>CM040428.1:116328994-116928994 GCA_022702705.1 Papilionanthe hookeriana x Papilionanthe teres
CAATGGGTAAGTGACAATATTTACCATAAACTAACCGGTAAGGTAACATTCCGATTGTCAGTTCCTTTTCTATCCACTATTTGAAAATCAAATTCTTGCAGAAGTAAAACCCATCTTATCAGTCTAGGTTTAGCATCCTTTTTTGACATTAAAGATTTAATAGTAAAATGATCAGTATGAACTATGCATTTGGTACCAAGAAGATAATGTCTAAATTTATCAAAGACAGAGAATATAACAAAAGCTCTTCCTCAGTAGTAGTGTAATTTCTTTGAGTTTCAGTAAGAGTTTTACTAGCATAATATATAACTTTGAAAATTTTCTAATATTTTTGTCCCAATACAGCTCCAATTGCAAAATCACTTGCATCGCACATTAATTCAAAAGGTTTATTCACATTACAATTTTAGGTAGCAGCCTCGGAGTAAGCATCCGAGTTTAAGTGTCGATTGAAAAGGATGAGAATCAGAATTTAGGTACTGATCTCGAAAGAGAACTGGAATGTAAGTACCAGTCTCGGAAATTTTGAATTGAAATGTAGGTATCAATTCATATGAGAATCGAAATGTAGGTATCGATCTCGAAATGAGAACTGGAATGTAGGTACCAGTCTCAGAAATTTTGAATTGAAATGTAGGTATCAATTCAGATGAGAATCGAAATATAGGTATCGATCTCGAAATGAGAACTGGAATGTAGTACTAGTCTCGGAAATTTTGAATTAAAATATAGGTATCAATTCAGATGAGAATCGAAATGTAGGTATCGATCTCGAAATGAGAACTGGAATGTAGTACCAGTCTCATAAATTTTGAATTGAAATGTAGGTATCAATTTAGATGAGAATCGAAATGTAGGTATCGATCTCGAAATGAGAACTGGAATGTAGTACCAGTCTCGGAGATTTTGAATTGAAATGTACTGTGGAGATTTGGATTTAGCGGGAGATTTAAATGAGATGTGAAAGTGTTCCACATCCCACGAGAATCAATCAAAGTTTGAATATTTGGCGAAGGGTATGAATCTATGCCATCAGAACCAAATCGAAAATCTTTCGTGGTTCTGAAGTCATCCCGAGAGAGGGCTTCAAAGGAGGTCTGAAGTAGATCTTGATTTGAAGAAGAATTGGAGGGTTTGAAAAGATGGATTTAGACTGGAATTCAATTTGAGATTTAGGTTCATTTCATTTATCCTTTAGCGATTTGTTTTTATTTTTGTTGTTCATTTAGTGTTCATGTGAATTTGGAGTTCATTTTACTATTTAGATTTTTAGGAAAAGTTCTCATTTATTTTCTTTTCTCTTCTGTTCTTCGTTCAAAGTTCATTTAACTCTAATGGCGTTTCCTAGTCAATTTGCACAAAAAGAGGTGAAGGCAAAATATGACGTAGTCATTTTCATTCCAACTTGCTGAAAGTACATCATACAACTTGATCTAGTCATGATGACATTTTCCTCAGAAATTTAATGTCTCGTACAATCCATGTAAATCCAAAACCGACTGTATAGACTTCTTGTTCATACATCCAAAAGCGTTTATCAAAAATTCATGTCTGAATAGTAAGAAACATGGGTAATAACATCACCTTCCAAGCCATCCTTGGCAGGAATGCCGCATGGATATGCATTGGAGGTGTGCTATTTCCCATGTAACTCACAGCTCGTAGGGCCGAAGACTCCGATCTCGTATCCGGCCGGAAGTGGTAAGGCGCCTTTTGTCGTCCATCCTTCTAAAAGTAACAGAGATCCGCTCCACTGGCACTCCCGTGATACAATGTTTTGCGATGTCCGCTCCATTTCATTTTAATATCATGACGGAACCTACCGGAAGTGGTATCTCCACCGGCCCTCGGAACTTACCCGGGCCTGCTATCCGGAGGTCGGATCCGAACATGATATTGCATTGGTTGACGAACGAAACCGTGCAGAAAGGTCTGACAAAGTCGTGGTGGTCTACGTGTGGAGGTATGCAGTCGCCTTTCTGGTAAATGTTGATGATGCAACTGTTGGGTATGCAATCTGCTAGCAGTACCCTCCACGTTACCATTCTTTTCACCATTCTTTTAATTATCCTCGGCATCGGATCCATCTCACTCGTGAGGTAGTATCCCCGGTGGATTTCCTTTTCTCGTCCTCAGCGAAAGTTATAGCAACATCCGCATTGTATTGTGACTCTTCCTTTCCCCGGCATCTATCTCCGGGGTTCGAATAAGTCTTTTCCCTCGTACGCGCCCGCTCGACCCATCTTCTGAAGCTCTAAGATGTAGTCCACAATCTGTTGCTGCTCGTACTCTGAGAATACATCTGTGTGTAACTCGAGGCCTTCCAAAATGTTGATTCTCTTGCCTTTAATTCTTTCGAAGTATTCGAAAGTCTTCTTCTCAACATTTTGCATTCTTTCTAATTCATATTCTGGGATGATCTGTAAGTGACGAGGCCTAGTAACGTACTGCGGGATGTATGGCTCAATCCCGTCACGTTCTCCTGCATACCTTGGCTCCTCGGGGATTGTCTCTATCGGGACATCCTCCGGGGTTGCTTCCACAACAAGGTTCTTCAGATCTGGTTTCTCTGTCTGGCGTCGAGGCACTGGCTCTATTTCTATTCTTCTTGACACTTCTTCGATTTGTTCTGATTTTCTTGGCGTTGACTTTCTTCTTTCTGGTTCCTGACGAACTGGTATCTTTGAAATGTGTGTGCGGGCAAAAGCGGTTGTCTCTTCGTGTTGATCTGCTGCTAGTTTAGTCAACATCTTGCGGATACGACGATTCTTATTCCTTCTCTGGGTAGCAGTGAGAGTGGCTCCCCTTACCCCTTGAATTTCTGAAGGCGCGACGTTGACGAGCCTGCCCTCTGCCGTGGCAACTACTGACTTGATTTTCTTGCTTTCCTCGATGTTTGTCTTTCTCTTTTGTTGTTGGATTGGTGGCTCGGGCCACCCATCTTCATCACCGTCCGTCGTGAAGTCTTCTCGGTCAACTCGGGACCCAATCATTTTCTTCGTACTGAAGGCTGGCTGGTGTGAAGTCAGAATCAATTTCTATCACTGCTCCATCCTTCACCCTCTTTTCATCGAGTGCGAGACTCACGCCATATCTAAAGTTTAGGACCAACCGCCCGTTCGACATTTCCCTGCGAAAAAAGACAAGGAAAGGATCAGGGGTTGTACTAAGAACAAGAACATTAAGAAAATATTTATCACTGAAGATTCTTATTCACTTATTTTAATTTTAAGGAAAGTAGGAAAAGATGAGGAAAGATCAGGAACAAGATTTGATTTGAAAGGAAGGGTTAAAACTTTATTATTATGATTTCACATATTTTATTTTTAGCACATATTTTTTTGTTAATGATTTTTCTTTTTGTCATCCATTTTTATGTTTTTGGGTTCGGACCCAGTCACAAGTGGTTACTTCACCCGTGTTTCTAGGGATGAGAATTCATTCCTTCGAAACATCAGGTTGCATAATACTTCTTCAAATATCATCCGTTGATTGGAAGCATGGGTCGTTCTCCACGGCAATTCACCATTTGGTAGGAACCTCCAGAGTGGACTGTCTCGACCACAAATGGTCCTTCCCATGTTGGTTCAAATTTACCTCCTATCTTGTGGTGTGCAAGAATAGGTCTCTTGAGGACAAGAACTAAGTCACCAACTTTGAAAGTTCTTGGGCGGACCAGTTTATCATGGGCCTGGATCATCTTAGCTTGGTACAGCTTCCAAATTTTGCTGCGCTCGCAAGTCTTTTCCCTTCCAAGCTTTCCAATTCTTCCGTCGTAGTCTGGCATTTTCTTCTGTAGTAATCTTGTTTGCAACTGCGATTCTGAGTGTTGGAAGCTGGACTTCCAAAGGTAAAACTACCTCGGACCCGTACACTAAAGCGTAAGGCGTAGACTGAGTAGGAGTCCTGAAAGTCGTCCCATAAGGCTTCTAACAACTTCTCGTGCCAATTTCTCTTGTTGTCGTCCAAAGTTTTCTTTAAAATTTGAACGAGAGTTTTATTAAAAGCCTCGGCCAAGCCGTTTGCTCTTGGATAGTAGATTGTTGAGTATCGCCAATCGATTCCATGTCTTCTGACAAAATTGTTGATTTTTGTGTTTCTGAATGCGGACCCATTATCTGAAATGATTCTGCGCGGTACTCCGAAACGGTAGACAACTTGATTCTTGAAAACCGCAACGACGTGGTGTGCCTTTACTTCTCTGAGTGGAATAGCTTCTGCCCATTTAGAAAAGTAGTCTGTAGCTGCAAGGATGAAGCGATGTCCTCTTGAAGAAGGCAGTTCGATCGGACCCACTATATCTGTGCCCCAACACTCAAATGGCCACGACGCGATTGTCGGATGAAGCACATTTGGAGGTTGATGTAGAACCACTCCGTGCACTTGGCACTGGTGACAACTTTTGGAAACTTTCATACAGTCGGTCATCATTGAGGGCCAGTAGTACCCTAGTCTTTTAATCTTCATTTTTCATTTTTGGACCCGACTGATGAGCGCCACAAAGTCCTGAATGTACTTCTTTAACGATTTCACGAGCCTCGGACCTACTCAGGCACCTTAGCCACATCTGGTCAAAAGACCTTCTGTATAATGTATTGTTTATTAATGCGTTAAGACAGAGTTCTTTTCTTGATTTGATGAGCTAATGACTTATCGTCCGGTATGCTTCCAGTTCTCAGGTAGTCTATTAGTGGCTGTTACCAATCTTCTGCATTTTCTGCCACTGCTGTAATTGTTTCTTCTGTTTTTTCTATTGATTTGTGTATCGTATTCATGTCGAGCTGTGATAGGACCTGCTGTCCTTAAACTGACACTTCAACTGACTCATCCTGCAAGCAGGCAAATTCTTTTGCAAGGCGAGCTAGCGCATCCGCAAGAGCATTTTCTTTTCCGGGATCTTGTAGATTGTTACGTTTGGAATTTGTTCCAACGGCTTGTCATAGCATACTGAAAGTACTGCTCGAGTCTTGGCTTTAAAATTCTGTACTGTCCGGCGACCTATTGAATGATCAACTGAGAATCTCCGTAGATATTGATGTCCGTTATTCCCATTTGAATGGTTAGTTCTAGTCCTGTTATGAGGGCTTCGTATTCTGCCTCGTTGTTTGTGCACGGTCTCGTTAAGTGGTAGGAGTATCTTAACATCCCCCGCTCCGGTGTTATAAAGATTAGTCTGATTCCTGCCTTACCGGGCACTATCGTTTGCAATTCTTTGTTCTTCTGTGCTGAGGACGCATCGTCAAAGTATAGTTCCCAACGTCGATCATCAATGTCTTCTAGGCTCATTATCTGCTCGTCAGGCAAATCGTCGTCGAACGGCGAATCTGCCGGTAAAGGGTGTGCTGCAAGGAAGTCAGTTAGGACTTGTCCCTTTACGGCGCAAAGAGGAACGAAAGTGATGTCAAATTGCAATAGTATCATTGACCACCTGGTAAGTCTGCCAGAAAGTGTCGGTCGGGTCATCAAGTATTGCAACGAATTAACCCTCGAAATAAGGTTGACCTTATGAGAAAACATGTAATGCCTGAGCTTTTGTGCGGCGAAGATCAGGGCCAAGCAGTGCTTCTCGATAGGATGATACTTTACATCCGTCAGGATTAGACGACGGCTTAAGTAGTAGAGAGCATTCTCTTTTCCCTCATCATTGACCTGGGCTAGCAGGGCTCCAAGGGAGTCGTCTAAAGCTGCGGTATAAAGTATCAACGGTCTACCTGAGAATGAGGCTGCTAAGACAGGAGGTGTCATTAAGTTTTGTTTAATGTCATCGAAGGCATCTTGACATTTGGAGTCCCAAGTAAACTTGGCATCCTTCTTAACCAAAGCAGAAAAAGGCTGACACCTTCCTGACAAATTCGATATAAAGCGTTGAAGATATGCCAACTTTCCCTGAAAGGATCGTAGCTGTTTCAAGGTTTTAGGAGGTGATATTTCTAAGATAGCTTTAATATTTTCCGGATCAATTTCAATCTCGCGATGTCGGACAACAAATCCTAAGAATTTCCCGGAGGTGACGCCGAAGGCGCATTTTAAGGGATTCATCTTAAGGTTGTATTGTCTTAGTCGCTCGAAAACAATTCTCAAATCATACAGGTGATCTTCTTTCAGTTTACTTTCGATGACCACATCATCCACGTAGCACTCAACTTGGTTGTGAATGAGATCATCAAAAATCTTCGTCATCGCTCTTTGGTATGTTGCTCCTGCGTTCTTTAGTCCGAATGGCATTACTGTGTAGCAATACACTCTGATCGGCGTTCTGAATGCCGTGAGTTTTTCGTCTTCTGGTGCCATCTTTATCTGGTTGTTTCCTGATGATCCATCCATTAATGAAAATATTTCATGTGTTGAAGCAATGTCGATCATCGCCTCGGGATTGGTAGTGGAAATTCATCCTTTCGGACATGCTTTATTTAAATCTCTGAAATCCACGCAGATTCTGATCTGACCATTCTTCTTTCTGACTGGTACCACGTTGGCTAACCAAGTAGGGTATTGTTCTTCACGGACAAATTTAGTGTCTATTAGCTTCTTAACTTCGGCTATTACTTGTTGCTCAATTTCTATACGCATTCTTCTGGGAGCTTGTCCGATCGGAATGTAGTAGGATCTACTCCTAACTTGTGAACTCGCGACTTCGGAGCTAATCTCGGCATTTTGTCGTAACTCCAAGCAAAATAGTCCTTGAATTCCATTAGTATCTTGATTATATTTTCGGAATCTTCTTTATTGAGTAAGGAGCTAACAAAGGTTGGCCTGAGCTTTTCGCTAGTACCTAAGTTAACTTCCATTAACTCGTCTATTGTAGATTTGATTTCTTCCTTGAATTCTGGTGGAGCATCTCCAATTGGTAGATCTTTGAGATCTTTTGAAGCTTCCAAGCAGTCTTCATTAGGTTCGCAAGTGACAACCAAGCAAAATCCCGTATCATCCACTGATCCTACTGTGCCGAATCTGAGACCATGTTTTGAATTGGGAGGTCCACCGGCATTATTCCATAATTTTTCAAAGTGTTGTGACCGGCTTTTTGTCCATTGTCGAGGTAAGACACCACGTTGAATTAAGTTTTGAACACAGGGAGAGTACCACTCAAAAGGTAATTCCATTAATTCGAAGAAGTAACATCTTCAAATTGTACATCTTTTTCAGCATTGGAAGAAGAAGCACCATGGTAAAACTTGATTGGCTTAGTACCACCGCCATGCACTTCCTCGACCACCATACCCTCGATCTTATTAGAATGGATCGGGTCGTGGTCATAGTATGAACATGATGGTTAATCTTCTCGTACATTGATTTATATTCTTCATTCTTTTCATCTTCGAGAGAGATCTTGAACTGGGGTTTCTTTTGACTTATTGTCGCTGCTTCTTTCTTGATTTCTTCTCCTTCTTCGGAAGTGTTCTCCCAATCAACGTCAATGACCTGTTTCTTCTGTCCAACTGTTCCAACATTTCTTCCATGTCCTCGTCCCCGGCCTCGACCTCGGGTGCGAGTTCTGGAGAAATCTTCACCATGTCACCGTAAGGGAGTGGTGAGTAACTGTTGAACTAGAACTTCAGGTTCTTCATCGTCTCGGATTTCTTTTGCTTCATTTGGTATGGTATTTCTGGAAGAGATTGTTTTCTTCGGGGGCGGGTAGTAGGCCGCATCTTCATGAATTCCAATTTTGTGTACAGAGAATGGTTGCAAGTCACCTTTGATACACTGCTCCCCTCCTTCATAATACTTTATGCACTGGTGCAGAGACGACAGTACCATCCATTTTTCATGGATTCACGGTCGACCCAGTAGTGCGTTGAACGATGTCTCAGAATCAATTATGTGGAATTTTGCGGTTGTCTTTGCTAAATCACCGTTCTTCATTAGTAGTGTTATCGATCCAAGAGCTCTTTCTCCTTTTTGATTGAAGCCTCTTAATAGCATCTTGTCTGCTTAAAGTTCGCGAGCATCAATTTCCAAATATGCTAACGTCCGAAGATTCATTATGTTAATTGATGCTCCTGGATCAACCAACACTCTAGAGAGCGTAAACTTTTCAATAGTGACTGAAATGTACAACGGTCGGTTGTGATCAGCTGTTCCCAGTAATAGATCATTTTCCGTGAAAGTAATACCTCGCTGTTCTTTTAACGAGCAAACCTCGTCGAAGGAATCACCGGCCATTTGAGCTAGACAAATCTCTGGATCAAGTAAAGCCTTGATCAGAGCTTATCTCATTTCCTTTGACAGGATCAGAGCGTCGTATATGCTTAGTTTGGATGGTAGCTTCCTAAGATGGGCTAGCACATTATAGTCCACTTTATTACCATGTTCCTCAGTTTCTTCCCGAATGGGAAATTCCTCTGCCGGGGCTGGCTCTTCCTGAGCAACCACCTGCTTTCCTTTATCCTTTGGACCCATTCTCGGGGGTAGAACTTTTCCACTTCTTAAATTTAATTCCGTTATTTCTTCTGAATTTGGTGTTGAATCTGCCAGTGTATCCTCCTGAATTGGAACAACTGGCTCTTCTGAAATTGCTTCGGTGTCTGATGGTTCTAATTATATCGTGATCGGAGCCCCTCAGAATTTATAAATGGACTCATTGCTTGTCGAGCTTTCGTAGCCTCCTTTGTGAACATCTTCTTCGTTGTGGTCATCAAGGTTGTGTATGATTTGAGAATCGTTATTTGTATTGGAATCGAGATCCGGATTAAGCCGGTTGTTGTTAGTTACGTAATCGTTAGAAACAGTCAAAACGTAGCCAACTCCATAACCCTTATCATTATAAGATCCCGCCGGAGCGAGCAGATAATCATACAGAGTCAGGAGTTCGAGGGATTTCTCCCCCGAATCAGAAACAACCATCCTAGGATAAGCAGCCCCTAGTCTACTCTCCGGAGTCTTGGTCTTCTTTTCTTCCACGATCTTCTCCTCATTCTGGGGCGGTTCTTCAATCGCAAGTGATAGTGCCGGCTTGACAGGTTTCAAACTCTGAGTTGAAGTGCTTACCGAAGTGGCCTGGATGTGATCCAAAATTTTCTTTGATGATTTTGTCCAGACGGTACTCCATCCATCATCAGTCGCGTAAGGGTCTATCGGAACAATGGGATCCGTTGAAATAACATTGACAGAACCTCCCTTCTGGGGTTCCTTCATGTATTCTTTTGGGATCGTTATGTTCCCCCTCCGGAGATTGTCATCAAGCCAACTCTTGAAAGTGATGCAATCCTCTATCTTGTGTCCAAGCATCTGGTGGTAAGGGCAATAGTTCGGATGATCTTTCTTATCGACTTCCTCCGCTTCTTGGGCTCGGCAAATCGAAAATCCGGTGTCTTCATTAAGCTGCGGAACATCTTCGCTATCGCTTCGCTTTGAATGGGTATTCTTTATTTAGAAGTTCTCTTAAAGTATGTGACGAACGAGGCGGTTGTTCATAATGCTGAGGTGACTGACAGCTCGGACGAGGTTGTTGATAGCCTTGCTGAGGCTGTTGGTATGTTTGTTGCGGTGGTTGGTAACTAGACTGTGGCCGCTCTGACTGTATCTGCATTGGCTGCTTGCCCTTATCTACTACCGCGATGATTCCAAATTTCTTCTCGAATGTTTTCACAGGCTTCTGCTTATCGTTCTTGTTCGCGAAACTTAACTGCTTTGCTTCTTCTTGCAAGCTCCCGACCTTACTAAGCAACATCTCGAAAGTCTTGATTGTAAATCCTTTAAGGAGAAGTGCTATCGGGCCATGGATACTTTTAAGCAGGATACCGACTGCATGTTGTTCTTGAAGCTATGGTTCACACTTCATGCTTAAGTTTCTCCATCGAAGAATGTAATCCACTAAAGTCTCGTTCGACTTTTGCTGCTCCACCACTAGATCACCGATAGTGATGTGGTGCCGAGCTCCGCAAATCGTTTCACGAAGAGATTTTCTAGTTCCGAAAAGGTCTTTACCGAACCGTTCGACAATTCCGCGTACTCGTCGAAGGCAATCCCCGACAAACCGTCGACGAACTGGCGGAAGAGTAAAGCGTCGCTCCCACCGGCATTGCAACAACTAGCATGAAAATGTGCGACATGCTGCCGAGGGTTTCATGTTCCATCAAAAGTCTTAAACAGAGGTTGTACGAAGCCTTTCGGGTATTGGACTGCATCAAACTCTTTGGGGTAAGGTCTACCCGTCTGAATAGATGCTCCACTCTTGGATTGTGTTAAGGCTTCTCGCACCTACTGTTCTACCCTGTTTTAATATCCTTTCAGGGATCATGCTTTGTGTAGGATCTTTCTTTGGTGGTTCGTCTCCGTTGACGGATGTGATCTCTTTTCCTCCATTTGCAATATGGATAATTTCTTGGGGTGTCTCTTTCTGAGGCTGGGCCTGACTCTGGAGAGTGGCTAAGGCAGCAGCTATCTCTTCCATCCTCTTTGCCATCTGGGAAATTGTGTCATCTCTCTCCCGAATCTGCTCTCTCAATACCTCTGGTTCATCTCTTTCCGCAGCTGCCGGAGCACCTTGTGAAGCTGACGATGCTCGTGTCTCAACCATGTTGATCTCGGCATACTCCTCATTCATGAACTCTGATGAGTCAATTTCGTCTCCTAATTCTTCTTCTCTTTCCTTTGCTAATCGTCGGATGTCGGTCCTTAACTTGTCCATGGCATCCTCTAGTGGCCCTTTTCGCACGGTCTCGCAGTTGTCTCGTGACGTTTGTTGAACTTCCTTCCCTGGAGTCCCCTTTATTGCAGTAGCACTTTCTTCTGATTCAAGTCTCCTGACGAGACTTTTCTTCTCAGGACATTGTTTTGGTCTTAGCTGGCCGGTAGTAGGTCGCCACACCATCCTTCTTGCAGCCGGAAGCCTAGGACCGGATGGTCTATCGGCTATATGCTGGAAGGTGGTATCCTCCCTAATTTGTAGACCCGATACAACAACGGGCGGACTGGCTTTTATCTTCTTCTTTGGTTTCTCTATGGCAGCAACAGGCTCTATTCGCGATCCGAGGCAGGATTTAGCTGGCACTTGTCCTATCCTTCTTAAGATATCTGACACGGGGCATCTTTATTTCTTTGCCAATCTTTCTATAACAGCTTGCAGCCAAGCCAATGGCGTAGTCTTATCCCTTTTCCTCTTGTAATGGTTGTAGTATGCAGGTCGGGGTAATGCGGTGGCGATCTTACGAACATCCTCTTCATCTGATGCGGCAGAGAGGGGGTGAAACCTGCTCCCTTCCAACAGAGGTATATACTCGAGCGGTTCTTCTCTTTCTTCAGGAATTTCTTCTAGAAAAGCAACTTCGGCAGCTCTAGTTTTCTTGGCGATCTTTCACGCTTCTATTTCTCCTTTCGAGTCCGAGTTAGGGGTGCAACTCTTGAACCGGACCCAATCTAAAAAACAGACGGTATTGTAGCAAAGTCTGAACCCTCCACGGTGACAGGCTCATCACAGACTTGGATTTCCTTCCCCTTCAGTTTGGCAGAAGTTGGGGTAGGTGCTGAGATGACTAGACCGGTGGGGGTAGAGACAAAAGTCCTCTTACGAACAGTAGTACTCCTTTCAGCTGGAACCCTTTGCAGGGGAGGGAATTCTTGAGCCGACTTCAGGTTTAACTCAATCACGGGCTCTTCAGTTTCTGACACTTTGTCCATTAGTGTGAAGAGAGTGACGTCAACGAACTTAACATCTGTGTTGCCAAATCCTTGTCTGAAATAGATGATTCCATTGTCAGGCAGCTCATCCTTGTAAATGGCGAAGTCCATTCCATTGGTGAAGGAGAAGATTAGCTTTGGGGCAGTCATTTTCTGCAGGGCAGATTCCGAATGTCAGTCCCGAATTATGCTTCCTTTTGTCGCAAAACTTAGGACGAAAAAGAAAGAGTCCGAACACATTTTCGTTTATCTTAGTGTATTTATGATTTAAAAGAGTTTATTTAATAGGTTGTTTATTAGAAGATTTGTTTATTAGGAACGAAATGATTAAAGGACGGAGGTTTATAGAAAAGAAAGGGACCCGGTTCGGGATTGAAAAGGAAAAGAAATTCTCGCAAAACTTCTCAACCCGAAAGACCGCTCCTAAGCTAACACCTATTGGGGGTCCACCCCACCTTAGAAAAAGAGGTAAAAGGATTTCGGAACCTCTCTGTTTAGGGGTGTCTAAACAGTGGCTCCTAAATCCGAGAGAAGTTGACTATACTTGTTCAAGATAGAAATGAACGTAGCATGCCAACGAAAGAATGATAGTTTTAGTCCAGTAGGGATATGGACTCACTACCGATTTATGAAAGCAAAACCATCTAATTAAAATGGAGAGAGGAACTAGTCCCCAACGGAGTCGCCAGAAATTGTCGGCATATTTTTAGGTTTGTGTTTTGAAAAGGGGGTCGCCTACAGAAATTGTCGGCGAATTTTAAATTTTAAATTTAATTTAAATATATATATAATTTAGAAAGTAGTATTTGATTTTGAAAATAATTTTAAGTTTGAAAATTTTAAGATATGAAATCAAACCGATCTCACATCCCGAATAGTTTATATAAACGAGCACTGCATCACAAACTGCATATCTATTCCGAAGAATAGACAATCGCTCGATGATGGGGCTCGGTTAAATAAACTAGAAGATTTGTGACATCCATTTGGTCCGCGAACCAATTTTATAAGCCGACAAGTTCCCCGTTTAATATAAAGAAATTAAGCGAGTTTATATTACTCGGGTTCTTAAAGTTCCCTATAAGGGCAAGCCCCTATAGTTAATTACATCTTAAATGACGGGAATCATTTAAGAAAACTCTCGATAATGATCGAGTGGTTTTGCTCTCAAGAATTTCAAAGTTTAAGGTTTCAAAGGATTGAATTTTGGAAATTTCAATAGGAATGGATCAAATTTGGAACAGTTATTTTCAGGAGTCCAAAGGAAGAGAAGTAGAAGAAGCTGAGGATCCAAGAAGAATCTTGACAACTTCCCAAACTATCCTATTGTTTGGCTTCAATTTAGGAATTTATTTAATATTATAATCCTGCCAATTTTATTTATTTAGGTCTTACATTCGTATGACATGATCATACAAATGACCTCGAAGATGTGAGGGTTTATGTCGTACCAAACAACTACCTCGGAATCCTAAGACCGGTTAGGGCTTAATTTACATAATATGATTATGAAATTGTCTAACGAAAAGGTTGAGGATTTGTGTTGCACTAAGCAAACTACCTCGAAATCCTATGGCTTAGTTATTTAATTCTAAGGAAAGTTTTGATGAAGTCGACACAGGTTTTGCTGTTGACGATGGCCGTGCTGCCCACCGCACTCCAAGCTCTTTGTTGTTGCAGAGATTTAGTTTTAGAAAGCATAAATCAGGAGATGAGAGATGTGTTTTGGTTTAGAGAAAATCTTAAAATCCAAGTGTTTTTAATATTTTAATTAAAACAAATCTTAAAGTTGTTTAAACAAAACCGATTAAGATCCCACGGTTCCATCATCCCGGCACCGTTATTTTCATTGAATTCACTTAGTCTAGATGAATTTGCTAAACTCAACTGAACGAGTTCCACACTTTCATTTAGACCGTGGGAAATCCCGTTAGCAACACGTGGGTTACATCATCCGAGATATTCCCGATCATTCAATGAGACGTTTTAATTTTTTTGTAGTTGTGGTTTTGTTGTTCCATTTGTGATTAAATTTTGAGTTGTTTTATATTTTGGAATGTTGTGGCGGTGAATTTTATCTTGCAATGATTTTTAATTTAGTTTTGGTTTCAATTTAGGGACTATCCTAAAGGTTTTGGTTTTCATGCAACAGTCTTGTTTATCATGCAAGAAAAGTAAAGTACAGTGCATGTAAGTAAATTGCAATAAAATAAAAGCGTACCTGGAGGGTCTTCCCGTCATCTCAAGCTGCACTTAAAACACATATTGAGACATTTAAATGTTTCAACAAGTACCTAGGTAAAGCTAAGGGAAAGGGTTTTGGTTGTCTACTAAATTCCTAATCCTATAACTAGTCATCTCCTATGACGTCTAGGTTCTTGTGTTTTGGTTTAAGGATGATTTTCTTCACCAAAGAACAATTAAGTTCAATTGTTCTTATAAACATTCCATCATATTGAGAAAGTGCTTAAGACGAGTCTTAAACATCTTTTCAATACCTCTAGGATTGTTTTAAGTCCAAGAGAATTTAATTATACAAGTGAATTAATCATCCAGGAGTTTAAGTTTTATTCTCTTGCTCAGTGAACTAGGACATTCGAGTATCCTATAAGTGAAGTAACACTTCACTTGATACCTCATTTAAGAGTTATAATAATAAGAGCTTTAAAAGGGCAAATCAACTTATTAAGTATTTTAATGATTTAAACTTAATGATTTAATTTTAATTTTGACTTAATTATAAAAAATTAGTTTAAGCTTGGAATAGTGTTCAAGTTATTTTAGATTTAATTCTTAATGATTTCATTTAGGTTCAACTTAATTTTAATTTTAACTTAATTTGATTTGATTTTGATTTTAATTTAATTTGGTTTAATTTAATTTAATTTAAATTTTAATTTAATTTAACTTAATTTAATTTAATTTTAATTCAATTTTAATTTAATTTAATTTTAATTTAATTTAATTTAATTTAATTTAATTTAATTTAATTTTAATTTAATTTTAATTTTGATTTTAATTTAATTTAATTTAAATTTAAATTTTAATTTAATTTTAATTTTAATTTAATTTAATTCAATTTTAATTTAATTTAATTTAATTTAATTTTAATTTAATTTAATTTAATTTAATTTTAGTTTAATTTTAATTTGGATTATTATTTTAATTTTTTTAAAGTAAGAATTAAGTATTATTGAAGTGATTTATTTAGGGATTTTTAAATTAAAGAATAAATATCCTCTTAATAATATCCCTACTTTAATAATTCCAATTTCTATTATTCTTCCAAAATTTCAATTAATTAATTAATTAAAGTTTTATTTTAATTATATTTGAAATGGTTAGTAGGTTTCTACCCTCAATCATTTAAGTTTCAATCATCCAAAATCAGTTTAAAATCAAATATTTTACCCTCCCCTTTTTGATTAATCCTAAAATTTTAATTAAGGGTTGAAATTTTTAATTACCCTTTTGCCCTTCAAGCTTAATAATTCTATAACTCACTAAATTAAGCTCAAATAAACTTGAAATTTTTATGTAACCTCACTCACATGTCAATTAAGACATTAGAGGAGAAAATGTGATTTTTCTGTATTTAATTTATTTATGTAATTATTTTTAATGGAAAATAGGGGTTTTCAAGGAAAATTCAATAACATGACCAAGGAATTGTTTCTATCCTTAAGACAATTATGGGAAGTTCCTAATGACTAGAGGACCATTTGGACCAATTTTGGTGATTTTTTGAGTTAAATGTTATTTATTAGAATTATTTTCATTTTTGGAGTATTAATTAATTAATTTTAAAAAAAATTAAAGTTGAAAATAGATTTTATATATATTTTTTTAATCTCTCTGACCTCAAGGAGTTTAGAGAAACAAATTTTATAATTTTCTGATTTTTCTTTGATTTATTAGAATTATTTTAGTGGAAATATTAAAGAAAATCATTTTTTAATTCAAAAATTGTTTTAGGCTTTTAAAATTCAATATCTTATCCTAGAGACTTAGGAAAAATATTTGGTTTGTTTCTAAATGATTAGGAGTTAAAATGTGACATTTTGGTGATTTTTAATATTTTTATGATTTTTATTATTTTTTAATTATTAAAAATATTAAAATAATAGCCAAAAATCAACTTTTTTAGAAAATTACAATTTTAATTTTCTTAAATTCTCCTGAGGTCAGAGAAGCCTCAAAACCATTTTTGTGAATTTTTGAAAAATATTTTGTGAGTTATGAGTTTTTAAAGTTTAATTTTGGTTATGTGACTTAATTAATCCATTTAGTGGGGTTAAACATTTCCAATTGATTTCAAATTTTTATTTGATGTTCCTCTGATCCTAAAGATCAGTGGAGAATTGTTTTCAAGTCAATTTAATGTGTGGTTAACCCTAATTAATTAAAGTTCAATTTTGGGTGTTTAGGCCAATTAGGGTTGTTCCATGTGAATTAAGTCAAGACCTATTTTTCCTAGGTTCCTCTGGTCATATGAAACATCACCAAATTTTCCTAGAATTTATTTCTCAACATACTAATTATTGGAATTAAAATACTTAAAACAGTAACATGCAATTGTAAAATCAATAACTTCTCATAGGGATGGCCTCTGACCTTGGAAAATTCAGGGGATGTTCCTAAGTTTAGAGGCTTCAAAAGCCCTATGGTCTCATGCCATGGTGAATTATCTACATGCATGGAGAATCAAAATAGTGCAGAGAGTAAATAAATCATTAAAAATTAAATACTCAATGAAATTACTTGATTTCTTTTCCACATTATTCTCCTCTGTTCACTGAGCAAGAGGGTATTTTTATTTTATTTTTAGGATTTTTCTACACAAAGTTATGCATATTTGAAGTTCTGGATATTTAATAAATAAGAAAATTCCCTATTTATCTACTTATTCACGCGGAGCCGCGTCGACCTTGGCCTCCCCGAACGGCTACGCGGCGTCTTCTGGTTCGGCGCCGCCATCTGACTGGGATGCCACGCGGCCCGCTGTATGGTCCTGTCTCCTCATACGACTCAATCTGGACCGTCCACCCGCATGTGTATCAAATGGACGACATCCGTTCATCGTCCCCAAGCCTCCTAGCCCGAGAACCGTCCGTCTTCTAGGCTTAATATCTCCCTCGATACTTAACCGATTTCTACGTTCTTATGCTCTATGGATTCTTCTTGAAGAGACAAACACATCCATACGGTTTATGTGGCATGAAATTAAGGCAATAGAAATGGAGAATTCATGGAAGCTCGGGAAGAAGAGAGAGCTCATACCTTTGCTCAGAGAAGTGTGGCTTCGATCTGAGAGTTGTGTCACCTTCGATTGAGTCCAAGTAAGCTCCAGGTGAAGTCTCTGGCCCTGGGGAATTGCCTAGGCTTGATTTCGACCAGACCCGATCATAATCTTTGGAGGCTAGAGCAGATGAGTGGCCTGGAGAGGGGGCTTTCACTGGGGAACTCCTTCTCTTGGTCTTGTGCAGGTGTGGGTGAGTTTAATTTGATTTTGGTGGAGAATTGGGAGATGTCCTGGTTTTGGGTGGAATTTTGGCTGAGAAATTGGGCTCTGTTGGTGGGGATTAGGGCAAATTGTCACTGGGGATCAATTGCTCCAAGTGTGGAGGATGATCTGGAACAATTTTGGCAAAGTTTCTGTATGGTTTTGTGCAACTCCTCTCAAGGCCGAGAGGTGAGGGGGTTTAAATAGAGCTGGCTGGAGGGCCTCCCAGGGGGGGTTAATGGCTGGGATCAACTGCTCCGAGCAAGGGAAGAACAGCTCCAATGGCCACCTGGGCATGAGGCGACTCGCAAGAGAGAATTTCAATGTTTGGCTCCTTCCAAGGTCTCATCCATGGTGTTTTCCGGCGGCTGTGGTGGCTGGCCGGCCAGGCATGGGTCACCCTCAGGGTCAGGGAGGTCAGAGCTTAGCTCCTGTGAGTTCAATTGATGGTTGCCATGTGTAAAGAGGATGACTTGAAATTGAAAGGGTAAGGGCTCATTTTGGGCTCAAATTGGTCAACCCATGATTTTGGGCTTGGTTCACCTCCCCATGACCTGGTTTTGGGCTGGGTGAATCAGTTGGGTCAGCTGGTCTTAAGTGGAGAGGTCTCCATCCAAGAATATTTAGATTAAATTTGGGTTAAGGGGAATCATGAGTAAGGTTAATGAATTTTAGGAAGTGCTTAAAGGACCTCCTCCATTTGCCCAATGTGGTAAGGTCACATGTAAACAACTCACATGGCTTGCATGTGGCTTAAGAATGGCTCCATGGCTCATATTTTGCTTGGGAAAAGTTGGCTTGGTTTCATGGAAATGGGTTTAAGGAATTTTGGTATTTTGGTGTAAAATTTGGATGGTTTGTCATATGGCTTTGTTTAGAAAGGTTTGATTGCTGATTTAGGACTTAGGAATGATTTTAATTAAGTGAGGATGAGATGAGATTGTAATGTGGGCTTTAGGATGGGCTTGGACTTTTGAGTTTGGTTAGGAATGGGCTTTTGAATGTCTTTTAGAAGTGGGCTTTTATGTGAAAATTTTGCAAAGGGTCATGCCAAATAAATGTTGGGTTTAGTTTAAGGATGTGTCATGAGTGATTTGGATCAAACTTGAAGTGGTTTGGAATTGAATTGGGTCTAAATTGAGTCACTTTAGTGATAGGGTCAAAATAGGTCAAAATGGACTAACTTGGGCTAAGGTTGGGCTAATGTTGAAATTGATGTAAAATTAACATTAAGAAATGTTTATGGGAGTGTTTCAAAGAGGTTTCAACTTTGGTTGGTTTTTGATTTTGGGATTTGGGCCTATTTGGGTTAGGTTTGGGTGTAGGCCCATTTAAGGGATTTTGGGTTTGGGTTGAATTTGAGTAGGGTTTGGGTCATAATTTTGGGCAAATTATGTTAGTGTTTTGTTTGTGGGGATGTAAGGGAAGGTTTAGAAATGGTTTGGGGTTAATTGGGGTTGAATTGGGTTGGTTTGGGCGCCAAAATTGGGGGTTTTGACAAAAGTGGGGTAAATTGACAAAATTGGCCCATGGTGTAGTTGAACAAAGTGAAATTTGGAATATTTGGGATTTTCTGCAATTTTCTAGGAATTTTCTGAATTTTTGGATTTTTGGGTCAAGAGGTGCATTTTGGTAATTTGGAGGGTATTGGGGGTAGTTTTGGAATTTTTGGTATATTTGGTTGGAGATGGTCAATTTGAGTAGTGGGGAAATGTTTAAGATTAATTTTAGGAAATTTTGGGTGATTTGGAAATTTTGAAGAATTTGGGTAGTTTCAAGGGCTTTTAGCAGAGTTAAGCGGTCCGGGTCCCGGGTCAAAAATTGAAATTTTGAAAAAATGAAAATTGAGCAAGTGTGAGTGAAATGGAGTCATTCTGGTTGAGCCATGAAGCCATATTAAGTCCACATGAGCCATGAAAGAACTCATTTGAGGCATTCAACATGTTGTTCCTAACCCTCTTAGCCAAGGGCTTAGGGGTTAAGGACCATCCATATGAATTACTCACATGAGTCAAAAGGTCAAGTTGGGTGAGAGTGTAGGTTTTAGGATTTGGAGTGTGTGTGTGAGAGTGTAGTATATGTGTAAGTCAGCCCTCACCAGACCAGGCCACCCAGGGTAATCCTAAGGCCAAAGAGTCTTATAGGGAACTCATCCTTTAAAACTCCACATTTGATCTCAACCTTCCAAGTGACTCAGGGGCAGTGACTTGGGGGTTTACAATCAAGCCTATAGAGTTTGCAGGGAGTTAAGAAGTGGCTTGAATTTCTAAAGGATGGGTCCCAATTCTAGTCCTCTAGGATAGTCAAAGAAAAAGCCTAAGGGTAGATCCTAAGCACTAAAGAGAAAAGGGAAGACCTCATCAAAAATGAGGTCAACAAAAACTATTGCATTAAGTGAAGAATAATTGCAATATTTCAGAAGAAATTACCTCAGAAACTTAAAGATCTTGGAAGTTTCACTATACCATGTGCTATTGGAGAAAAATTTTGTGGAAAAGCCTTATGTGATTTAGGAGCTAGTATTAATCTCATGTCATTTTCAATCTTTCAAAGGTTAGATTTAGGAGAGATTTCTCCTACCACTGTAACTCTTCAGTTAGCTGATCGATTGATCACTTATTCTAAAGGAGTTATAGTGGATGTTCTTGTTAAGGTAGATAAATTTATCTTCCTTGTGGATTTCATTGTTCTAGATATGGAAGAAGATAAAGAAATACCTATCATTTTTGAAAGACTTTTTCTAGCTACTGGTCGAGCTATGATTGATGTGCAAAAAGGAGAATTAACGATGAGAGTTAATGATCAAGAGATAACATTCAATGTTCTGAAATCAATGAGGTATCCTAGAAAAGAAAAATGCTATCGAATGGATATTTTTGATTATATGATTGAAAAGCATTACCAAAAAAAATCTAAGGTCATTTCTGATGATAAAGATAAAGAATCTATGTTTTATGATGAATCATTAAATGAAGAAAATTTATCTGAAGAAGATGATTATATTCATGAAAATTGGGAGATTTTGGACACAACTAAAAATGTTATACTTTTACCCTCAATTGAAAAAGCCCCTGAACTGGAATTAAAAATGTTATATGCACATTTGAAGTATGCATTTCTTGGAGATTCGTTAACTTTACCTGTAATTATATCTTCAGAATTAAGCAAATATCAAGAAGAAAAATTAATAGGAGCTCTGAAAAATTATAAGAAAGCTTTTGATTGGACTATTGCAGCTATAAAAGAAATAAGCCCTTCAATCTGTATGCATAGGATTTTAATGGAAGAAAATTGTAAACCCGCTATTGAATCTCAAAGAAGATTAAATCCAATTATGAAAGAGGTTTTTAAGAAAGAGATTTTTAAATGGTTAGATGCTGGAATTATTTATTCTATTTCGGATAGCCAATGGGTAAGTCTTATTCATTGTGTTCCGAATAAAGGAGGAGTAACTGTCATTGTTAATAAAAAATGAATTAATCCCAACAAGACAATGTACTGGATGGCGAGTTTGCATTGACTATAAAAAATTAAACAACGCCACTAGAAAGGATCATTTTCCTTTACCTTTCTTTGATCAAATGCTGAATAAACTAGCTGGACACTCATATTTTTGTTTTCTGGATGGATATTCTGGTTATCATCTATTACCCGTTGCTCCTGAGGATCAAGAAAAGACAACATTTACAAGTCCTTATGGAAATTTTTCCTTTAGAAGAATGCCTTTTGGTTTATGCAATGCACCTGCAACTTTTTAAAGATGTATGATGTCAATATTCTGTGATTTGATTGATAAAGAAATTGAAGTATTTATGGATGATTTCTCAGTTTTTGGAACTTCTTTTGAATCTTTCCTGGAAAATATAACGAAAGTTTTGAAGAGATGTGAAGAAACAAATTTAGTCCTAAACTGGGAAAAATGTCAATTTATGGTCACAGAAGGCATTGTACTTGGACATAAAGTTTCACAAATAGGGATGGAAGTTGATCAAGAAAAAGTAAAAATTATTGCTGAACTGCAACCACCTACTACTGTTACTGATGTAAGAAGTTTTCTAGGTCATGCTAGATTTTAAAGGAGATATATAAAGGATTTTTCTAAAATTGCTAAACTTCTTTGCCATTTATTGGAAAAAGAAGCTAAATTTGAATTTAATGAAGATTGTCTGAATGCGTTCAATATTCTGAAAGAAAAGTTAATCACTCTACCTGTCATTGTTGCACCTAATTGGAATAAACCTTTTGAAATAATGTATGATGCAAGTGATTATGCAATCAGAGCTCTATTAGGACAAAAGTATGAGAAGATTTTCAAAGTTATATACTATATTAGCAAAACCCTTAATGAAACTCAAGTAAATTACACTACTACTGAAAAAAAACTTTTAGCAATAGTATATGCCTTTGATAAATTTAGACCATATCATCTTGGAACAAAATGTATCGTGCATACTGATCATTCTGTTATTAAGTATTTAATATCTAAAAAGGATGCTAAACCTAGATTGATCAGATGAGTTTTACTTTTGCAAGAATTTGATTTTGAAATTGTGAACAGAAGTGGGACTGACAACCAAATTGCTGATCACTTATCAAGAATCAAAAGTAATAATGAGAAGATTTATGAAGAAAATGTAAATGAGAAATTCCCGGACGAGCAATTATATGTCATTTAAGGATTACAAATGCCTTGGTATGCAGATATAGTTAACTACTTGGTTAGAAATATTTTTCCATATAGGATGAATAGTAAATACATTAAGAAATTCAAGAATGATTGTAAATCATATATTTGGGAAGATCCTTATTTATTTAAATTAGGAAGAGATTCTGTGATTCGAAGATGTGTACCTTATGAAGAAACTTTTGTAATTATTCAAAAAATGTCACGATTCTGAATTTGGAGGACACTTTGGAGTAGATGAAACTGCATTTAAAATTTTAAATTCTGGATTTTATTGGCCTACTTTATTTAAAGATGTTGGACATTATGTGAAAACTTGTGATCGATGTCAAAGAATGGGAAATATATCCAAAAAAGATGAAATGCCTCTAAACTTTATATTAGAAATCAAAATTTTCAATGTATGGGGTATAGACTTTATGGGACCTTTCGTACCATCATCTGGAAAGATTTATATTTTATTAGCAGTTGATTATGTTTCAAAGTGGATCGAAGCTGTAGCTTTACCAAACTGTGATTCCAAAAGTGTTTCGAAATTTTTAAAGAAAATGATTTTTACAAGATTTTGAATGCCTAAGATAATTATCACAGATGGGGGAAGTCATTTCAGAAATATAAGAATTCAATCATTGCTGGAGAAATTCACAATTAAGCATAGAATTGCAATTGCTTATCATCCTCAAACAAGTGGAATGGTTGAAGTGTCAAACAGAGAAATTAAAAGAATATTGGAAAAGACTGTTAATCCTAAAAGAACTGACTGGGTTGATAGACTGGATTTTGCATTATGGGCTTATAGAATAGCTTATAAGACACCTATCGGAATTTCACCTTATCAGTTAATTTAGGGTAAACATTGTCACATACCTGTTGAACTAGAGCATAAAGCTTATTGGGTGATAAAGGAGTTCAATTATAATTTAAATACTGCAGGAGAAAAACGATTATTACAACTGAATAAAATGGAAGAGATAAGAAACGAGTCTTATGAAAATGCATGAATTTATAAGGAAAGAAAGAAGAAATTGCATGACAAAAATATTCGAGCCTAGACAAGAAGTATTATTATTTAATGCTCGTTTAAAACTTTTTCCTGGAAAATTAAAATCTAAATGGACGGGACCATTTATAATTGAGAAAGTATACCCTTATGGAGCTGTGGATATTAAAGATCCCAAAACTCTAAAAGTATTTAAAGTTAACTGATTAAGACTGGAGCCCTATATGGGAAAAATGAAATTAAATTACAAAGACGCTTATGAGCTGAGTCTACCCGATTAATTCAATTAATTAGGTCTGGCTCACGATGTTAAACCAAGCGCTTTGTGGGAGGCAACCCATATTTATTAGTTTGAGTTTAATTATTACTATATGGTTATGCCTTGGTCTTGACTGAATTTGTATATAAATTCTAGAAATAGAAGGCTAACGAGTCTGTATTGGCTTAAGCTAAACATTTTCTTGAAGTATATAGAAATTAGACTTGGACCACTCCATGTCAAATGTGAGTAAAATGGAGATCAAGTTAACATTCGTTTGTGATTGTTTGTGATTTGAATTTTTTTTAATTGTGTTTGTGTGTTGATCATACTCGTTTATTAGACCTATTTTTACGACAGAAACTTTGCAAAATTTGACGATAGGCGAATCGGAGTGGATCGAGGTTCCGGAGCCAAGGTGCCAAAAGTTGGCGCCTAAGCGCCATAATAACTTGCGTATCAATGATCCGGCGCCTAGGAGCCAAATTCTGGCGCCTAAGCGCCGCGGTTACAGATCGTGGAAAAACTGAAATTTATCAGTTTTTCACACGAAATCTCTTTATATATAGCCTATTTTTATCCCCAATCCCATAGAAAAACTAATTTCGACCAGAGCAATTCATTTTGGAGGAGTTAGGATGGATTTGGAGGCAATGAATAAATGAAATCATGGAAATGAGGAAAGAGACAAATCTCCTAAAGATCCTCAGCCTTATTTTAATGGTTTTACTGTTGTTAGTCTGGAGAAAATGTTTAGTCGAATGGATAAGATTGAAGCGGAACTTCAAAGTATTGGTAATTATCTCCATGAGATATACCACCAATACGAACACTTGGAATGGCAAACCAAACTCTAATCTGATCATATGGCTGCCTATCATGACGCTCAAGTAGAAATGTACGCGAAGAACAAGTGGATTGATGAAAAGACGGCTTTGGAATATCCAAGGGCGTTGGTGTTCTATCCTTTCGGTCCTAGCGAACTTCATTGCGAAAGAGATGGAAATTGAAGATCATTGTTAAATAGATTCTATATGTGTTTTAGGTGTGATCAAGTCTTGTGTTAGTGTGTTGAATATCTAATGTGTGTATTTACTTAAATTGTTCAATGTGTGTTGTTGGATTTGAATGTTTGCTTTGAATATGTTGTTGTTTGTGTTATTTATAAAACGATGAACCCTTATACAAGTCATGTACTGAAAATTATTGAATTTGGAATGGATATTAGGATTTAGAATTGAAGAATTTGGATACATTTATGTGGATATATACTATCATTTAAATTGATTGTGAAAATATTTGGAAGTTATAAAATGGTTTAAAACTCTCATAAGAGTAATTAGGAGTCAAATTTGATAAGATTTGGTGGAAAATACTAAATTTAAATCGAATTTTTGGAAAGGCGAGTCTGGCGTCTAGGAGCCAGAATTCTGCGCCTAGTCGCCGGTTCGGCCTGAACCCAAAAACTCATCTTCTTAAACCCCCCCCCCCCCCCGCCATTTTTGACGCCTAAGCTTCCTTCTCCACTGTTTTTCGCAAAAATACCACTTAGAGATCCCATTTAGAGCCGGATTTTCAAGTTTTTTGGCTTGAAATCACTCGATTTCTTCATCTCGAGGTCAGATCTACATTCTAAACTCATTATTTTTTATTTTCACCATGGATTTTGCTCTCATTTAGAAAAACCAAAATTTTGAGAAAAATTTTGATTTTTTTTGGTTAAATTCATGAATTTTTAAGCTTTTTCAAGTTTGAAAAACTTAAATTAGTTTATTTTCCTAGATCCGTTGAATTTATTTCGCATTTTTCTTTCACGTTTAGATGGCACCCAAATCTAAGCGAGAAAAGGAATGAGAAAAATTTGATTGTAGCAAGTTCGTCACTGCTGCTGCACACTTCCGATATAATGATTTTGCTACGACTCGGAAGTTTATCTCAGAGCGAAGTTTTTATAATCCTGGAGGAAGAATTGAGGAAACAATCGTTGCACTCAACTGGCAACGATTCTGCTATTTCACTGTTGTTGTCGTTATCCCAGTGGTTAGAGAATTTTATGCTAATTTTGTGGATGTGGAAGAATACGATATTTTTGTTCGAGGAGTTGGAGTAGGATTCACTCCTGAACGCATCAACATTTTCTATGGCTTGCCGCCAAACATAGAGTGTTATTACTCAGGTTTATCTCCATCTGAGGGAGATTTGGACATGATCATTGCCTACCTGACTGATAGTACTGGAGCCTGGAAGATTCAGAAAGGAAAAAAGAGTAAATTTTTTCATCTTCTAAGCTTAATGGTGTTTCCAAGGCATGACACTACTTTATTTCTGCTCGTCTCCTTCCATCCAATCATTTGAGTGAAGTTACCAGAGATAGAACTATTCTAGACTACTGCATTCAATATAGAAATTCAATTGATGTAGGGAGCATTAATTATGATTTTGTGGAGGCTACTGCTCGTTCTAGCACATCTATTGGACTTGGTTTTCCATCTTTGATCTATTCTCTATGTCAAAGTGCTAGAGTAGTTGCTGAGCTTTCTGAGGAAAAGGTCAAGTCGACGAAGCCTACAGGAAGAGAAAGCATCAGCATTTATGATCGACTACGAGGTAAGAGTTCTATTGCACCTGCTGGTTCACTACCTACTTCAGGTAGAGCTTCTACTTCTAGACCATCTACTTCTGCTGAGCCATCATCTACTTTTTGGGAAACCATGCATGATCAGTTCATACAGCAACAGCATGAGTTATTCTTAACTCACTGCAGACTAGATACTGTAGACAAGAAGATTGATCATCTTTTTGAGTACACACAAAGAAAGAGTGATTTTGATGCTGAGTATTCAAAGTCTTTAGTGAGATCTCTGAAGGGTGAGCATGATATTCAGTTCCCTACTTGTCCCAGATTTTCACCTTATGTTGATCCTACGGATATGGAGTTATCTTTTGGTGATGATGATGATGAAGCTACAGACAGTGATTGGCAGTTTGACTTATCTCTAGAGATTGTTGATTCTGTTTTTAGAGTATTTTCTTATTTTTTGTGTTATTTATTGTGATGTTATTTGTGAACTTTTATGTTAAAACTGTTTTTAGATTATCTGATGTGTGTTTAAGACTGAGATGTGAATGAATTTCTATAAAAGTTTATTTCTATTTCAGCCTACTGTTTAGTGTTCATGAATAGTTAGTAAATTTGCATGTTCAAAAATAAAAAAACTTAAAAATTTTTTTTTAAAAAAGATTTATTTTTAGAAATTAACTTCTGCTCTACAAAACTTTTCTATATATGCTTAATCATTTCTGTTATATTCATATTGAAACATGTGTAGAAGTAGAAGTTAGTTTTTTCTTACTACATCATTATTGTACTTAGATTGATTCATGTTTATTTCTTTCTCTCATGCTTTAGAAAATTTCATAATTCATATTTATACTAAAGTTGATGTTTGGGAGAAGGAAAAATATCTATCAAATTTAAATATTATTTTTCCTTAAAGAACTAATATTTTCTTTAAAAATATATTAACATAACATAATGAATGAAAAATCTATTTAAGATTACCTAAATTTTTTAATTTCATAAATAATTTAGTAAACTTAACTAAAATTTCAAAAATTTTGGTTGATTTTAACAATAGAATTATTTAGCTTAAAGAATAATAAGATGAAAATTTTTCTATTTATAGTAAAGAGAATTATATTTTTGAAATACTAGGGAAGCAAGATTATTGCTTGAAAAAGAAAAGATTGAAATAAGTTTTGAAAAATAATGATTTATTAATGTCATATTTATTAAGTAAGAATGTATAAGTTTTTGAAAATAAGTTAAGGATAGTGATGTTCAAAATCATTAACAGACTATCCAAAAATAGTAATCCTCACTTAAAAAAAATGGGATTGAAAAACAATCCAAAAAAAAAAGAAGAAGAAGAAGAAAGAAGACGAAATAAAAGTGAGGAGAAGCTTGAGGAAATGTCTAATAAAAAATTGGCTTCACTTGAATTATCTTATAGTAAGAAAACATATTACATTTTTAACTTAATTTCTATGTACATATATTTTTACTAGAAAAATATTTCATGAAAATCTTCTTCTTGTAAATATTCTATAGAACCTTGATATGATAAACTATAATTATTCTTGAAATAAATGAAAAATTGGAAGTCTTATGATTTGATAGTTAAATGTTCTTAAATTCTTAAAGTTAAACTTAATTAGTGAAATTTGGTTAATGATTTGCTAAAGCATTTATAAAATAAAAAATTATAAGGAATCATAAATATTTTAACTTCATTTCAAATGTTATCTATTTTATGTAATTAAAGGGTTACTTGAGGACAAGTAACATTTAAGTTTAGGGGAATTTGATCTACCTAAAAAATACCCATTTTTATGCCTTATTTATGATTCAATTCTTAAGGATATTATGCTTTAAGGAGAGGTATTTTCATGTTTTTGGATGTAGATGATTTAAAAAGAGTCCAAGAAAGAAAAAGAAGGAAAAAGGAGCAAAAAGGAGCAAAAATGAAGCTTATGGAGCAAAATTTTGGAATTATTGGCCTGACGCCTAAATGCCAGAGTCTGGCGCCTAAGCTCCAATTCGATACAGACGCCGTTAAGTTTTTTTGATTACTTTGGGTAGCTATTTTGACGATGTTAAGCAGTTATTGGAGCTTCTAGAAGACTGGAAGTTACTCCTAAAATATAGGACATGTGATACAATGTATTTGGACACAAGGAAACGGTCTGGATCGCGAAGAGGTGCGACCCAAAGTGACGAGGTGTGAAAGACCTGGTCACGGAGTTCGGCGCCTAGGAGCCAGATCCCGGCGCCTAGGCGCGACGGTTACCTTCTAGAAGATACATTGAATTTCGATAAATTTTGAAGTGGTGTCTTAAGCAACCCCTGGTCAAATTCAGAGCTCTATAAATAGGAGCCCATTCTACGGAGAAAATCGCACCAAAACCCCCCTCCTTAGTACACATACCCATTTTAGCATCTTCTCTGTCATCTCTAGTTTTATTTAGTCTCTTCCATACTTAGGGTGCCACTTTATTTTGTATCTAGTGAGTTTATTTTGAGTGTTTATTATATGTTATTGTTGTTGGAGTCTTTCATCATTGCTTTGGAGTCAGTAGAAGTCAGCGGATCCCTTGAAGAAACACTTCAGATAAGTATTTGTACTTTGGTTCAAAGTTTTATAAATATGAATTGTTGTGTTATTTCAATGAGTTATGAGTAGTTAGTTATCTTTCTCCTTTCAACTATGAAAAGATTATAAATTAAATAAATTTTGTAGGAGAATTAAATATAAAATTTTTTAAAATATTGTGATGAAATTAATACCTGATCTTAGTTTACTTTTTAAATTGGTCATTTAATTTGTTAAAACCTGTTGAAGAATTTTGAGACCTATCTGGAGATAAATTCTTAACTAGTAGATATCACATGAATCCTTAGGTAATCGCAGGCTATATGTGGATTGTTTAAGGTGAAGCGCAAATAAATAGGAAGATATTATTTATTGGGTGTAAAATTAATTAGTTTTTAGAGTGACAGACTAAATTCTAATAATTTAGTTTATAGAAAGGTAACGGGTTATTGGTAGGGCCGACCATAGCCACCCTTGGACATCTAGTAGTGTGAGCCTAGATTAACCCATTCTACTAATAAAACATCCTGAGCCTAACTATAGATTAGTCAATGTTCTTTGCACCTGGACCAAAGGGTAAAGAATAGGAATGCTTCTATTTTGCACAATACCATAATCTTAATTTCCTACAAAAGATAATTAATCTATAATTCTTGGATTAGTTGAAAAAGGAGAAAGTTATTTTTATAATTGCATTGAATTTTAATTACTGCTTACTTTACTTTCCTGCTTATTGCTTACTTTCTTTTAGTAAAAATTATTAGTTAATTAAATTTGAATATATATATAAAAAAAGAGTATATATAAATTGCTTTCGAAAATTTCAAAATATTACTTAAATCTCTTACTTTTTTTTTCATTATTCCTGTGGGATTGATAACCAGGACTCCACTAGAGCCCGTATTACTTGAACGATACGTATACTTGCGTTTAAAATTGTGACTTTTACAATTATAAAATCTAAATATAAAATAATAAAAGTAAACCTCTCACATCAAGTTTTTGAAGCCATTTGATGGAAATTAAATATTCTAAAAAGTGGTATCAAATTCTTGTATTTTAAATCATATTTAAAGTCGCATCTCATCAGACCCTACAAAGACGATCCCAATCAAAATCAGGCATCCCCATAGCCCTTAAGTCGCTGATTGACCAAGCCATTTAAGCTGAGACACCTCGAGGACAAAGTCATATACAGACCCTATTTCAACTCATATTGACTTGGGGAAAAGCTTTCTGAGGTTGATACGAAGCTTCAGAGCCATTCAATTTGAATTTACATCAACTGAGGCCAAGGTATGGTTTTTCACACCCAACTCGAGCTCGGGGTTGGTCTAGAGTAGGGTTAGCCATTTCAAAACCCCCACATATCCCTATGGATATGATCGTATGCTCAAGACAATCGTGTTGGAACAAACCTCGCTCGATTTCATCAAGAATTGAGTGAAATATTGTCCCTAGATCACTAACGGTCTGTGGGATCAGGCGGGAGGAAGACAATGAACCAGGATCGTCCGTTCCCATGTTTTGGGAATGGACGACCGTGATTTAATCCCACTGGATCTGCTGTTCAGAGCCCCACAGCGGTTCAAGAGTGTTTCGATCAATCCGAGGACACGCGGCGCTCCCTGGCTTTTTTAATTAAATCAGATTATCCTAAAACTAATAAAAAATTCATAACTTTGCACACAAAAAACACAAAAATAAGACAAAAATACCCCTGGATTCAAGAGAACAAGGAGAATCATGTGAAATTAAAATTTTTAATTTTTAAATTATATTTTATTTTTAATTAATTAATTACTCCCTTGAGTAAATTAATTATTAAAAATTAATTGTAATTTCAAAAATTATGAAACATTCACAAAATGATCTTTGTACCCTTAGGAATATTCCCTGATTTTTCTAAGGACAAAAAAATTCTCTAGGGTGACATTTAATAATTTCTAAGCCACTTTATAATTATTTCTAAAAATAATTAAAAAAATTAGAAATTAAGAAAAATAAAATTGGGAAATGGCTAGAAATTTTAGGTTGATAGACAATAACCCTAAGACAATGATGTCTATGTCATTAAACAATTTTAAATGACATTTTAAAATTTAGGATTTAAAATTCATTATTAAATTAATAAATTTAAATCCTAAAAATCACCTTTTTATTACTTAGCCTATTTTTAATAGTAGACTAAGTTCAAAATGAGTCTAACTCACAATAGACTCATGACAAAATCTAGTTAAGTTTAAGATGACAAATTAGGCTTAATCGTCATCCTAATCAAACCCTTAATCAAGCCTCAAGACAAATTAAGCTTAATTAATTAAAACTTAAAAAGAAATGATCAAATCCTAAATAATACAAATTTAATTAAGTTTAAAGACATATTAAACTTAACTAACCCAATAAACCTTAACTACATTAGGTTTAAGTAACCATTAAACTCTAATTAGGTTTAAGCTATATTAAACCTAATTAACCAACTTAAACTTTACTTACATTTAGTTTAAGAAAATTTTAAACCCTAATTAGGTTTAACCTATATTAAACCTAATTAATGAACTTAAACTTTTCTTACATTAAGTTTAAGAAACTTTTAAACCCTAGTTAGGTTTAACCTATATTAAACCTAATTAATTAAGTTAAACTTTACTTACATTAAGTTTAAGTAACTTTTAAACCCTAATTAGGTTTAACCTATATTAAACCTAATTAATCAACTTAAACCTTACTTACATTAGGTTTAAGTAACCTTTAAACTCTAATTAGGTTTAACCTATATTAAACCTAATTAATCAACTTAAACCTTACATACATTAGGTTTAAGTAACCTTTAAACTCTAATTAGGTTTAACCCATATTAAACCAAATTAACCAACTTAAACCTTACTTACACTAGGTTTAAGTAACCTTTAAACTCTAATTAGGTTTAACCTATATTAAACCTAATTAATCAACCTAAACCTTAATTAATCCTAAACCAATTAGACTTAACCCATATTAAGTCTAATTAATCAATTAAACCTTACCCAAATTAGGTTTAATTAATCCTAAACCAATTAGACTTAACCCATATTAAGTCTAATTAATCAATTAAACCTTACCCAAATTAGATTTAATTAATCCTAAACCAATTAGACTTAACCCATATTAAGTAGAATTAATCAATTAAACCTTACCCAAATTAGGTTTAATTAATCCTAAACCAACTATTATTAAGTCTAGTTAATCAATTATGCCTTACCCAAATTAGGTTTAATTAATTCTAAACCAGTTAGACTTAACCCATATTAAGTCTAATTAATCAATTAAACCTTACCCAAATTAGGTTTAATTAATCCTAAACCAATTAGACTTAACCCCTAATTAAGTATAATTAATCAATTAAACCTTATCTAAATTAGGTTTAATTAACCCTTAAACCAATTAGACTTAACCCATATTAAGTCTAATTAATCAATTAAACCTTACCTAAATTAGGTTTAATTAACCTTAAAAATTAATTAGACTTAACCCTAATTAAGTCTAATTAATCAATTAAATCTTGCCTAAATAAGGTTTAATTAGTCTTAAGCCTATTAAACTAAACCATAATTAAGTCTATCACATTAGACTTAATTAAACTATTAAACCTTAACCAACTAGGGTTTAATCAATCTTAAACCATAATTAAGTCTATCACATTAAACTTAATTAAACTATTAAACCTTAACCAACTAAGGTTTAATCAATACTAAACCATAATTAAGTCTATCACATTAAACTTAATTAAAATATTAAACCTTAACCAACTAAGGTTTAATCAAACTTAAACCATAATTAACTCTATCACATTAGATTTAATTAAACTATTAAACCTTAACCAACTAAGGTTTAATTAATCTTAAACCATAATTAAGTCTATCACATTAAACTTAATTAAATTATTAAACCTTAACCAACTAAGGTTTAATCAATCTTAAACCATAATTAAGTCTATCACATTATACTTAATTAAACTATTAAACTTTAACCAACTAAGGTTTAATAAATCTTAAATCATAATTAAGTCTATTACATTAGATTTAATTAAACTATTAAACCTTAACCAACTAAGGTTTAATCAATCTTAAACCATAATTAAGTCTATCACATTAAACTTAATCAAACTATTAAACCTTAACCAACTAAGGTTTAATCAATCCTAAACCTTACTTAAGTCTAATTCATTAGGCTTAATAAAATTATTAAACCTTAATTGAATAAGGTTTAATCAAACTTAAGCCTTACTTAAATTAGGCTTAAATAACTTTAAATTTCAGTTAAGTCTAATTTTAATTAGACTTAATTAAACCTTAAGTTTTACCTAAATAACACTTGAATGGTCTTTAAATTCTAATTAAGTCTAATCTAATTAGACTTAATTAACCTTTGAGTACTATTTAAATAAAACTTAAACCTTAATTAAGTTTACTTTAACTAGACTTAACTCAAACTTGAGTTAAACTCATATTGAACTTAAGTCAACCTTAAATTTAGATTCAATATAACTTGAATCTTACTTAAATCAAACCTAACTCAAACTTGAGTTCAACCCATATTGAACATAAGTCAATCTAACTTGAACCTAACTTAAACCAAACCTAAACCAAACATGAATTTAACTCATATTAAATTTAAGTCAACCTTAAGTTTAGGTTCAATCTAACTTGAACCTAACTTAATTGAGTTGAATCCATATAAAACTTGAATTAACCATAAGTTCAGGTTCAACCTAACTTGAATCTAATTTGATAAAATATCAAGTTTAACCTAAATCAAACTTACATCAACATTAAGTTCGATCTAAATCCAGCTTAATTCAACATTAAGTTCAATCTAAATTGAACTTATCTTAACAAAGATACCAAGTTTAAATTAAACTCAACTCAACATTAAGTTCGACTCAAATCGAACCTAATTCAACATTAAGTTCAATTTAAATTGAACTTATCTTAACAAAAACTTTAAGTTTAATTTAAATTAAACTCAACTCAACATTATGCTCGACCCAAATCGAACTTAATTTAACATTAAGTTCAATCTAAATTGAACATGTTTTGATAAAAACATTAAGCTTAACCCAAATCAAACTTAATTGAAATTATGTCGACAAAAATAAGTTTGATTTAAAATATTAAGATTGACTTAAAACAAATCTAACTTAGTGACTTAAATCGGACTTGAATCAACAATATAAGATTGACTTAAGCCAAATTTAATTAAACATAACTCAACATCTAAATTGACATAAAATTTTAATCAGACAAGAATCAACATAAGATCTAGAATCCAATCTAAATCGACATTCAATAAAAATAAAAAATTAAAATTAACATAAATCTAAAACAGACATATCAACTAAATTTGGACATCCAATAAAAATATCATTTTACCCGAATAATTTTCTGACAATGTTTTCATTGCAGGATGGAGATAAATTTCATTTTAGATTTCCTTTGCATGTTATAGGGTGCTAACTCTGTTTTGCAGGACAATATTCCGAAGATGAAACAAACGACAACAAAACAAAATAAAATCACAATGACATCAAAACAACAACATTGACAAAACAAAACTAAACTGACAACATTAAAATAACAAAACCTAGACCAAAACAAAACCAAATCTTTTAGGATATCCACCAAACAAAAATGATAAACAAAAAAAAAAATATAAACAACTAGATGACAAGACATTAAGATAAAAATTGACATGACAAAATGACATTCAGGATTGATAGTTGGTACATCTTTCCCAAAAAATAAGTGATTAACATTAATCACAAGTTTTCTTAGACAATTATAAACTTCCTAAGATATAATTAACTACAGGAGCTTGCTCCTATATGAGAATTAAAGAACTCAGAATAGATATTATATCTAAAAATCTCTTGGTACAAAAATTTCATTATCCTTATACAAAATCTCTACGATAAGAAGATTCTAGAATCTTCATTTTAAGGATTATCACCGACATCTCTTTTTCTACTGTTTTCTATATTATTTGCCCTTATTTTCTTCAAATTTCTTATTATCTAGAGATTCTTTTTACAGGATCTAAAAGAAATAAGATTTATTTAAGATTAGGGCAATATTATAGATAAACAGAGTGGCGACTTGATGCTCGACTTTATATTTTGCAAGAATTTATGAACTCAGATTTATATATTTATGATGATTTTTGTTAAGTCCAAGCATTAAACACAAGTATACGTATTGTATCAAGTAATACAGAGCTCTAATGGAGTCTTGGTTATCGATCCCACAGGGAAGTTCGGAATATATATAAGAAAGTGTTCACAATATAGGTAACGTAGCACTAAAATCTGATATTCAATTTGTAATTAAAGTTTACTACTTACTACTATTGTGCAGGAAACAGTAACGATTAACTACATTAAAAGTACTTCTAAGAACTTTTAAAACAGAATTAACTAGCAGACACACTAAACTAAGTATTTGAAAGGTTTTCGATATATGAGAAAAGTATCTTTCCTCTTGCAATGAAAATATGATGTGTGGATTGATATGGAAAAATTATCTATTTTATTGTGCCAAATAGGAGCATGGATGATTCTTTACCCTTAAAAGAGTACCCCCTCTTCTAAGCAAGAAAAGATTATTGACATATTCTAAGTTTAGTCACTAACTCTAAGGCTAGGCTGGGAGTATACCAACTCTCTCTTCGAAGCTCCCACTCACCCTTCACCCGAAGGCTAACATTTGATATTAGTTACTAATCTTAGAACCAATTTGCGGATTTCAGCCTGTCACCCTGAAATCTCCACATTGAAGTCCATCAAAACATATTTCCCTATTCATTTGCACTCAATTCCCATGAACTATAGAATTCATCCATAGAAATTGAATGGATCATTCATTATTGTTGTAGAACATTAAATCTTTTCAAACATAATGTTCAACAACATATTTTAACATTTCAATTGGCTAAATTGAAAGTAAATTAAGTTCTAAATGAAAAACCATCACAATCTTTTCATTACATTAAAAGCACATCAAATCCACATCAATCCATCATCACATCTCTATGCAAGAAGAAAGACAAGGGAGACTACTCAGAATTCATAGAGAAGATACAATAAAACATGGATTTTATATATAAAAGAAAAGTCATACAAGCCACAAAAGAAAATACAACTTATCTCTTTCTCTTCCCACATGCAATTCCCTTGAAGTTCCTTTGAATCATTTTCTCTGTGATTTACAAAAATTGATTCTCTCTTTAGAATGGAAAGAAATAAGCAATCTCTAACTTTACCCCTTCTCCCTCACTCCTTAGAGAAGAATTCCTCTCAAATCCTCACTCTACACACTCTTCTCCTAAACCATAACACTTAACACTCACTAAAACTACTCTTGAACCATTGAATAAGCACACTATATTTGTCAAAAAACAGTTACTTATAAGATAGGGACAAAATCCCAAGAGTTTACATAGGCATCACTTCAAAAAGTCGCCAAAATTCTTCAAATTTGAACTACATCGACTTTGGGCACCGGCGGCGCCAGATAGGGCGCCAGCGGCGTTCTATCGTGCAATTTAATTCTGGACTCTCTGGATTTGGGCGCCGACGGCGCCTGATCACTTTTTCATCATTTTGTAACTTTTTGCTCCTTTTTTATCTGGATTCATTCCTTTTTGCTTCTTTTCACTCCAATCACCTAAAATCATTATACCTGCAACAAATCATGAAAAATACCTTTCTTTAAAGTGCAATATCACCAAAAATTGGTAAAATTATATATAAAAAATCGTTTATATTTTTGGTGCATCAGAATCTGCCAAACTTTAACTATTACTTGTCCTCAAGTAATCCTTTTACTACATAAAATATAACTCTAGGCAATGTACTTTTCAACTGTAAGACACTAAAATTTTTCATTAAAAAGAATATATTGGTTAGATTTTCAGAAAGAAATTTAGCAACTCAGGTTAACACTACAGGTGTAAGAATATTCAACAATCAAGTCTAAGAGTTCTAGTCTTCTAGTTATTTCAAGATGAACCATAATTTTTCATTTTAAGGTGCCTCATTCTACACACTCTTCTCCTAAACCATAACACTTAACACTCACTAAAACTACTCTTGAACCATTGAATAAGCACACTATTTTTGTCAAAAAATAGTTACTTATAAGATAGGGACAAAATTCCAAGAGTTTACATAGGCATCACTTCAAAAAGTCGCCAAAACTCTTTAAATTTGAACTATACCGACTTTGGGCGCCGGCGGCGCTCTATCGTGCAATTTAATTCTGGACTCTCTGGATTTGGGCGCCAACGGCGCCTGAACACTTTTTCATCATTTTGCAACTTTTTGCTCCTTTTTTATTTGGATTCGTTCCTTTTTGCTTCTTTTCACTCCAATCACCTAAAATCATCGCACCTGCAACAAATCATGAAAAATACCTTTCTTTAAAGTGCAATATCACCAAAAATTGATAAAATTATATATCAAAAATCGTATATATTTTTGGTGCATCAGAATCCCCCAAACTTTAACTATTACTTGTCCTCAAGTAATCCTTTTACTACATAAAATATAACTCTAGGCAATGTACTTTTCAACTGTAAGACACTAAAATTTTTCATTACAAAGAATATATTGGTTAGATTTTCAAAAAGAAATTTAGCAACTCAAGTTAACACTACAGGTGTAAGAATATTCAGCAATCAAGTCTAAGAGTTCTAGTCTTCTAGTTATTTCAAGATGAACCATAATTTTTCATATTAAGAGTGCCTCAAAAGACTATGTGAAAAAGGAGTTCATGTAAACTTTATTAGAATGTAGGCCAGTACTTAAAACATAAATTCAGAAATAAAATTAAGCTTTCCCTTTAGGGTGATTCAAGTGAAGCCAATTTTTGATTAAGCATCTCATCAAGCTTCTCCTCATAAACATTTTTTCTTTCTTTTTCTTTTCTTTTCTTTTTTCTCTTTTCTTTTAGGGATTGTTTTTCAATCCTTCTTTTCTTTTCTCTCTTTTCTTTATTATTGAGGATTACTATATCTGGATAGCCTTTTAATGATTTTGAACTTCACTATCCTCTTTCTAAAGTTCAAACCTAAAATATTTCTTTACTTTATAGTTAAGTATAAGCTTTATTATTCATCATAAAGTTACAATCTCTTCTTAACACACAATACTTTAAGTCCCTTAATATTTCAAAATTACAGTTTTCTTTACTTTAAATAGTTGACTATAATCAAATCCTTTCTTGCTAAATATCTCACTTCTATAAAATCAATCATTATTACTAAAAATTTTCATCCTATCCTTCCATAATATTCAATTGAAATAAAAAAATTTTAGTTACAGTGAGGTTCAACTGCTAGAAGTTATGCTAATAATTTTGAAAATATAATAATTGAGGACAAATAAAAGTTAGTATTTCTCTACCCTCCCCCAAACTTAAATTTTTCAATAAATTTGAAACAGTTTAGAGTAGAAGAAAACTAACCTCTCTGTGTTAGGATCTTGAAATCTTCAACAACTATATGGTATTAGTCAAAATTTATTACTAGCAGGCATGAAACAGTTAGTAGCAGTGATATAATAATTTTTAAATATTTGCATGGGTAAAGAGAAATTAATATTAAACATCTAAACATCCAACAAAACACTACAACATGAAACAAACTATCACTGTACTACTCAGTCCAGCTAACAATTTAAATGTTTCAGTACAACATAAAAATACACCAACAAAATTACACAACATATGAAAATAAATACTACAACACAACAGTACAACAACAGGGTTACACATCATATGAAAGTAGATATCCACTACATCACATCAGTACAACACAACACAACAAGAACAATAGAAATAAAAAAAACAAACAATCTACCAGTCTTCATCACCAGGATCGACGGGGTCATCGATAGTGGTCATCGACGAGGTCTTCAGCGAGGTCGGGTCTATATGGTGTATAGCTGGGGCAAGAAGGAAATATCACATCGGACTCCCCCCTCATAAATCTGACCTGAGCATCATAATAAGCAATATCAAACTCAACTCTCCTCTGCAGATAATCTTCATTCACATCACTCCTCGCCTCAAATACATCCATCCGACCATGGAGTCTATCTACACTAGCACTCTGTAGTCTCAGCTGCTCCATAATATCAGATAAGGTAGGCGGCTCAGAAGTAGATGGAACATTATAACTCGTAGTAGGAATATCAGTATTCATATGCTCAGCTCTGGCCCCCACAGGAGACTCATAAGTACATATAATATTCTTTGTAATTGGTCTTAAAGGTATAGCCACTTCCTCAGAACTACTGAACACAGAGGGCATGAACTAAAGCAGGATGTCCTAATCCTACAGTGGTCTTGCCTCTAGAAATCGTCTGAATATTCTTATAAATAATAGCTCCAATATCAATCTTTTTCATCTTCTAAATATAGCAGTTCAGAATCGCTCTATCTCTAGTAACTTCTCTATGGTGATAAGATGGTAATAGTCTCACAGAAATGAAATAATGACAAACTTTTGAAGCAGCATTCAATGTGGAGGTGGGGAAATTTATTAACTGTTTTTTACTTACTTTCCATTATCCTCGCCCGTCAGTCAGAAAAGAAATAACATCTCTCATATTCTCCCTTATAGTGTCAAAGTTTTCGTATTCACACATGAATGGTTCACGAGTCTAGTAGAAAGCATTGATATGCTGAGGAGTAAACTCAACCATTTTTCCTCTAACAAGCACATACTCAGTCTCAGTCTAGGGTATATTCGAGTAGAACTCTCAAACCACTCCCATAACAGCATTCGCAGTGAAATAACAAAATCGCTCCCAATTCCGCTCTGCAATCAATTGTTCCACAGATCCTCCAGGACTATCAAAAGCTCGATCCTGGATACACTTCTTATTGTAAAGGTAAGAGTTATAGCAAAATTGGTTTTTGATGTTGACGAACCTCTCCTCATCAAGATCCAATTTCTTCTTCCCTTTACTCATCCTTGGAGCCATGTAAATTTCAAGAGAAGTGTAAATCAGGTGTCGAAAAGACTTGAAATCTCCTTGAATCCGAGATCTAGCAAGCCCTAGATATTCAAAATCACAAAAAATGGAGGAGGAAGACGAAGGAAAAGGAAGAATTTGCGGGTCCCAGGGCAAAAATCGTGAAATCCAGGGTTTTAGGCCTTTTTCTGGGTTCGAGTGCCGGCGGCGCTCTATTGAAATAAATTGGTCAAACTCTCTGGATTTAGGCGTCGGCGGCGGCCATTCTGGCGCCGGCGGCGCCAGTCCAAAATATTTTCTGGGTCTGAAAATTTTTTTCGTATTTTCGATCGTTTCGACGTCCACAGTGATGTTTAACACTTCAATAGGCATTTACATCATCCCATAAGCAATAATTAACACAATTCTTCACACAAATAAAACACAACAATCTTATATATATAAAATCCAAATTACATCATAGACACCAGGTATGTTCATTCAAACCAACTATTCTTAGATGTTTAGTGCAGCAAGTACTCTACGATAGGCAAACACTAAGATCTAAGCACACAATGAAAGCAAGCACATTCAAATCCAAGTTCAAAGCAAATACTACACAAACCAAACTAGGCAAAGCAAACTAAACACACAACAAACATAAGTAGAATCCATCAATTACTCCACATCAGTTTCAGAACTATCCTCTCCTCTAATGTCTCTAATTGATTGCTGATGCACAAACAAATTATAGAATGGATGAATTTGAAATTTTTCAAATGAGTCATTAGCAATCACCACATTCTTCTTCATCAGATTGATCAATCCCATCTCAATTCGACCACTGTGATCAAATTGTTCTTTCATTCTCCAATCTATATGATCAAATAAATTAGAAACGTTATTGATCGCATTCATAACGTTTCGTACCCCAGTCTCCAATTTTTTGATCCTCTTCAATATCATTCTGGAACCTTCAGGAAAATAGGGTTAAATTGGTTGTGAAGTCTGCATTGGTTGATCAACGAGCTAGTTCATGTCATCTTCATCTCTAACTGTCTGGTAGTCATAGGGATTAGTAGAATCAAAAGGCCTACATGGAAGAAGAAATTTTTCCCAACTTTCATAAGGATCCTGTGACTGACTACATAATAGAAATATGGTGGACGGGTGTCCAAGCCCATATTTAGATCCATGCACAATTAATCCAAGTACTGATTTTACAATGATATTACCAATGTCAACCGGCCTCGCAGTTTGAATATAGAAATTCAAAATGACGCTTTCCATGGTTACCTTGCTAATCTTCAATGTTGAAAATAACTTTGTCGAAATAAAGTAGTGTCAATGCTTTGATACTGGATTGAGAGATGCAGATGGAAAACTAATGTATCCATTCTCTCTAACTTCCCATTCTTCATTCTCATCCGTCAGATATCGATACAGATCATTCATACTATCCCTCGTGGCATTGAAATTAGAATAATGAAAAATAGGTACGTTCTCGATCATAAAGAGATCGTTAATTCGTGCAAGAGTGAATTGAACAAATCTACCACGCACAAATACAAACCCTTGATTGATCCCGTGAAGATTTGCATAAAACTCTTTCATGACGGGAACAACAACGGCAGCGGTAGTGTAGCAAAGCACCTCCCAACGTCTCACCCTAATAATATCTTCAATTCTAGTAGTAGGATTATCCATACCTCAATTTATGAAGCCTCCTTCCTTGATAATCCTTCTTTTCATCATCACATTGTTGAACAAATGCTGCGCTTCAAAACTTATGCACTTCCTTTGGTTGAAAACGTGAAATTGAAGGTTTTCAATGGGAAAGGAATCCATAGAATATGAATTGGGATTGGTGGTTTTCATTTTTATGGAGTTAAAAAGTTAAAAATGAAGTTTAAGGAGTTATAAGGACGAAGATCCCGCCAAAAACTGCCAAAACTCGCATTTTAAAACATAAAAACCGTCAAACAGATTTTGGGCACCGGCGGTGCTTGATAGGGCTCCGACTGCGCTCAAACAGTCAAGTTCAGTGCATGGTCTGTGATAGGGCGCCGGCGGTGCTAGTGGTCAAAAATTCTCACAGAACTTTGTTTGGTCCAAAATATTCCAATATCTCGATTCGATCCATCATTTATCAATTTTTAAAGTATTTAGGAGTAATTAGGATTCAAAAAAAATTTAAAAAGCATAACTACAACAAACAAGCAAACACACCACAAAGATACATATTGGTTGCCTCCCATAAAGTTCTTGTTTAACGTCGTTAGCCCGACCAACCATTTAGTTAATCGAGATGACTCAACATTAAAACCTCTTTGAATTCAGGTTGAAACCCGTCAAAGTAAGGCTTTAATCGAAGCCCATTAACCTTGAAAATATTTCCAGTATCAGGATCTTTAATATCAACAGCTCCAAAAGAATGAACTTTTACAACTGTAAAAGGTCCTAACCATCTACACTTGAGCTTTCCAAAAAATAACTTCAATCTAGCATTGTATAATAAAACTTTTTGTCCAAATTCCAAGTTCTTTTTCAATATCTTCCGATCATGTCATAATTTCCTTTTCTCTTTATAGATCTTATCATTGTGATAAGATGGATTTCTGATTTCTTCCAATTCATTCAACTGCATTTTTCAAATTTAAGTTTAACTCTTTTATCGCCCAATATGCTTTTTGCTCCAATTCAACTGGTAAATGGCAAGTCTTACCAAACACTAGTCTATAAAGAGACATTTCAATAGGGGTTTCAAAAGCAGTCATATAAGCCCATATTGTAGTATCTAATCGAGCAGACCAATCTAGTTTATCATTATCCACAGGTTTCTCTAATATTCTTTTAATTTCACGATTAGACACTTCTACTAAACCACTAGTCTGGGGATGATAAGCAGTAGATACTTTATGAATAATATTATATTTTTCAATTAATCTCTTAATTTGATTATTCCAGAAATGGGATCCACTATCAGTTGTGATTACTCTCGGCATTCCATATCTTATAAATATATTTTTCTTTAAAAATTTTGAAACACTCCGAGCATCACATCTTGGTACAGCAACAACTTCAATCCATTTCGAGACATAATCAACAACAACCAGTATATATAAATTTCCAAATAAAGGAGTAAATGGTTCCATAAAATCTAATCCCCATACATAAAAAATTTCAACTTCCAAATTGTAAATTAGAGGCATTTCATTTCTTCTAGAGATATTACCTACTCTCTGACATCGATCACATGATTTAATATATCTATAAACATATCTAAAAAGAGTAGGCCAATAAAATCCAAATTGTAGAATCTTAAAAGTAGTTTATCCACACCAAAATGACATCCAAATTCAGAATCATGACATCGTTGAATTATCAAATATGTTTCTTCTTGTGGCACACATTTCCTAATAATCAGATCCTTACACTGTTTATATAGATAGGGCTCATCCCAAAAATAGAATTTTGCATCATATTTAAACTTATTTTGTGGTTGCCTTGTTAAATCAGGTGGTATAATATCACTTGCAATATAATTCACAATATCAGCATACCAAGGCAAATTACTTCCCATAATAGTATAGAGTTGCTCATCAAGGAATATTTCAGTAATTTCTTTATCAAATTTAGATAATTTATCATAGTCTATTCTTGACAGATGATCAGCTACTTGATTGTCAGCTCCCTTCCTATCAACTATCATAAAATCAAATTTTTTCAGAAGAAGTATCCATCTAATTAGTCTAGGTTTTGCATCCTTATTTTTCTTTAAATATTTGATAGCCGAATGGTCTGTATGCACAATACTTATAGTTCCAATTAAATAAGGTATAAATTTTTCAAAGGCAAATACTATATCTAATAACTCTCTTTCAGTTGTGGTATAATTAATTTGAGCCTTGATCTACCTAAAAAAATACCCATTTTTATGCCTTATTTATGATTCAATTCTTAAGGATATCATGCTTTAATGAAAGGTATTTTCATGTTTTTGGATGTAGATGATTAAAAAGAGTCTAAGAAAGAAAAAGTAGGAAAAAGGAGCAAAAATGAGTAAAAATGAAGCTTATGGAGCAAATTTTGGAGTTATTGGCTTGGCGCCTAGGCGCCAGAGTCCGGCGCCTAAGCGCTAGTTCGATACAAAGACTGTTAATTTTTTTTGATGACTTTGGCCAGTTATTTTGACGGTGTTAAGTGATTATTGGAGCTTCTAGAAGACTGGAAGCTACTTTTAATACATAGGACATGTGATACAATGTATTTGGACACAAGGAAACGGTCTGGATCACGAAGAGGTGCGACCCAAAGTGAAGAGGTGCGAAAGACCTGATCACGGAGTCCGGCGCCTAGGCGCCAGATCCCGACGCCTAAGCGTGACGGTTACCTTCTAGAAGATACATTGAATTTGGACAAATTTTAAAGAGGTGTCTTAAGCAACCTCTGGTCAAATTCAGAGCTCTATAAATAGGAGCCCATTCTAGAGAGAAAATTGCACCAAAACCCCTTCTATTAGTACACATACTCATTTTAGCATATTCTCTCTCATCTTTAGTTTAATTTAGTCTCTTCCACACTTAGGGTGCCACTTTATTTTGTATTTAGTGAGTTTATTTTGAGTGTTTATTGTGTGTTATTGCTGTTGGAGTCTTTCATCATTGCTTTGTAATCAGTAGAAGTCAGCGGATCTCTTGAAGGAACACTTGAGATAAGTATTTGTACTTTAGTTCAAAGTTTTATAAATATGTTTTGTTGCATTATTTTAATGAGTTTTGAGTAGTTAGTTATCTTTCTCCTTTCAATTATGAAAAAATTATAAATTAATTTAATTTCGTAGGAGAATTAAATATAAAATATTTTAAAATATTGTGATGATATTAATACCTGATCTTAGTTTACTTTTAAATTGGCTATTTAATTTGTTAAAACCTGTTAAAGAATTTTGAGACCAATCCGGAGAAAAATTCTTAACTAGTAGATATCACATGAATCCTTAGGTAATCGCAAGCTATACGCGGATTGTTTAAGGTGAAGTGCAAATAAATAGGAAGACATTATTTATTGGGCATAAAATTAATTAGTTTTTAGAGTGACAGACTAATTTCTAATAATTTAGTTTATAGAAAGGTAACGGGTCACTGGTAGGGCAGACCATAGCCACCCTTGGACATCGAGTAGTGTGAGCCTAGATTAACCCATTCTACTAATAAAACATCCTGAGCTTAACTATAGATTAGTCAATGTTCTTTGCACCTGGACCAAAGGGTAAAGAATATGAATGCTTCTATTTGGCACAACATCATAATCTTAATTCCCTACAAAAGATAATTTATCTATAATTCTTAGATTAGTTGAAAAAGGAGAAAGTCGTTTTTATACTTGCATAGAATTTTAAATACTGCTTATTTTAATTTACTGTTTACTGCTTCTTTTATTTTAGTAAAATTGTTATTTGAATATATATATTTAAAAAAAATAGAGTATATATAATTTGCATAAGAAAATTTCAAACTATTACTTAAATCTCTTACTTTTTATTTCACTATCCCTGTGGGATCGATGACCACGACTCCACTAAAGCCATGTATTACTTGAACGATACGTATACTTGCGTTTAAAATTGTGACTTTTACAATAATTAAATCTAAATATAAAATTATAAAAGTAAACCTCGTGCATCAAGATTTTGAAGCCATTTGTCAGGAAGTAAATATTCTAAAAAGTGGTATCAAATTATTGTATTTTAAAGCATATATAAAGTTGCATCACATTAAGTTTTTGGTGTCGTTGTCGGGGATAGATTAAAATAAAAAGTAAAAGGAAAAAAATAAAATAAAAATATTTTTTTTAAAATTTTTATGCGTAGTTCTGGATCTGAAGGATTACTACGTTTTGATTCTGAATTAGAAAGAACAATTAAAAGAATTAAAAAAGGAAAATAAATTTCAAAACATCAAAAAATGACTAACTTACATAAAAATAATCAAAATTCAATCGAAATTAATGAACAAAATGTTTATAAACCATTAAGGGAATATGCAAACCCTACAGCTGATGAACTTCATGTTAGTATTCAAATTCCAGCTGTAGATGCTAATTCTTTTGAGCTTAAACCTTCTATTATTCAAATAGTTCAAAACAATCAATTTGGAGGAACTCCTAATGAGGATCCAAATTTACACCTTGCTAGTTTTTTAGAACTTTGTGCTACTTTTAAATATAATAACGTTTCTGATGATGCTAGTAGGCTTAGACTCTTTCCTTTTTTCTTAAAAGGTAAAACAAAGATGTGGCTTAATTCATTAGCAACTTGTTCTATTAAAACATGGGATGATATGGCAAAAAAATTCCTTGCTAAATATTTTTCTCCTTCTAAAACTGCTAAATTGAGAAATAATATTACTTCATTTACGCAATTTGATGGAGAAACAATTTATGAAGCTTGGGAAAGATTTAAAGAATTATTAAGAAAATGTCCTCATCATGCTTTACCAGATTGGTTAATTATTCAAACATTTTATAATGGACTTATTGGATCACTTAGATCAATTATTGATGCTGATGGTGGTGGTTCTTTAATGGCTAAGACATTTGAAGAGCCTACAAATTAATTGAAGAAATGGCTAATAATAAGTTTCAATGGCTTTCTGAAAGGGTTAATCCTAAAAGAATGGTCAGTATTCATGATAATGAAGCTTTTTCTATTTTAGTTTCACAAGTGGCTGCGATATCTAAGAAATTAGATAATTTTGTTATTAATATATCGCATTTAAGTGATGATAATTCTGCAAATTCTGATGATTCTCAAACAATGGAAACTTTGCAAGCTATTGCTACTAAAACTAATAATCCTTATTCTAATTATTATAATTCTGGTTGGAAAAATCATCCTAATTTTAATTTGAGTAATGGACATCAAGTTAATCCAAATTGGAAAAATTAAGGAAATTGAAACTATAGACCAACTTATCCTCCCGGTTATAACAATCAACAGAAAAGGTTATCTGTAGAAGAATTGATCTTGCAATTAAGCAATCAGTTACAAAGTCAAAACACTGCAATTCGTAATATTGAGAATCAGATGGGTCAAATTATTAATTTCATTAATTACAGGCCTCAAGGAACACTGCCTAGCAATGTCAAAATTAATACTAAAGAATCTGGAAAAGAACATGAACAAGCAAAAGCTGTACAACTTAGAAGTGGAAAGGAATTAAAAGAGAAAACACGGAATGAGATTGAAAAAGAGAAAGAAGTTGAAGAGATTGAAAAACCTAAAGATACCCTTTCTCCAAGTAAAGATCAGAAGGTTGTACATATTGAAGTGGGAGTTGAAAGTCCACCACCACCTTTTCCTCAAAGACTTAAACAGCAGAAGCTTGACCATCAATTTTCTAAGTTCTTTGAAATTTTTAAGAAATTTACCATCAACATTCCTTTTGCTGAAGCTTTGGAGCAAATGCCAAGCTATGCAAAATTTATAAAGTATATTTTAAGCAATAAGAGAAAATTTGAAGCTTATGAAATTGTTGCATTATGTGAATAATGTAGTGCAAAAATTCAGAAGAAATTACCTCAGAAACTTAAAGATCCTGGAAGTTTCACTATTCCATGTGCTATTGGAGAAAAATTATGTGGAAAAGCCTTACGTGATTTAGGAGCTAGTATTAATCTCATGCCATTTTCAATCTTTCAAAGGTTAGATTTAGGAGAGATTTCTCCTACCACTGTAACTCTTCAGTTAGCTGATCGATCGATCACTTATCCTAAGGAAGTTATAGAGGATGTTCTTGTTAAGGTAGATAAATTTATCTTCCTTGTAGATTTCATTGTTCTAGATATGGAAGAAGATAAAGAAATACCTATAATTTTAGGGAGAACATTTCTAGCTACCGATCGAGCTATGATTAATGTGCAAAAAGGAGAATTAACTATGAGAGTTAATGATCGAGAGATAACATTTAATGTTATAGAATCAATGAGGTATCCTGAAAAAGAAAAATGCTATCGGATGGATATTTTTTATTATATGACCGAAAAGCATTACCAAGAAAGATGTAAGGTCATTTTTGATGATAAAGATAAAGAATCTATGTTATATGATGAGTCATTAAATGAAGAAAATTCATCTGAAGAAACTCATTATATTCATGAAAATTGGGAAATTTTAGACACAACTAAAAATGATATACTATTACCCTCAATTGAAAAAGCCCCTGAACTGGAATTAAAGATGTTACCTGCACATTTAAAGTATAAATTTCTTGGAGATTCATTAACTTTACCTGTAACTATATCTTCAGAATTAAGCAAAGATCAAGAAGAAAAATTAATAGGAGTTCTGAAGAATTATAATAAAACTTTTGGTTGGACTATTGCAGATATAAAAGGAACAAGCCCTTCAATCTGTATGCATAGCATTTTAATGGAAGAAAATTGTAAACCTACTATAGAACCTCAAAGAAGATTAAATACAATTTTGAAAGAGGTTGTCAAGAAAGAGATTTTTAAATGGTTAGATGCTAGAATTATTTATCCTATTTCGAATAGCCAATGGGTAAGTCATATTCATTGTGTTCCGAAGAAAGGAGGAGAAACTATCATTGTTAAAGATAGAAATGAATTAATCCCAACAAGACAAGTTATTGGATGGCTAATTTGCATTGACTATCAAAAATTAAACAACGCCACTAGAAAGGATCATTTTCCTTTACCTTTCTTGGATCAAATGCTAGATAAACTAGCTGGACACTCATATTTCTGTTTTCTGGATGGACATAAAGCTTCACAAATAGGGATGAAAGTTGATCAAGTAAAAGTGAAAATTATTGTTGAACTACAACCACCTACTACTGTTACTAATGTAAGAAGTTTTCTGGATCATGCTGGATTTTATAGGAGATATATAAAGGATTTTTCTAAAAGTGCTAAACCTCTTTGCCATTTATTGGAAAAAAAAGCTAAATTTGAATTTAATGAATATTGTCTGAATGCGTTCAATATTCTGAAAAGAAAAGTTAATCACTACACCTGTCATTGTTGCACCTGATTGGAATAAACCTTTTGAATTAATGTGTGATGCAAGTGATTATGCGATCAGAGCTGTATTAGGATAAAAATATGAGAAGATTTTCAAATTTATATATTATGCTAGCAAAACTCTTCATGAAACTAGAGTAAATTAAACAACTACTGAAAAAGAGCTGTTAGCAATAGTATATGCCTTTGATAAATTTAGACCATATATTCTTGGAAAAAAATGTATTGTGCATACTGATCATTCTGCTATTAAGTATTTGATATCTAAAAAGAATGCTAAACCAAGATTGATCAGATGGGTTTTACTTTTGCAAGAATTTTATTTTAAAATTGTGAACAGAAGGGGTCGACAACCAAATTGTTGATTATTTATCAAGAATCAAAAATAGTAATGAGAAGATTTATGAAGAAAATATAAATGAGAAATTCTCGGATGAGCAATTATATGTCATTCAAGGATTACATATGTCGTGGTATGCAGATATAGTTAACTAATTGGTTAGCAATATTTTACCATATGGGATAAATGGTAAATATATTAAGAAATTCAAGAATGATTGTAAATCATATATTTGGGAAGATCCTCATTTATTTAAATTAGGAAAAGATTCTGTGATTCGAAGATGTGTACCTTATGAAGAAACTTTAGCAATTATTCAAAAATATCACGATTCTGAATTTGGAGGACACTTTGGAGTGGATAAAACTGCATTTAAAATTTTAAATTTTGGATTTTATTGCCCTACTTTATTTAAAGATGTTGAACATTATGTGAAAACTTGTGATCGATGTCAAAGAATGGGAAATATATCCAGAAAAGATGAAATGCCTCTAAACTTGATATTAGAAATCAAAATTTTTGATGTATGGGGTTTAGACTTTATGGGACCTTTCGTACCATCATCTGAAAAGATTTATATTTTATTAGCAGTTGATTATGTTTTAAAGTGGATCGAAGTTGTAGCTTTACCAAACTGTGATTCCAAAAGTGTTTCAAAATTTTTAAAGAAGATGATTTTTACAAGATTTGGAATGCCTAGGATAATTATCACATATGGGGGAAGTCATTTCAGAAATTTAAGAATTCAATCATTGCTAGAAAAATTAAGAATTAAACATGGAATTGCAACTGTTTATCATCCTCAAACAAGTGGAATGGTTGAAGTATCAAATAGAGATATTAAAAGAATATTAGAAAAGACTATTAATCCTAAAAGAACTGACTGGGTTGATAGACTTGATTCTGCATTATGGGCTTATAGAACATCTTATAAGACACCTATCGAAATGTCACCTTATCGGTTAATTTATGGTAAACATTGTCACATACCTGTTGAACTAGAGCATAAAGCTTATTGGGCGATAAAAGAGTTCAATCATAATTTGAATACTGCAGGAGAAAAACGATTATTACAACTGAATGAAATGGAAGAGATAAGAAATGAGTCTTATAAAAATGCAATAATTTATAAGAATGCAAAAATTGGATGACAAAATGATTTCTAGGAAAATATTCGAGCCTGGACAAGAAGTATTATTATTTAATGCTCGTTTAAAACTTTTCCCTAGAAAATTAAAATCTAAATGGATGGGACCGTTTATAATTAAGAAAGTATACCCTTATGGAGCTGTGGATATTAAAGATCCCAAAACTGGAAAAGTATTTAAAGTTAACGGATTAAGACTGAAGCCTTATATGGGAGAAATGAAATTAAATTACAAAGAGGCTTATGAGCTGATTCTACCCGATTAATTTAATTAATTAGGTCGGGTTGACTACGTTAAACCAAGCTCTTTGTAGGAGGCAACCCATATTTATTAGTTTGAGTTTAATTATCGCTATAAGGTTATGCCTTAGTCTTGACTGAATTTATATATAACTTCTAAAAATAGAAGGCTGACAAGTTTGTATTGGCTTAAGCTAAATATTTTCTTGAAGTATATATAATTTGGACTTAGACCACTCCATGTCAAATGTGAGTAAAAAGGAGATTAAGTTAACCTTCGTTTGTGATTGTTTGTGATTTGAATTTTTCGTAATTGTGTTTGTGTGTTGATCATACTCATTTGACCTATTTTTACGACCAAAACTTTACAATATTTGACGAAAGGTGTATCAGAGTCGATCGAGATTCCAGCGCCTAGGTGCTAAAAGTTGGCGCCTAAGCGCCATAATAACATGCGTATCGATGATCCGGCGCCTAGGAGCCAGACTCCGGCGCCTAAGCGCCGCGATTACAGATCGTGGAAAAACAGAATTTCTTCAGTTTTTTACACGAAATCTCTTTATTTATAGCCTATTGTTCGTCCCCAATCCCATATAAACACTAATTTCGACCATAGCAATTCTTTTTGGAGGAGTTAGGAAGGATTTGGAGGCCCGAAATCATGGAAAGAAGACATCCATCAAGGAGGCTACGAGAGTTCAACAAGCAACGAATCTATCTGCGAGTTTCGAGGAGCTCCAGTCACGATAGAGTTAGAGCCTTCAGACTCTGAAGCTAATCCGGAAGAGCCAGTCATTCCGATTCAAGAAGAGACACCGGCAAGCTCAACAATATATTCAGAAGAAATTACAGAAGTCAACTTAAGAAGTGGAAAAGTTCTACCTCCGAGAATAGGTCCAAAGGACGAAGGAAAGCGGGTGGTTGTTCGGGAAGAACCAACCCTGCAGAAGAAATACCCATTCGAGAAGAAGCGAGAGACACATGAAAATAAAGTGGACTACAACGTGCTAGCCCATCTTAGGAAACTACCAACCAAGCCGAGCATCTACGACGCTCTCATCTTATCGAAAGGAGATGAGAGAAGCTCGATCAAGGCCTTACTTGATCCAGAAATTTGCTTAGCTCAAATGGCCGGAGATTCCTTAGATGAGGTTTGCTCGTTAAAGGAACAACGAGGTGTTACCTTCACGGACAACGACCTACTACTTGGAACAACGAGACCACAACCGACCGTTGTACATTTCGATTACAATCGGAAAATTTACACTCTCCGAGTATTGGTGGATCCGGGAGCATCAATCAATATAATGAATCTTCGAACGCTAAGCATACTTGGAAATTGATGCCCGCGAGCTCGAGGCGGACAAAATGTTATTAAGAGGATTCAACCGGAAAGGAGAAAGAGCCCTCGGCTCAATAACGCTATCGATGAAGACCGGTGACTTAGCAAAGACAACCGCGAAATTTCACATAATTGATTCGGAAACGTCATTCAACGCTCTACTCGGGCCGACCATGGATACATGAAAACGAGGATGGTACCATCATCTCTACATCAGTGCATCAAATACTACGATGGAGGGGAACAGTGCATCAAAGGTGACTTACAACCATTCTCCGTACATGAAATTGGAATCCACGAGGATGCAGCTTATTATGCACCACCGAAGAAAATGATCTTCTCCAGAGATACCATAACAAATGAAGCAAAGAAAGTTCAGGACAGCGAAGAACCTGAAGTTCTAGTCCAACAGTCGCTCACCACTCCCTTACGGCGAGATGGTGAAGGTTTCTCCACAACTCGCATCCGAGGTCGAGGCCGGGGACGAGGTCGTGGTAGAGACGTTAGGACGATTGGACAGAGGAAACCAACCATTAATGTCGATTGGGAAGATAGTTCTGAAGAAGAAAAAGAAATCAAACAAGAAATCAAACAAGAAGCAGCGACAATAAGTCGGAAGAAGCCGCAATTCAGAATCCCTCTCGAAGATGAAAGAAACGAAGAATATAAATCAATGTACGAGAAGATTAACCACTATGTACATACTATGACCCTGACCCCGATCCATTCTAATAAGATCGAGGGTATGGAGGTCAAAGAGGTACGTAGCGGTGGTGCAAAGCCCATCAAATTCTACCGTGGTGCTTCTTCCTCCAAAACTGAAAATAATGTACAACTTGAAGATGCTACTTCATCAGAATTAATGGAATTGCCTTTTGAATGGTACTCTCCCTGTGTTCAAAATTTAATTCAGCGTGGTTTCTTACCTCGACAATGGACAAAAGGTCAATCACAACGTTTTGAAAATTTATGGAATAACTCCGGTCGTCCACCCAATTCGAAGCATGGTCTCGGATTCGGCACGATAGGATCGATTGACGATACCGAATTTTGCTTGGTTGTCACTTACGAATCTAATGAAAATCGCATGGAAACTACGGACGAACTCGAAGATTTACAAATTGGAGACGCTCCACCGAATTCGAAGAAGAGATCAAATCTACGATAGATGAATTAACGGAAGTTAACTTAGGTACTAGCGAAGAGCCTGGACCTACCTTTGTTAGCTCCTTACTCAATAAAGAAGACTCGGAAGAAATAATCAAGTTATTAATGGAATTTAAAGACTCGTTTTGCTTGGATCTACGATGAGATGCCGGGTTTAGCTCCGAGAGGTCGCAGTCCATAAGCTAGGGGTGGATCCTGCTTCAGTTCCAGTCAGACAAGGTCCCAGAAGAATGCGTCTAGAAATCGAACAACAAGTCATAGCCGAAGTTAAAAAGTTAATAGACGCTAAATTTGTCCGTGAAGAACAATACCCGACTTGGTTAGCCAACGTGGTACCGATCGGGAAGAAGAATGGTCGGATCGGAATTAGTGTGGATTTCGGAGATTTAAACAAGGCATGTCCAAAAGATGAATTTCCTCTACCGATCCCGAATTAATGATCGACATTGCTTCAACACATGAAATATTCTCATTCATGGATGGATCTTCGGGATACAACCAGATAAAAATGGCTCCGGAAGATGAAAAGCTTACGGCATTCGAACGCCGATCGGAGTATTTTGCTACATAGTGATGCCATTCGGATTGAAGAACGCAGGAGCAACCTACCAGAGAGCAATGACAAGAATTTTTGATGATCTCATCCATAATCAAGTCGAATGCTACGTGGACGATGTGGTCATCAAAAGCAAAGTAGAGGACAACCACTTGTATGATTTAAGAATTGTTTTCGAACGATTAAGACAATTTAACCTTAAGATGAACCCCTTAAAATGCGCCTTCGGCGTCACCTCCGGAAATTCTTAGGATTCGTTGTCCGACATCGTGGAATTGAAATCGACCGGAGAAGATTAAAGCTATCTTAGAAATGCCGCCTCCCAAAACCTTAAAACAACTACGATCTTTTCAAGGGAAGTCGGCATATCTTCGACGCTTTATCTCAAACCTGTCAGGTAGGTGTCAGCCTTTCTCGGCACTAGTTAAAAAGGACGCCAAATTTATTTGGGAAGAGAAATGCCAGAAGGCCTTCGAGGACATTAAACAATATTTAATGACACCTCCTGTCCTAGCAGCCCCAGTCTCAGGTAGACCGCTAATACTTTATACCGCGGCTTTAGACGACTCTCTCGGAGCCCTGTTAGCCCAGGTCAATGATGAGGGTAAAGAAAATGCTCTTTACTACTTAAGCCGTCGTTCATCGCCGACGGAAATAAGGTATCCCGCAATTGAAAAGCATTGTTTGGCCCCGATCTTCGCCGCTCAAAAGCTCAGGCATTACATGCTTTCTCATAAGGTCAACTTGATCTCGAAGTTTAATCCATTGCAATACTTGATGACTCGTCCAACGCTTTCCGGCAGACTTGCCAGATGGTCAATGATATTATTGCAATTCGATATAACTTTCGTGCCTCTCCGTGCCGTAAAGGGACAAGTCTTAGCAGACTTCCTCGCAAGCACACCCTTTGCCGGCGGAATCTCCTCTCAATGACGATCCGCCAGATGAACAAATAATGAACCTAGAAGACCTTGATGATCGACGTTGGGAATTATATTTTGACGGAGCATCTTCAGCACACAAAGACGAAGAATCGCAAGTGATAGTGCCTGTAAGGCGGGAATCGGGCTAATCTTTATAACACCGGAGCGGGGGATGTTAAGATACTCCTACCACTTGACGGAACCGTGTACAAACAACGAAGCGGAATACGAAGCCCTCATAACGGGATCGGAATTAACCATTCAAATGGGGATAACAGACATCAACATCTACGGGGATTCACGAGTTAATCATTCAACGGATCGTCGGACAATACGGAATTTTAAAGCCAAGACTCGAGCAATACTTCCAGTATGCCATACAGCTGTTGGAACAGATTCCGAATATGACAATCTACAAAATCCCCAGAAAAGAAAACACTCTAGCGGATGCGCTAGCTCGTCTCACAAAAGAATTTGCCTGTTTGCAAGATGAATCAGTGGAAGTGTCAATTCACGGACGTCGGAGTCCTATCACGACTTGACATAGACACGATACACAAATCGGAAAAGGAAAAAGAATCAATTGCGGCGAGTGACGAGAAAACATGGAAGATTGGCGACGGCCATTGATGAACTACCCGCAAACAGGAAAGCTACCGGATGATAGGTCGTTAGCCCATCAGATCAAGAAAAGAACTCTGTCCTACGCATTAGTAAACAATACGTTATACAGAAGGTCTTTTGATCAAATGTGGCTAAGATGCCTAAGCGGGTCCGAGGCCCGTGAAATTGTTAAAGAGGTACATTCAGGACTCTGTGGCGCCCACCAGTCGGGTCCAAAGATGAAAATGAAAATTAAAAGACTAGGGTACTACTGGCCCTCGATGATGACCGACTGCATGAAAATCGCCAAGAGTCGTCACCAGTGCCAAGTGCACGGAGTGGTCCTACACCAACCTCCAAATGTGCTACATCCGACAATTGCATCGTGGCCATTTGAATGTTGGGGCACAGATATAGTGGGTCCAATAGAACCACCGTCGTCAAAAGGACATCGCTTCATTCTTGCGGCTACAGATTACTTTTCCAAGTGGGCGAGGCGGTTCCACTCGGAGAAGTGAAAGCACATCACGTACTACAATTTTTCAAGAACCAAGTTGTTTACCGTTTCGGAGTGCCGCGCGAATCATCTCGGATAATGGGTCGGCATTCGAAGCACACAAATCAACAATTTTGTCGGGAGACACGGAATCGACCGGCGATATTCAACAATTTACTACCCAAGAGCAAACGGCCTTGTCGAGGCTTTTAATAAAACTCTCGTTCAAATTTTAAAGAAGACTTTGGACGATAATAAGAGAAATTGGCACGAGAAATTGTTAGAAGCCTTATGGGCCTACCGGACAACCTTCGAACTCCTACTCGAAGCTACACCTTACGCTCCGGTGTATGGGTCCGAGGCGAGTGTTACCTTTAGAGGTTCGGCTTCCTTCACTCGGAATTGCAATTGCAAATAAAATCACAACGAAGAAAACGCCAAATTACGACTCGAAGAATTAGAGAGCCCGGAAGGGAAAAGACTTGCAGCGCGATCAGAATTTAGAACTATACCAAGCTAAGATGGTTCAAGCCCATGACAAACTGGTCCGCCCAAGAACCTTCAAAGTTGGTGATTTAGTTCTCGTTCTCAAAAGACCTATCCTTGCACACCGCAAGATAGGAGGAAAATTTGAACCCACTTGGGAAGGACCGTTTGTGGTTGAGGCAGTCTACTCAGGAGGCTCCTACCAGCTAGTGAATTGCCAAGGAGAACGACATATGCTTCCGATCAATGGACGATACTTGAAAAAGTATTACGCTACTCGATGTTTCGAAGGAATGAACTTTCCATCCCTAGAAGCACGGGTGAAGTGATTACTTATGACTGGGTCCGAACCCAAAAATAACAAAAATATGCTAAAATAAATAAAATCCTGATAATAAAATTTTCCTTGTTTTCTTTTCCAAATCAAAATCTCTTTCCTGATCTTATCCCACTTCATTCCTGTTAAGTTTAAAAATATAAGAATAAAAAAAATGTCTTTAATAAACATTTTCTTAATGTTCTTGTTCTTAGTACGCCCACGATCCTTTTCCTTGTCTTTTCGCGGGGAAATGTCGAACGGGCGGTTGGTCTTGAACTTTAAGAATGGCGTAAGCCTTGCACTTGATAAAAAGAGGGTGAAAGATGGAGCGGTAATCGAGATTGACTCGGATTTCGCACCAGCGAGCCTACAGTACGAAGAAAGTGACTGGGTCCCGGTTGACCGAGAAGAACTGCCCGAACATACAGTGATGAAAGTGGGTGGCCCAAGCCACCAATCCAGCAACAAGAAAAGAAAGACAAATATTGAAGAAGATAAGAAAATGAAGTCTGTAGTCGCTACAGCAGAGGGCAGGCTTGTCAGCGCCGCGCCCACGGAGATTCAAGAAGTTCGGAGAGCTACTCTCACAGCAACGCAACGAAGAAATAAGAATCGCCGTATCCGTAAGATGTTGACAAAACTAGCTGCAGACCAGCGCGACGAGACAGTTGCTAATGTCAGTGCATACACTTCAAGGACACCGGTTCACCAGGAACTTGAAGAAAGGAGGCTAGCTCCTAGGATGACAGAAAGAACCAGGGAAATCCCCAGAAGATCAGAAGAAAGAAGGCTACCACGCCACCGGATAGAACCACCAATGATGCATGACCTTGTTGCAGAAGCAACCCCGGGGGATGTCCCGACGAGCATCATCCACGAGGAGCCGAGGTATGCGGGAGAACGTGAAGGGATTGAACCATATATCCCACAATATGTCACAAGGCCTCGCCATCTGCGGATCATTCCGAATACGAAGCTGGAGAGAATGCGAATGTTGAAAAGAAAACCTTTGAATACTTCGAGAGAATTAGAGGCGAGAAGAATCGATATACTTGGAGGGCCTCGAGCTACATACGGACGTATTCTCGGAGTATGAACGAGCGACAGAATCGTGGATTGCATCCGGGATTTGAAAAGAATGGGCCGAGCGGGCCGCCTAAGGGAAAACACATACTCGGAACCCCGGAGATGGATGCCGGGGAAAGGAAGAATCACAATACAATGTGGATGTCGTACAACTTTGCGGAAGACGAAAGGGAAACCCACCGGGAATACTCCGTCATGGGCGAGTGGATCCGATGCCATCGATCATCAAGAGAATGGTAAAGAGATTGATAACATGGAGGGTACCGCCGGCGGATTGCATACCCGATACTGCATCATCAACATCTACAAACGGGGTGATCGTATACCCCCAAACATAGATCACCACGACTTTGTCGGACCTTTATGCACGATCTCTTTCCCGAGCGAATGTAACATCATGTTCGGATCCGACCTCCGGATAGCGAGCCCGGGCGAGTTCCGAGGGCCGGTGAAGATACCTTTACCGTGAGGTTCCGTCATGATGCCGAAGGGCAACGGAGCGAGATATCGCTAAGCATTGCATACCGGGAGTACCGGTGAAGCGGATATCGGTTACTTTCGGAAGGATGGACGACGGAAAGACACCTTACCATTTCCGACCGGACCGGAGCTAGAGAGCCTCCGACCTTACGAGCCGTGAGTTACATGGAAAATATCACACCTCCAATGTACATCCATACGGCATCCTTGCCAAGGATGGCTTGGAAGGTGATGTTATTGACCATGTACCCCACTATTCGGACATGGATTTTTGACGGATACCTTTTTGGATGGATCGACAAAGATCATACACGAATCCGTTTTGAGTCTACATGGATTGTATGAAATATATTCCGGATCAAGATGTATGATGTATCTTCTACATGATTGGAATGAAAGTGACCATGTCACATTTTTGGCCTTCACCTCTTTTGTGCAAATTGATTGGGAAACGCCGTTAAAGTTAAATGAACTTCGAACAAAGAACAGAAAAGGAATAAAAAAAAAAGAAGAATAAAAGAAAACTTTCATTAAAAAAAAAAAAAAAAGAGAATCTAAAAAAAAAATGATGACAAACACCAAATTCACATGAACATTAAATAAACGATAAAATAAAATTTGAATCATTAAACGATAGACAAAATCAACAAAAATGTTAAATCAAATTCTCAATCAAATTTCGAATCCAATCTTGATCAAATTTCAAATGTGATCTTCCAAATTTCAAATCAAATCTTAAATCAAATTTCAATCGAGTTCAAACTCATCCTTCCAAATTTCAAATTCAATCTTTCCAGATTCCAAATCTCTATCAAATCTCGAATTCGATCTTCCGGATCTTAAATCAAATCCGATCAAATTTCAAATCTCAAAATCGATCTTCCGGATCTTAAATCAAATCTCGATCAAATTTCAAATCTCAAATTCGATCTTCCAGATCTTAAATCAAATCTCAGTCAAATTTCAAATCTCAAATTCGATCTTTCCAGATCTCACATCAAACCTCAATCAAATTCAAACCTTGGGTCGAGGATTTTACATCCAAGACTGCACTGCTTTAGGATTCTCTTCCTATTGCACTGAAATACATCAAATTCAAACTCTTGGGTCGAGGATTTTACATCCAAGACTGCACTGCTTTAGGATTCTCTTCCTATTGCCTCTGAAATACATCAAATTCAAACCTTTGGGTCGAGGATTTTACATCCAAGACTGCACTGCTTTAGGATTCTCTTCCTATTGCACTGAAATACATCAAATTCAAACTCTTGGGTCGAGGATTTTACATCCAAGACCGCATCGCTTAGGATTCTTTCCCTATTGCACTTGAAATACATCAAATTCGAACTTTTGGGTCGAGGATTTTACATCCAAGACTGCACTGCTTTAGGATTCTTTCCTATTGCACTGAAATACATCAAATTCAAACTTTTGGGTCGAGGATTTTACATCCAAGACTGCACTACTTTAGGATCCTTTCCCTATTGCACTGAAATACATCAAATTCAAACTTTTGGGTCGAGGATTTTACATCCAAGACTGCACTGCTTTAGGATTCTTTCCTATCGCACTCGAAATACATCAAATTCAAACTCTTGGGTCGAGGATTTTACATCCAAGACCGCACTTGCTTTAGGATCCTTTCCCTATTGCACTTGAAATACATCAAATTCGAACTTTTGGGTCGAGGATTTTACATCCAAGATCGCACTGCTTTAGGATTCTTTCCCTATTGCACTCTGAAATACATCAAATTCAAACTTTTGGGTCGAGGATTTTACATCCAAGACCGCATCGCTTTAGGATTCTTTCCCTATTGCACTTCGAAATACATCAAATTCAAACTCTTGGGTCGAGGATTTTACATCCAAGATCGCATTGCTTTAGGATTCTTTCCCTATTGCACTGAAATACATCAAATTCAAACTCTTGGGTCGAGGATTTTACATCCAAGATTGCACTGCTTTAGGATTCTTTCCCTATTGCACTGAAATACATCAAATCAAATTCCCGGGGTTAAGGATTTTACATCGAGATCGCATTGCTTTAGGATCATTTCCCTATCGCAATGAAATACATCAAAATCAAACTCTTGAGGTTAAGGATTTTACATCCAATACCGCATTACTCTGAGATCTTTCCTCATTGTAATGATCCAATCCAATCGATTCGATCTTCTTTTGGGGTTGAAGATGTTGCATCTAAAACCTCAAAATTCCAATTTTCATTTCAAATCAAATTCCCTCAAATTAATCTTGACAAACTTCAATCTAAATTAAAACTCCAAATTGAAATCTAAACTCACACATCATGACTTGAACATGAAACGAAATAAAATCTAAATCGAAATTCTCCCGATCATGTGATTTGGGATTCACCTCCTTTTCCTTTCCCCGGCGAGAGTTCGAGAATCTCCGGTTCCAGAGATATACTTGACACTCCCCAGCTGAAGCTCTTCTACTTCATCCTAAGTTTGTTACTTGGACATCTGTGTTGGTTTTATTGATCGCTTCGGTCAACACCAATACGCGCGGTGTGCTCCGTCAGCTCACCACACCTATTGGGGGTCCATTTGTTGACCTCATTTTTGATGAGGTCTTCTCCTCTTCTTTTAGTGCTTAGGATCTAGCCTTAGGCTTTTCCTTTGACTATCTTAGAGGATTAGAATTGGGACCCACCTTTTTAGAAATTCAAACCACTTCTAAACTCCCTGCAAACTCCACAAACTTGACTGTAGACCCCTAATCATCTAGAGGGTTGAAATCAAATGTGGAAGTTTAAAGGATGAGTTCCTATAGGACTCTTTGGCCTTAGGACTGCCCTGGGTGGCCTGGTCTGGTGAAGGGTTGACTTGCACACACACTACACCTACACACTACACTTTCACACACCTCCTAAAACACACCCATACCCGACTTGACCTCCCGACTCATGTAGGTGATTCACATGGATGGTCCTTAACCCCTAAGCCCTCGGCAAGAGGGTTAGGAACAACATGGTGAATGCCTCAAATGAGTCCCTTCATGGCTCATGTGGGCTTGATATGGCTTCATGGCTCAACCAAAATGACTTCTTTCCACTTACATCCACCCAATCTTCAATTTCCCAAATTTTCAATTTTTGACCCGGGACCCTATACCCGCTAACCTACCCAAAGCCCTGAATAGCCCAAATTTCTCAAAAATTTCCAAATCACCCAAAATTCTCCAAAATCATTCCCAAACATTTCCACATCACTCAAACTGATCATCCATATCCAAAAATACCAAAAACTCCAAAAATACCTCCCAATACCCTTCAAATACCCAAAATACCCCTCTTAGCCAAAAAATCCAAAAATTCAGAAAATTCCCAGAAAATTCCAGAAAATCCCAAATATTCCCAATTTCATTTTGTTCAACTACACCATGGGCCAATTTTGTCAATTTACCCCACTTTTATCAAAATCCCCAATTTGACCCATTTTAACCCAAAGTGAACCCAATGTCAAACCTAACCTACCCAATTGAACTAAATTCTGGTCCAATTCAATTCTAAACTTCAATTCAACATTACCAACACCAATATAGACCAAATCCAAGCCCAATTTGATTGAAATTTGGATCCAATTTCACTTTTGGCCTTAAAGCCCAATTTGGACCCATGACCCAAACTTAACCCAAACTCACCCAATTCAATTCCAATTAAACCCAAATCTTTTCTAAACCTTCCTTGACATCCCCATAAACAAAACACTAACATGATTTGCCCAAAATTTAGACCCAAACCCCACTCAAATTCAACCCAAAATTAAAAGGCCCATTTTTGGACCTAAACCCAAACCTAGCCCAAATGAGCCCAAATCCCAAAATCAAAACCCATCAAAGCCAAAACCTCTTTGAAACACTCCCATAAACATTTCCCAACATTAATTTTACATCAATTTCAACTCTAGCCCAACATTGGCCCAAGTTAGCCCAATTTGACCTACATAGGCCCACTTACCAATTAAACCCAAATTCAAACCAATTCAAGTCCAAATCACACCAAATTGACCCCAAACCACTCATGACACATCCCTAAACCAAACTCAACAATTATTTGGCCCAACCTCTTTACAAAATTTCTATCCATAAATTCATTTTCAAACCTAAAAGCCCACTTCCCTAAACCTTCCTAAAAGCCCATTTTCACCAAATACAAAAGCCCAAAATTGGCCTTAAAGCCCACATGACATTTCCATTTGCCATCCATTTAATCAAAGCCATTCCCTAAGTTCTAATCACATCATCAAATAATTCCAAATTAAGCCTCATGCCAAATTACCCCCTAAATGACAAATATTTCTAAAACCCTTTTTCATGAAACAAGTCGACTTTTTTTCAAGCCAAATGCAAGCCATGCAAGCCATAGACAAGCCACATGAAGCCATGGGGGGTTTGACATGTCACCATGCCCAAAATGGCAAGAAGAGGGGACCCTTTAATGATTCTCTTAAGAGTGATTAACCACTCCCATGTCTCCCCTAACTCTTGCTTAAGCTTAATTGTACTTGGATTGTGACTTGACCCCACTAATCAAGCTGATCCAAGTGACTTTCCCTTCGGCCCAAATTGGCCTTGGAGGGTGAACCCAACCCAAACCAATGGGTTGACCAAATTGAAGCCAAAATGACCCCTCCCCCATTCCATTTTAATTCAGCCACTTTACACATGGCAATGGCCGATTGATTGCACAAACCTCTAACCACGACCCACCTGGACCCGAGGGTGACCCATGCCTGCCGGCCGGCCGCCCGGGTCGCCGGAAAACACCATGGCCGAGACCTCGGGAGGAGCCAAACTTTGGAATTCTCCCTTGCCGAGCCGCCCCATGCCAGTGGTCACCATGGCTGTTCTTCTCCTCACCGGAGCAGCTCGATCCCGAGCCCTAACTCCCCGCGGGAGGCCCTCCGGCCTCTCCTATTTAAACCCCTCACCCTCTCGGCCAAGAGAGGTGCTCGAACCAGACCTTACTGAAACTCTGCCAAAATTGCTCCGCATCATTCTCCATACTTCAGAGCAGTTGACCCCGGTGCCAATTTGCCCTAATCCCCACCGACAGAGCCCAATTTCTCGACCAAAATTCCACCCAAAACCAGGACACTTCTTCTCAGTGGATCAATCCTCAAATTGATTGGTTCTACATCTTCACCAGACCAAGGGAAGGTGTCCACCAGCAAAAGCCCCATCTCCAGGCCACCCAGTTGCTCCAGCCTCCAAGCTTTGTGATCGGGCTTGGTCGAAATCACATCTGAGACGATTCACTGGACCGGGAGACTTCATCCGGAGCCTGCCGGGATCCAATCGAAGGTGCAACAACTCTCGCATCGAAGCCACACTTCTCCGAGCAAAGGTATGAACTAATTCTTCATCCCGAGCTTCTGGAGATTCTCCATTTCAAATGCCTTAATTTCAATGCATGATAACCGTATAGATGTGTTCGTCTCTTCAAGACAAATCCATAGAGAATAAGAACATAAAAATCCGTTGAGTATCGAGTGAGATCTTAGGGATTTAGTGTGGACGGCTCTCGGGTGAGGACGCTCGGGGACGATGAACGGATGCCGTCCATTTAATACACGCGCGGACGGACGGCTCAGATGGCGTCGGACCGGGAGACGGTACGAGAACCGCGGGGCCCGGGCCGCCGACTCGGATGGCGGCGTCGAATGGGAGCGCGACGCGTGTGAGTTCGGAGATGCCGAGGACGCGCTGGCGCCGCGTGGATAAATAGAAAAATAGGGTATTTTTCTATTTATTTAATTCCCTAAACTTGGAAAATTCATAACTTTGTGTAGGAAAATCATAAAAATAAAAGAAAAATACCCTCTCGCTCAGGTGAACGAGAGGAGAATAATGTGGAAAAGAAATCATTTAATTTCATCAAGTATTTTATTTTTAGTAATTTATTTACTCTCTGCATACATTTAATTCTCCATGCATTCATACAATTCACCATGGCATGAGACCATAGGGCTTTTGAAGCCTCCGAATTTGGGAACATTCCCCGAATTTTCCAAAGTCGAGGCCATCCCTATGAAGAGTTATTGATTTTTCAAATTCATGTCACCGTTTTGAGTATTTTAATTCCAATAAATAGCATGTTGTGAAATAAATTCTAGGAAAATTTGGTGATGTTCCTTATGACCAGAGAACCCTAGGAAAAATAGGTTTTGAGCTAGTTCATTTTAGACAACCCTAATTGGCTTAAACACCCAAAATAGGTCTCTAATTAATTAGAGCTAACCATACATCAAATTGACTTGAAATCAATTCTCCACTGACCTTTAGGATCAGAGGAACCCACCATAAAAATTTGAGGTCAATTGGACTTGGTTAGCCCCACTAATTGGGTTGATTAAGCCACTTAGTCATTTTAAACTTTAAAAATTCATAACTTTCAAAATATCTTTCAAAAATTCACCAAATTGGTTTTGGAGTCTCTCTGATATCAGGGGAATTTAAGAAAATTAAAATTTCAATTTTCTAAAAAAGTTGATTTTTAATATTATTTTAATATTTTTAAATAATTAAAAAATAATAAAAATCACAAAAATAATAAAATTCACCAAAATGTCACATTTTAAATTTTAATCACTTAGGAACAAATCCCATATTTTTCCTAGGTCTATTTAGTGAGATATTAAATTTTAAAGCTCTAGGGTAATTTTAAAATTAAAAAAATGTATTTTCTAGCATTTTCACCAAAATAATTATAATAAATCAAAGAAAAATCAAAAAATTGTAAAATTTGTTTCTCTGGAATCCTTGATATCAGAGAGAATTTTAAAAATTATAAAATTCATTTTTCAACATTTATTTTATTTTTAAATTAATTAACACTCTAAAACTTAAAATAATTATAATAAAAATAATACAATTCAAAAAATCACCAAAATTAATCCAAGTGGTCCTCTGGTCGTTAGGAATGTCCCCTAATTTTCTTAAGGACAGAAACTTTCCCTTGGTCATGTTATCAAATTTTCCTTGAAAATCTCTATTTTCTACTAAAAATAATTATATAAATAAATTAAATACAGAAAAATCACATTTTCTCCTCTCATGTCTTTATTGACATATGAGTGAAGTCACATAAAAAATTTCAAGTTCATTTGAGTTCAATTTAGTGAGTTATGAAATTATTAGGCTTAAAGGGCAAAATGGTAATTAAAATTTTAACCCTTAATTAAAACTTTAGGTTTAATAAAAATTAACAAGTAAAATATTTGATCCTAACCTGATTTGGATGATTGAAATTTGAATAATTAAAGGGTAGAAACCCATTAAGCAATTTAAAATGATTAAACCTTAATTAAATAATTGATTAAATTTGGAAGAATAATAAAATTGGAATTATTAAAATAGGGATATTATTAGGAAGAGATTTATTCTTTAATTTAAAAATCCCTAAATTAATCATCTCATTAATATTCAACTCTTAATTAAAATGATAACTCAAATTTAAAATATTAAAAGACTTAATCATTAAACTAAAATTAAATCATTAAACTCTTTCAAAAATTTCAATTAAAATTAAATTAAATTAAATTAAAAATTAAATTAAATTAAGTAAATTAAATTAAAATTAAATTAAATTAAATTAAATAAATTAAATTAAATTAAATTAAATAAATTAAATTAAATTAAATTAAATTAAATTAAATTAAATTAAATTAAATTAAATTAAATTAAAAATTAAATCAAATCAAACTAAATTGAATTAAATTAAATTAAATTAAATTAAATTGAATTAAGTTGAATTAAATAACATCACCTAAGACATAAAGAACTCAAAGATAAATCTAAGATAACTTGAACGCTATTCCAAACTTAAATCATTAATTTGAACTTAAATTTGAATCGCAAACTAGTTTGAACGCCCAATTTACCCTCAAGAGCTTTAGTTATCATAACTCCTAAACAGAATATAAAATGAAATGTTACTCACTTATAGGATATTCAAATGTCCTAGTTCACTGAGCAAGTTAATAAAAATCGAAAACCTCGGACGATCGATTCACTTACACAACTAAATTCTCTTGGACTTAAAACAATCCTAGAAATATTGAAAAGATGTTTAGGATCCTTTCTAAGCACTTCCTCAATATGATAGGATATTTCTAAGAACAATTGAACTTAGTTGTTCTTTGATGAAGAAAATCGTCTTCAAGCCAAAAACACGAAGAACTCAGACGTCATAGGAAATGACCGAGTATAGGATTAGGAATTTGGTAGAAAACCATAACCCTTCCCTTAGCTTTACCTAGGAACTTGCTTAAATATTCTAATTGTGTTTTAAGTGCGGCTTGGGATGACGGGAAGACCCTCGGGTACGCTTTTATTTTATTGCGATTTACTTTACGGCAATTTATTTAATTGCATCGCACTTATTTTTTGCATGATAAAACAACAGTTGCATGAAAACCTACACCTTTAGGACGAAACCAAAAGCTGAAACCCATAACTAAATTAAAAGACACTACAAGATAAAATTCACCTCCACAACATTTCAAAATATAAAACAACTCAAAATTTAATCACAAACGAGAACACAAAACTACAATTACAACTAAATTAAAACGTCTTGTTGGATGATCGGGAATACCTCGGATGATGTAACCTACGTGTTGCTAACGGGATTTCCCACGGTCTAAATGAAAGTGTGGAACTCATTCGGTTGAGTTTAGCAAATTCATACTGGACTAAGTGAATCCGATAAAAATAATGATGCCGGAAGGATGGAACCGTGGGATCTTAACCGGTGTTGTTATAATCAGCTTTAAGATTTGTTTTAATTAAAACACAAAAACACTTGGAAATTAAGACTTCTCTAAACCAAAACAATTTTCTCATCCCCTGATTTATGATTTCTAAAACTAAACCTCTGCAACAACAAGGAGCTCGGAGCATGGTGGGCGAGCACGGCCATCGTCGTCGAGCAAAACTTGAACCTACTTGACAAAACTTTCCTAGAATTAAACAACAAAGCCATAGGACTTCGAGGTAGTTTGCCTAGTGCGACATAAATCCTCAACTCTTCGTTAGGCATTTGCATTGCAAATTAAGCCCTAACCGGTCTTAGGATTCCGAGATAGTCGTCCGATACGACATAAACCCTCATATCTTCCGAGCTATTTGTATGATTCTATCATATAAATATAAGCCCTGATTAATTAAAATTGGCAAGATTAAAACATTAAATAAACATTAGGACTTTCCTAAATCCAAGCCAAACAATAGGATAGTCGGGAGATTACCGAAGTTCGCTTTGAATCTGTAATTTCTCCTACTTTTCTTCCTTTGAATTCCCAAAATAAAAATGTTCCAAACTTGATCCATTCCCTATTGAGATTCAAAAATTCAATTCTTTGAAAACTTAAACTTTGAAATTCTTGAGAGCAGAATTATTGATTATTATCGAGAGTTTTCTTAGGTGATTCCCGTCACTTAAGATGTAATTAATTATAGGGGCTTGCCCTTATAGGGAATTTTAAAGAACCTAGGTAATATAAACCCCGTTTAATGTTTTCATATTAAGCGGGGAATTTGTCGGCTTATAAAATTGGTTCACAGACCAAACGGATGTCACAAATCTTCTAGTTTATTTAACCGAGCCCCATTATCAAGCAGTGTGTCTATTCTTCGGGATAGATACACGATTTGTGGTGCGGCGCTCGTTTATATAAACTATTTGGGATGTGAGATCGGTTTGATTTCATATCTTAAAATCTTCAAATTTAAAATTATTTTCAAAATCAAATACTACTTTTTCAAATTATTTATCTAAACTAAATTTAAAATTCGCCGACAACTTCTGTTAGGCGACCCCTTTTTAAAATATCACACAACCTAAAAATAGTGCCGACAGTGCCTAGGCGCCAGAATTCGGCGCCTAGGCGCCGGTTCGGCCTGAACCCTAAAACTCATCTTCTTAAACCCCCCCACGCTATTTTTGACGCCTAACCTTCCTTCTCCACAGTATTTCGTGAAAATACCACCTAGAGATCCCGTTTAGAGCCGGATTTTCAAGTTTTTGGGCTTGAAATCACCCGATTTCTTCATCTCGAGGTCAGATCTACATTCTAAACTCATTATTTTTTAATTTCACCATGGATTTTGCTCTCATCTAGAAAAACCAAAATTTTGAGAAAAATTTTGATTTTTTATGGTTAAATCTATGGGTGTTTAAGCTATTTCAAGTTTGAAAAGCTTAAATTTGTTTTTTTAGATCCGTTGAATTTATTTCGCGTTTTTCTTTCACGTTTAGATGGCACCCAAATCTAAGTGAGGAATGGAACGAGAAAATTTTGATCGTAGCAAGTTCGTTACTGCTGCTGCACACTTTCAATACAATGATTTTGCTACGACTCGGAAGTTTATCTCGGAGTGAAGTTTTTATAATTCTAGAGGAAGAATTGAGGAGATAATCGTTGCACTCAGCTGGCAACGATTCTGTTATTTCACTGTTGTTGTTGTTATCCCGGTGGTTAGAGAATTTTATGCTAATTTCATGGATGCGAAGGAATACGAGATTTTCGTTCGAAGACTTGGAGTAGGATTCACTCCTGAACGCATCAACATTTTCTATGGCCTACCACCAAACATATAGTGTTATTACTCAGGTTTATCTCCATCTGAAGAAGATTTGGACATGATCATTGCCTACCTGACTGATAGTACTGAAGCCTGGATGATTCGTAATGGAAAAAGGGTAAATTTTTCATCTTCTAAGCTTAATGGTGTTTCCAAGGCATGACACTACTTTATTTATGCTCGTCTCCTTCCATCCAATCATTTGAGTGAAGTTACCAGAGATAGAGCTATTCTAAACTACTGCATTCAAGAGAAGAAGTTTATTGATGTAGGGAGCATTATTTATAATTCTGTGGAGGCTACTGCTCGTTCTAGCACATCTATTAGACTTGGTTTTCCATCACTGATCTATTCTCTATGTCAAAGTGCCGGTGTAGTTGCTGAGCTTTCTGAGGAAAAGCTCAAGTCAACGAAGCCTATAGGAAGAGAAAGCGTCAGCATTTATGATCGACTGCGAGGTAAGAGTTCTACTGCACCTGCTGGTTCATTACCAACTTCAGGTAGAGCTTCTACTTCGAGACCATCTACTTCTGCTTAGCCATCATCTACATTTTGGGAAACCATGCATGATCAGTTCATAGAGCAACAGCATGAGTTATTCTTAACTTACTGTAGAGTAGATACCATAGACAAGAAGATTGATCACCTTTCTGAGTATACACAAAGAAAGAGTGATTATGATGTTGAGTGTTCAGAGTCTTTAGTGAGATTTCTGAAGGGAGAGCATAATGTTCAGTTCCCTACTTGTCCCAGATTTTCACCCTATGTTGATCCCAAGGATATGGAGTTCTCTTTTGGTGATGATGATGATGAAGCTACAGACAGTAATTAGTAGCTTAACTTATCTCTAGAGATTATTGATTCTGTTTTTAGAGTGCTTTCTTATTTATTGTACTATTTATTGTGATGTCATTTGTTAGAGTTGTTGTGAACTTTTTATGTTAAAACTGTTTTTTTTTTAGCTTGTCTGATGTGTGTTTAAGACTGAGATGTGAATGAATTTCTATAAAAGTTTATTTCTGTTTCAGCCTTTTATTTAGTATTCATGAATAGTTAGTAAAGTTGCATGTTCAAAAAGAGAAAAATTTTTAAAAAATATATAATAATAATAATCAAAATTAAAAAAAAATAAAGAAGAAGGATTTATTTTTAGAAATTAACTCCTGCTCTGCAAAAACTTTTCTATATATGCTTAATCATTTCTGTTATATTCATATTGAAGCATGTGTAGACTTAGAAGTTAGTTTTTCCTTAATACATCATTCTTTTACTTAGATTAATTCTTGTTTATTTCATTCTCTCATGCTTTAGAAAATTTCATGATTCATATATATACTAAAGCTGAAGTTTGGGGGAAGGAAAAATATTTATCAAATTTAAATATTATTTGTCCTTAAATAGCTAATATTTACTTTAAAAATATATTAACATAAAATAAGGAATGAAAATTTTGTTTAATCTAAATTTTAAATTTTATAAATAATTTAGTAAACTTAACTAAAATTTCAAATTTTTTGGTTAATTTTAAGAATAGAATTATTTAGCTTAAAGAATAAAAAGATCAAATTTTTTCTATTTATAATAAAGAGAATTGTATTTTTGGAATACTAAGGAATCAAGATTATTGCTTGAAAAAGAAAAGATTTGAATAATTTTTGAAAAATAAAGTATTAATGTCATATTAATTAAGTGACCCGATTTTTGTACTTCCAAATACAAGAATTTGTTACCACTGCTAGAAAATTTAATTTCTGGCAAAGGCGCGAAACACTTGACCTGGAATAACTTGCTATATAGATGTGTACAAAATAAAACTTTTTAAATATATAACAAAATATAATTTTAAAAAGAAAATAATTTATATACTTTTTGGGTACTACGCAAGTATACGTATCGTTTCAAGTAATATAGGGTTTTGAAACAAAGACCCCAGTATCGATCCCACGGGGAAAAATTATAGTAATAAATTTCTAAATATTATATTTCAAAAATCTTTTTGTGTTTTAATCTAACTATAAATTACTATTAATTTACTATATTCAATTAAAGAAAACAATAATAAGATAATAATTTTGTGATAACTATATAAAATAAACAACTTTCTTCCCTTCAATTAATCTAAGATTTTTAAGATAATTTAATATTCGTTGGAGAATTTGATTTGTGGTATTGTGCCAAATAGAAGCATTCATATTCTTTACCCTTTGATCCAGGCACAAAGAACATTGGCTAATTTACAGATCAGGTTCGGATGTATTGTTAGTAGAATGGGTTTATCTAGACTCACACTACTAGATGTCCAAGGGTGGCTATGGTCGGCTCTACTAGTGACCCTTTCCTAATCTATAAATCAAATTATAAGAATTTAGTCTGTCACTCTAAAAACTTATCAATTCTACACCCTTTAAAACTTATCTTCCTATTTATTTGCACTTCACCTTGAATAGCCCGCACATGGCCTTCGACTACCCAAGGATTCATGTGACACTTACAAGTTAAGAGTTTTTCTCCTTTTAGGTCTCAAAACTCTTCAACAGGTTTTAACAATTTAAATGGCCAATTTAAAAAGTAAAGTAAGATTAGGTTTTAATGTCATCACAATAATTTGAAAATATTTTGAATTTCAATTCTCCATCGAATATTTTATTATCTTATTTATCTCTTCATAATTGAAGGAAGAAAGTAACTAACTACTCAGAACACATTGAATATAAACAGCAAAACATAGTAAGTAAACTTTGAATCAAATGCAAAATACTTATCTCAAATATTTCTTCTACAGATCTTCTGATTCCTACTGACTCCACAGTGTAATGAACTCCAGATGCAACAACTTGAAAATAAACTCACTAAACTAAACAAAAGTTGGCCCTAAATTTCTCTCTCTATTTCTCTCTCTAAGGATGAGAGGTCCTAAAGTGGATAAGAGAAAGTGGTTACAATGGGGGGCATCTTTTTCTGAAGAAATGGACTCCTATTTATAGGCTTCAAGGGTTGCTTTGAGGCATCTCTTCAAAACATGTCCACATTCAATGAATCTTCTAGAAGGTATGTCTGGCGCCTAGGCGCCGGAATCTGGAGCCTAGGCGCCGGAATCTGGCATCTAGGCGCCGGACACCGCGTCCAGTTCTTTGCACCTCTTCACTTTGGCTCGCACCTCTTCGCGATTAAAACCGTTTTGGAGCGTTCAAATGCAATGTATCACATGTCCTATTATCAAGGAACAACTGTCAGTCTTCTAGAATGTCCAATAACCGCTCACTCCGTCAAAATAACCGTTCAAACGTTGTCAAAAACTTGACAGTTTCTGTATCGAGTCTGGCGCTTAGGCGCCAGACCATATTTTTTTATACTTTTTGTATTTTGCTCCATTTTTTCTCCGTTTTGCTCCTTTTTCCTTTTTGGACCTTTTTACATCACCTATATCCAAAAATACAGAAAAAATACCTTTCATTAAAGCATAATATCCTTAATTGATAAGAATTAAGACATAAAGAAATAGGTATATTTTTTATAGATAAAAATCCCCCAAACTTAAATGTTACTTGTCCTCAAGTAACTCTTTCTACTATATATAAAAAAATATATAACCTTTTATAAAACTTAACGTGAAAAGAAAACAAGAAAATAAGTTTAAAATTTAGGAATCAAAGATTTGAACTCTTTTTAAGTTTATAAAACTTAAAATAAGTTTAAAAATCCAAAGAAATCACTAAGAATCAAAAAAATTTTTCAAAATTTCGGTTCTTAGTAAAACTAGGAAAATCTATGGTGAAAATCGAAAATAAATGGTTTAAAGTGTAGATCTGACCTTGAGACGAAGAAATCGAGTGGTTTCGCGCTCAAATCCTTGATGTTTTGACCTCAAAATGGATCTAAAAGGAGTATTTTCACAAAAATGGGGAAGAAGATGAAGCTTAGGTGTCAAAAATGGCTTTTAGGGGTTATTTAAGTAAATTTTTTGGTACAGGCCGAACTGGCGCTTAGGCGCCGAATTCTGGCGCCTAGGCACCAGACTCGCCTTTCACAAAAAATTATTTTTAAATTTAATTTTCCACCAAAATTCATAAATTCAACTTCCAATTACTCATATCAGAGCAGGGCTTCAGTTTTAACTTCCACAACATTTTTCAAAAATTTATAAAAATTAAATATTTAATCCACCAATAAAACATAAGGTTTAAATCAAACTCACTAAATTCCATTTATAATCTTCAATATTGACTCAATACATTCCAGATAAGTATTATACTTGATTTAAGTTCCTAATACACACTCAAACACAACAATTTCTAAGCAAAAACAACACACATTGAACATGAAAGCAAATACATAAACAAACACAATCAATTCTCTAAATTGATACAACGACTCAACATACCATATAATAACTATCTCATTACCAGAATATTCTAATCTTCACAAGGGAAATTGTGTATTCCACTTGGAAAGAACACTAACGCTCTCGGGAAATCCGTAGCCGTCTTTTCGTCAATCCACTTGTTCTTCGCATACATTTCAACTCGAGCATCTTGATAAGCCGCAAAATGATCAAATTGAAGTTTCATTTGCCATTCTAGATGTTCAATTTGATGAAACATCTCATGAAGGCGATCTCCAATGCTTTTAAAATCTGCTTCAAACTTATCCAAACGACAATAAATTTTCTCCAAACTTACAGCGATGAAACCATTGAAGTAGGGTTGAGGATCCTTTGAGACCCTGTCCCTAGCTTCTTCTCCATGATTTCTTCCTTCCATATTCTTCAAAAGTTTCTCAAATCTCTCAAGAATGAAGTGCAAGGGACGTAATTTTGATTGCTTGATGGTTAGGGAAGAAGATTGGTTGATTTAAAGGTGAAATTCGTGTGAAAAACTGAAAATTTTCGGTTTTTGCACAACACAGTAACCGTGGCGCTTAGGCGTCGAATCTGGCGCCTAGGCGCCGGACCTATTGATACATAATTTGATTCTAGGGCTTAGGCGTCGAATTCTGGCACCTAGGCGCCGAAACTATGTTCAACTCCGTTTCACCTAATCGTCAAATTTCAAAATTTCATTCTCCAAGATAGGTAAATTATACTGGTAAGAGTAATTTAGACTCAATAACAATCATAATGAAGGTTAACTTGATCTCCTTTTTACTCATATTCAGAATAGAGTGATCCAATTTCTAAATTTTACATACTTCAAAATAATTTTCATCCTAAGTCATCAAAGACTTATGAGCATCAAATTTTTCTAAAGTAATATAAAATTAATCAAGATCGAGGCATAACCTTACATTAAAACACAAAAACACTCAAAAGAAAAGATAATTATGGGTTGCCTCCCACAAAGCGCTTGGTTTAACGTCGTCAGCCCGACTTAAGTAAATCTTTAATCAGGTTCACTCAAATCATAAGCCTCTTTATAAATCTTTTTAATATCTCCCAAATAAGTCTTCAATCTTAATCCATTTACTTTAAAAAATTTTCCTGTTTTGGGATCTTTAATATCAACAGCTCTATAATGTTATACTTTCTCAACTATATAGGGTCCACTCCATTTAGATCTTAATTTTCCAGGAAATAGTTTTAAACGAGAGTTAAACAGTAATACTTCTTGTCCAAGTTCAAAAATTTTTCCTGAAATTTTCTTATCATGCAACATCTTCATTTTCTCTTTATAAATCCTCGCATTTTCATATGCTTCATTTCTTATTTCTTCCATCTCATTTAATTGCAATAATCGCTTTTCTCCTGCTTTATTCAAATTAAAATTGAAATCCTTTATCACCCAAGAAGCTTTATGTTCAAGTTCTATAGGTAAGTGACAATGTTTACCATAAATTAACCGGTAAGGTGATATTCGATTGGTTTCTTATAAGCTCGTTCTATAAGCCCATAATGCGGAATCAAGTCTATCGACCGATCGGTTCTTTTAGGATTAACGAGTCTTCTCTAGAATTCTTTTAATTTCTCTGTTTGATACTTCAGCCATTCCACTAGTTTGTGGGTGATAAGCAGTTGCAATTCTATGTTTGATTCCAAATTTTTGTAGTAATGATTGAAATCTTATATTCCTGAAATGACTTCCACCATCAGTGATTATTACCTTAGGCATTCCAAATCTTGAAAATATCATTTTCTTTAAGAATTTAGAAACACTTTTGGAATCACAGATTGGTAAAGCAACAGCTTCAATCCTCTTTGAAACATAATCAACTGTAAATAAAATATAAATTTTTCCAAATGATGGAACAACTGGTCCCATAAAGTCTAAACCCCATATATCAAAAATTTCAACTTCCAATATATAGTTTAAAAGCATTTCATTCTTCCTAGATATATTTCCCATCCTTTGACATCGATCACATGTTTTCACATAATGTCTCACATCTTTAAATAAGGTAGGCCAATAAAATCCAGAATTTAAAATTTTAAATGCAGTTTTTTCTATGCCAAAGTGTCCTCCAAAATCAGAATCATGACATTTTTGAATAATAGCAAAAGTTTCCTCATAAGGTACACATCTTCGAATCATAGAATCTTTACCAATTTTAAATAAATGAGGTTCTTCCCAAATATAAGATTTAGCATCATATTTAAATTTCTTAATAAATTTGTTATCCAAGTCATAAGGTAAAATATTGCTAACTAAATAATTAACAATATCGGCATACCAAGGTGTTTTGGATCTTTGAATAACATATAAAGATTCATCGGAAATTTCTCATTTATATTTTCTTCGAAATAATATCATTTTTAATTCTAGACAAATGATCAGCCATTTGGTTTTCGGTTCCTTTTCTATCTACTATTTGAAAATCAAATTCTTGTAGAAGTAAAACCCATCTTATAAGTCTAGGTTTAGAATCCTTCTTAGATAATAGATATTTAATAGCAGAATGATCGGTATGAACTATGCATTTAGTAACAAGAAGATAAGGTCTAAATTTATCGAAGGCATATACTATAGCTAGAAGCTCTTTCTCGGTGGTAGTGTAATTTCTTTGTATTTCGGTGAGAGTTTTACTAGCATAATATACAACTTTGAAAATTTTCTCATATTTTTGTCTAATACGACTCAATTGCAAAATCACTTGCATCACACATTAATTCAAAAGATTTATTCCAATTAGGTGCAACAATGATAGGTGCAGTTATTAATTTTTCTTTTAGAATATTAAAAGCATTAATAAAATCTTTATTAAATTCAAATTTTGCATTTTTTCCAATAATTGACAAAGAGGTTTAGCAATTTTAGAAAAATCCTTTATGTATCTTCTATAAAATCCAACATGACCTAGAAAACTTCTCACATCAGTAACAGTAGTAGGTGGTTGCAATTTAGCAATAATTTTCACATTTGCTTGATCTACTTCCATCCCTTTTTCTGACACTTTGTGACCAAGTACAATGCCTTCTGTGACCATGAATTGACATTTTTCCCAGTTAAGAACTAAATTTGTTTCTTTACATCTTTTCGAACTTTGGCTATGTTTTCCAAACAAGATTCAAAAGAAGTTCCAAAAACTGAAAAATCGTCCATAAATATTTCAATTCCTTTGTCAATCAAATCACAAAATATTGACATCATACATCTTTGAAAAGTTGCAGGTGCATTACATAAACCAAAAGGCATTCTTCTAAAAGCAAATGTTCTATAAGGACTTGTAATGCTGTCTTTTCTTGGTCCTCAGGAGCAATAAGTAATTGATGATAACCGAGAATATCCATCCGGAAAACGAAATATGGGTGTCCAACTAATTTATCGAGCATTTGATCCAAGAAAGGTAAAGGAAAATGATCCTTTCTAGTGGCTTTATTTAATTTCCTATAGTTAATACAAATTTGCCATCCAGTAACTTGTCTTGTAGGAATTAGTTCATTTTTATCATTAACAATGACAATTACACCTTCTTTCTTCGGAACACAATGAATAGGACTTACCCATTGACTATCCAAAATAGGATAAATAATACCAATATCTAACCACTTAATAATTTCTTTTTTAACAACCTCTTTCATGATAGGATTTAATCTTCTTTGTGATTCTATAATAGGTTTAATTTTCTTCCATTAAGATTCTATGCATGCAAATGGAAGGGCTTATTCCTCTTATATCAGCAATGGTCCAACCAAAAACTTTCTTATAATTCTTTAACACACCTAGTAGTTTTTCTTCTTGATCTCTACTCAGTTCAGAAGAAATAATAACAGGTAAAGTTAATGAATTTCCAATAAACACATATTTTAAATGTGAAGGTAACATTTTTAATTCCAGTTCAAGGGCTCTTTTAATTGATGGTAAAAGTATATCATTTTGAGTTATGTCTAAAGTTTCCCAATTATCTTTAATAAAATGAGTCTCTTCTTCTTCTACTACTTCATTTTCATCGATTAAAAATTCAAATTTTTCTTCAGAAATGACTTTACATTTTTCTTGATAATGTTTTTCAATTAAATAATCAATTACATCCATTCGATAACATTTCTCTTTATTAGGGTACTTCATTGATTTAAGAGCATTGAATTTAATTTCTTGATCATTAACTCTCATGGTTAGTTCTCCCTTTTGTACATCAATCATAGCTCGTCCGGTAGCTAGAAAAGGTCTCCCTAAAATAATAGGTATTTCTTTATCTTCTTCCATATCAAGTACTATGAAATCTAAAGGGAAGATAAATTTATCCACTTTAACAAGGACATCCTCTATAACTCCTTTAGGATAAGTGATAGATCTATCGACTAATCGAAGGGTTACGATGGTGGGAATAATATCTCCTAAATCCAATCTTCGAAAGATAGAAAATGGCATGAGATTAATACTTGCTCCTAAATCACATAAAGCTTTTCCACAAAATTTTTCTCCAATAGCACAGGGTATAGTGAAACTTCCAGGATCCTTAAGCTTTTCAGGTAATTTCTTTTAAATTATTGCATTGCATTCTTCACTTAATGCAACAGTTTTAAAAGTTTCAAATTTTCGTTTCTTGCTTAATATATCCTTAATAAATTTTGCGTAAGTTGGCATTTGTTCTAAAGCTTCAGCAAAAGGTATGTTAATAGTAAGTTTCTTAAAGATTTCAAAGAACTTAGAAAATTGATGATCAAGTTTCTGCTATTTAAGTCTTTGAGGAAAAGGTGGTGGTGGTCTTTCAACTTCCACATTAACAGGTATAACGATCTGATCTTGACTAGGAGAGAGAGTTTCTTTAGGTTTTTCAATCTCTTCAACCTCAATCTCTTTTTCAATTTCATTCTGCATTCTTTCTTTTAATTCCTTTCCACTTCTAAGTTACACAACTTTAGCTTGTTCATGTTTTTTTCCAGTTTCCTTTGGATTAATTTCAACATTACTAGGAAGTGTTCCTACAGGTCTGTTATTAATTAAAGTAGCAATTTGTCCCATTTGATTTTCAATATTACGAATAGCAGTATTTTGATTTTGTAATTGATTATTCATTTGTAAAATTAATTCTTCTATCGATAACTTTTTCACGTTGATTATTAAATCCAGGAGGTTTATAATTTGGATTAACTTGATTATTCCAATTTCTAGTGAGATGAGATTGATTATTATCCCATTGTTGTTGTGAATTATTCCAGTTAAAATTAGGATAATTTTTCCACCCAGGATTATAATAATTTGAATAAGGATTATTTTTACTTGCAATAGCTTGTAAAGTTTCAATAGTTTGAGAATCTTCAATATTAGCAGAGTTGTTATGTGAAATATTAATTGCAAAATTATCTAATTTCTTAGACATTGCTGCTATTTGTGAAGCTAAGATAGAAAAGGCTTCATTATCGTGAATACTTGCTACCTTTTTAGGATTAATCCTTTCGGAAGGCCATTGAAAATTGTTATTAGCCATTTCTTCAATTAAAGTGTAAGTTTCTTCAAATGATTTAGACATTAAAGAACCTCCAAGTAGCAGCATCAATAATTGATTTTAAAGATCCAATTAATCCATTATAAAATGTTTGAATAATTAACCAATCAGGTAAAGCATGATGAGGACATTTTCTTAATAGTTTTTTAAATCTTTCCCAAGTTTCATATATTGTCTCCCCGTCAAATTGACTAAACGAAGTAATATCATTTCTTAATTTAGCGAGTTTTAGAAGGAGGAAAATATTTAGCAAGGAATTTTTGTGTCATTTCAGCCATGTTTTAATAGAACCGATTGTTAATGAGTTTAACCACATCTTTGCTTTATCTCTTAAAAAAAAAAGAAAGAGTCTAAGTCTAATAGCATCATCAGAAACATTGTTATATTTAAAGGTAGAACAAAGTTCTAAAAAACTAACAAGGTGTAAATTTGGATCCTCATTTGGTGTTCCACCAAATTGATTATTTTGCACCATTTGAATAATAGACGAGTTTAAGTTCAAAAGAATTAGCATCTACAGTGGGTATTTGATACTACTATGAAGTTCATCAACTGTAGGGTTAGCATAATCCCTTAATGGTTTATAAACATTTTGATCATTAAGTTCAATTGGATTTTGTAAAGTAGCCATTTCTTGAAATTTTTGAATTTTTTTTCCCTTTTAAATTTTTCTAATTGTTCTTTCTAATTCAGAATCTAAAGGTATTAATCCTTCAGAACCAAATCTTCGCATAAAACAAGGAATAAAATATATATATATATCTCTCTTTTTTTTATATATATTTTTGGAAATATAATATTTATAACTATTCTATTTCTTCCCCGGCAACGGCGCCAAAAACTTGACCCGATTTTTGTACTTCCAAATACAAGAATTTGTTACCACTTGCTTAGAAAATTTAATTTATGGCGAAGGCGCGAAAACACTTGACTCGGAATAACTTGCTATATAGATGTGTACCAAATAAAACTTTTTAAATATATAGCAAAATATAATTTTAAAAAGAAAATAGTTTATATACTTTTTGGGTACTACGCAAGTATACGTATCGTTTCAAGTAATATAGGACTTTGAAACAAAGACCCCAGTATCGATCCCACGGGAAAAAATTATAGTAATAAATTTCTAAATATTATATTTCAAAAATCTTTTTGTGTTTTAATCTAACTATCAATTACTATTAATTTACTAGATGCAATTAAAGAAAACAATAATAAGATAATAATTTTGTGATAATTATATAAAATAAACAACTTTCTTCCCTTCAATTAATCTAAGATTTTTAAGATAATTTAATATTCGTTGGAGAATTTGATTTGTGGTATTGTGCCAAATAGAAGCATTCATATTCTTTACCCTTTGATCTGGGCGCAAAGAACATTGGCTAATTTACGGATCAGGTTCGGATGTATTGTTAGTAGAATGGGTTAATCTAGACTCACACTACTAGATGTCCAAGGGTGGCTATGGTCGGCCCTACTAGTGACCCTTTCCTAATCTATAAATCAAATTATGAGAATTTAGTCTGTCACTCTAAAAACTTATCAATTCTACGCCCTTTAAAACTTATCTTTCTATTTATTTACACTTCACCTTGAATAGCCCGCACATGGCCTTCGACTACCCAAGGATTCATGTGACACTTACAAGTTAAGAGTTTTTCTCCTTCTAGGTCTCAAAACTCTTCAACAGGTTTTAACAATTTAAATGGACAATTTAAAAAGTAAAGTAAGATTAGGTATTAATGTCATCTCAATGCTTTGAAAATATTTTGAATTTCAATTCTCCATCGAATCTTTTATTATCTTATTTATCTCTTCATAATTGAAGGAAGAAAGTAACTAACTACTCAGAACACATTGAATATAAACAACAAAACATAGTAAGTAAACTTTGAATCAAATGTAAAATACTTATCTCAAATATTTCTTTTACGGATCTTCTGATTCCTACTGACTCCGCAGTGTAATGAACTCCAGATGCAACAACTTAAAAATAAACTCACTAAACTAAACAAAAGTTGGCCCTAAATTTCTCTCTATTTCTCTCTCTAAGGATGAGAGGTCCTAAAGTGGATAAGAGAAAGTGGTTACAATGGGGGGCACGTTTTTCTGAAGAAATGGACTCCTATTTATAGGCTTCAAGGGTTGCCTTGAGGCACCTCTTCAAAACATGTCCACATTCAATGAATCTTCTAGAAGGTATGCCCGGCGCCTAGGCGCCGGCCATCGCGTCCAGTTCTTCGCACCTCTTCACTTTGGCTCGCACCTCTTCGCGATTAAAACCGTTTTGGAGCATCCAAATGCAATGTATCACATGTCCTATTATCAAGGAACAACTGCCAGTCTTCTAGAATGTCCAATAACCGCTCACTCTGTCAAAATAACCGTTCAAACATTGTCAAAAACTTGACAGTTTCTGTATCGAGTCTGGCGCTTAGGCGCCAACTTCTGGCGCCTAGGCGCCAGGCCATATATTTTTATATTTTTTTTATTTTGCTCCATTTTTGCTCCTTTTTGCTCCTTTTTCCTTTTTGGACCTTTTTACATCACCTACATCCAAAAACACAGAAAAAATACCTTTTATTAAAGCATAATATCCTTAATTGATAAGAATTAAGACATAAAGAAATAGGTATATTTTTTTATAGATCAGTAAGAATGTATAAGTTTTTGAAAAAAAGTTAAGGATAGAGAAGTTCAAAATCATTAACAGGCTATCCAAAAATAGTAATCCTCACTTAAAAAAAAAAGAAGAAAAGAAAAAGAAAGAATGTGAGGAGAAACTTGAGGAAATGCCTAATCAAAAATTGGCTTCACTTGAATTATCTTACAGTAAGAAAACTGATTTCATTGATTACATTTTTAACTTAATTTCTATGTACATGTATTTTTACTAAAAAAATATTTCATGAAAATCTTCTTCTTTTAAATATTATATGTGACCTTGATATGATAAACTACAATTATTCTTGAAATAAATGAAAAATTGGAAGTCTTATGATTTGGTAGCTAAATATTCTTAAATTCTTAAAATTAAACTTAATTAGTGAAATTTTGTTAATGATTTACTTAAGCATTTATAAAACAAAAAATTATAAGGAATCTTAAATAATTTAGCTTCATTCCAAATGTTATCTATTTTATTAAAAGAGTTACTTGAGGACAATCAAAGTTTAAGTTTGGGGGAATTTGATCTACCTAAAAAAATACCCATTTTTATGCCTTATTTATGATTCAATTCTTAAGGATATTATGCTTTAATGAAATGTATTTTTATGTTTTTGGATGTAGATGATTAAAAAGAGTCCAAGAAAGAAAAAGAAGGAAAAAGGAGCAAAAAGGAGCAAAGATGGAGCTTATGGAGCAAATTTTGGAATTATTAACCTGGCGCCGAGGTGCCAAAGTCCGGCGCCTAAACGCCAGTTCGATACAGATGCTGTTAAGTTTTTTTGATGACTTTGAACAATTATTTTGACAGTGTTAAGCGGTTATTGGAGTTTCTAGAAGATTGGAAGTTACTCATAATATATAGACATGTGATACAATGTATTTGGACACAAGGAAACGGTCTGGATCGCGAAGAGGTGCGACCCAAAGTGAAGAGGTGCGAAAGACCTGGTCACGGAGTCCGGCGCCTAGGCGCCAGATCCCGGCGCCTAGGCGCGACGGTTACCTTCTAGAAGATACATTGAATTTGGATGAATTTTGAAGAGGTGCCTTAAGCAACCCCTAGTCAAATTCAGAACTTTATAAATAGGAGCCCATTCTACAGAGAAAATTACACCAAACCCCCCCCACTTAGTACACATACCCATTTTAGCATATTCTCTCTCATCTCTAGTTTAATTTAGTCTCTTCCATACTTAGGGTGCCACTTTGTTTTGTATCTAGTGAGTTTATTTTGAGTGTTTGTTGTGTGTTATTGTTGTTGGAGTCTTTCGTCATTGCTTTGGAGTCAGTAGAAGTCAGCGGATCTCTTGAAGGAACACTTCAGATAAGTATTTGTACTTTGGTTCAAAGTTTTATAAATATGTTTTGTTGTGTTATTTTAATGAGTTTTGAGTAGTTAGTTATCTTCCTCCTTTCAACTATGAAAATATTATAAATTAATTAAATTTCTTAGGAGAATTAAATATAAAATATTTTAAAATATTGTGATGATATTAATACCAGATCTTAGTTTACTTTTTAAATTGGCCATTTAATTTGTTAAAACCTATTGAAGAATTTTGAGACCTATCCGGAGATAAATTCTTAACTAGTAGATATCACATGAATCCTTAGGTAATCGCAAGCTGTATGCAGATTATTTAAGGTGAAGTGTAAATAAAGAGGAAGATATTATTTATTGGGCATAAAATTAATTAGTTTTTAGAGTGACAGACTAAATTCTAATAATTTGGTTGATAGAAAGGTAATGGGTCACTGGTAGGGCCGACCATAGCCACCCTTGGACATCTAGTAGTGTGAGCCTAGATTAACCCATTCTACTAATAAAACATCCTGAGCTTAACTATAGATTAGTCAATGTTCTTTGCACCTGGACCAAAGGGTAAAGAATAGGGATGATTTTATTTGGCACAATACCATAATCATAATTCCCTACAAAATATAATTAATCTATAATTCTTGGATTAGTTGAAAAAAGAGAAAGTCATTTTTATACTTGCATAGAATTTTAATTACTGCTTATTTTAATTTATTGCTTACTGCTTCTTTTATTTTAGTAAAATTGTTATTTGAATATATATATTTTAAAAAAAGAGTATATATAATTTACATAAGAAAATTTCAAAATATTACTTAAATCTCTTACTTTTTGTTTCACTATCTCAGTGGGATCGATAACCAGGACTGCACTAGAGCCTTGTATTACTTGAACGATACTTATACTTGCGTTTAAAATTGTGACTTTTACAATAATTAAATCTAAATATAAAATTATAAAAGTAAACCTCGCGCATCAAGTTTTTGAAGCCATTTTCTAAGAATTAAATATTCTAAAAAGTTGTATCAAATTCTTATATTTTAAAGCATATATAAAGTCGCATCCCATCAAGCCTCTTTAAGATTTTTACTAGCGTAGTAAATGACTTTGAAAACTTTATCATGCCTTTGCCCCAATGCTACTCCGATCGCATAATCACTAGCATCACACATAAGTTTAAATGGTTTCTCCCAATCAGGTGAAACAATTATAGGTGCGGTGATTAATTTTTCTTTTAATAATTTTAAAGCTCTTAAGCATTCATCATTAAAATCAAACTTTCTATCATTTTCTAAAAGTTGGCACAAAGGTTTAGTAATTTTAGAAAAATCTTTAATATATCGCCTGTAAAATCCAGCGTGTCCTAAGAAACCCCTCACCTCTCTCACAGTAGTGGGTGGCGGCAATCTCTCAATCACTCTAATTTTAGCAGGGTCAACCTCCATACCATGTTCAGAAATTTTATGCCCAAGCACAATTCCTCCTGCAACCATAAATTGACATTTCTCCCAATTCCGAACTAGATTTGTTTTCTCACAAAACTCCAAAACTTGTGCTAAGTTTTCCAGGCAAATTTCAAATAAAGTCCCAAATATAGAGAAAACATCCATAAAAACTTCTATTCCATTATCTATCATACTACTGAAGATTGACATCATACATCTCTGAAATGTTGCATGTGCATTACACAGTCCAAAAGGCATTCTTCGAAAAGCAAAGGTTTCATAAGGGCTAGTAAATGTTGTCTTTTCTTGATCCTCAGGAGCAATAGGTATTTAATGGTAACCAGTATATCCATCCAGAAAATAGTAGTACTTGTGTCCAGCAAGTCTATCTAGAATTTGATCAAGAAAAGGAAGAGGAAAGTGATCTTTTCAGGTGGCGACATTTAATTTCCTATAGTCAATACAAATTCGCCATCCATTAATTTGTATCGTAGGTATGATTTCATTACATTCATTCACTTCAACAGTCACTCCTCCCTTTTTCGGTACACAATGTATTAGACTCACCCAAGCACTATCCGAAATAGGATAAATAATTCCAGCATCCAGCCATTTTAAAATCTCTTTTTTAACTACTTCTTTCAATATAGGATTCAATTTCCTTTGCAGATCAACTCTCGATTTATGTTCTTCATCTAATAAAATTTTGTGCATACAAAACGAAGGACTAACTCCTTTAATATCTGTCAAAGTCCATCCAAAAACTTTCTTGTATCTTTTAAAAGTCCAACAACTTCTGTTCTTGGTATTCGTTCAACTCTGAAGATACAATAACTGGCAAGGTTGATGATTCTCCAAAAAATATATACTTTAAATGATTAGGGAGAATTTTCATCTCAAGTTCAAGAGGTTTTATGATAGATGGAATTAAGCTTTTATTTTCACCTTCCATAGTATATAATACTTTAAACATATCCTGAACATAATCCAATTCTTCGTTCTTTTTACTATCTGAATTTTCTTCATTTTCACTTTCTTCTTTAAATATATTTTTATATTCTTCTTCTTTTTCAAATATATTTTCAAAATGATCGTTTCTCAAGTAATCACAAACGTCCATCCTAAAACATTCATTATTTTTTTCCATTGAGGGATACTTCATAAATTTTAAAATAATAAAGGTCACCTCTTGCTCATTAACTCTCATAGTTAATTCTCCTTTTTGAACATCAATTACCGCTCTTCAAGTAGCAAGTAATGGTCTTCCCAAAATGATTGGAATTTCTTTATCTTCCTCCATATCAAGTACAATGAAATCCACATGAAAGATAAATTTATCCACTTTCACTAACATATCTTCCACCACTCCTTTAGGATAAGTAATGGAACGATAGGCCAACTGAAGAGTCACTGATGCAGGAGAAATTTCTCCTATTCCCAATCTTTTGAAAGTTGATAAAGGCATAAGATTAATACTAACTCCCAGATCACATAAAGTTTTTTTGAAAAATTTCTCACCTATAGCACACGGAATAGTGAAACTACCAGGATCTTTAAGTTTTTCCAGAAGCTTTTTCTAAATAATTACACTACACTCTCTGCTAAGTGCAACAGTTTCATGATCTGTAAACTTTCTTTTCTTTCTCAGAATTTCCTTCATAAACTTGGCATAGTCAGACATCTGTTCCAATGCTTCAATAAAAGGAATATTTATAGTTAATTTCTTAAGGATCTCCAAAAATTTTCCAAATCTGTTATCCCAGTTTTGTTTCTACATTTTTTGATGAAATGGAGGTGGTAGCTTTTCAACTGTTATCTTCATTTGCTCAATAGGATAATCCAAGTCTGGATAGATCTTGTTTGAACCTTTTTCAATTTCCACCTTCTCCTTTTCTATTCAACTTCTTTTTGCACTCTAGTTTCCATTTCTTTTCCACTCCTTAATTGAATAGCCTTAAGTTGTTCCTTGTTTTGATCTTTTGGATTGATCTCCACATTACTTGGAAGTGTTCCAGAAGAACTATTTTTAAGTGCAGTGAAAATATGTTCTAATTGGTTTTCAATATTTTTCATAGCAACACCTTGAGCTTGTAATTGATTTCCCATATTCAGAATCATTTCTTCTGTAGTCAACTTCTTATCTTTAAATTTTTGGTCACTATTAAATCGAGGAGGATAAGATGGCCTAAAATTAGTATTTCCTTGATTGTTCGAATTTCCAATTGGATTCATAGAATTATTAGCCCAATGCAAGTTAACATTAGCATTACTATTATTCCAATTGAAGTTTGGGCGATTCTTCCAACCAGGATTATAATAATTCGAATAAGGATTATTAGGTCTATTAATAGCATTTAAAGTCTCATAAGGTGTTTGAGATTCTGTTATCTGTCCAAATGAATTCTCCTCCAACACTTGAGGTGGTTGAGAATAATTCATTCCATATTGAACTATTTTCTTTGAAAGGGCTGCAATTTGAGAAACTACCATATTCATCATATCTAAATCATGAACACTAGCTACTCTCTTAGGATTCACTCGTTCAGAGGGCCATTGAAAATTATTAGTAGTAATTTCTTCAATTAATGCGTATGCTTCATCAAAAGGTTTTGACATTAATGATCCACCAACAGCAGCATCTATAATAGATCTCAATGATCCCACTAATCCATTATAAATGTTTGAATTATTAACTAATCTGGTAAAGCATGATGTGGGCACTTCCTAAGAAGATCTTTAAATCTCTCCCTAGCTTCATATATTGACTCTCCTTCAAACTGACAAAAAGATGTAATATCATTTCTTAGTTTAGCAGTCTTTGATGGAGGGAAATATTTTGATAGAAACTTTTGAGATAATTCCCCCCAAGTTCTAATAGATCCCAGTGCTAACGAGTTTAACCACGCCTTAGCTTTATCCCTTAATGAAAAAGGAAAAAGTCTAAGTCTGACAGCGTCACTAGACACCCCATCATATTTAAAAGTAGCACACATATCTAATAAACTAGCGAGATGTAAATTTGGATCCTCATTAGGTGTTCCTTCGAATGATTATTTTGTACCATTTGGATAATAGCAGGTTTAAGTTCAAATGAATTAGCAACAGCATCAGGATTTTGAATAGTTATGTGAATTTCATCTGCTGTTAGGTTAGCATAATCTCTAAAGGTCTTGGCAAATTTCTAATATCATTTCTCGGATTATCTTGAATATTCACCATTTTGTAATGATTTTCAATTTATTTTTGTTGTTTTCTAATTTTTCTGACAGTAAGCTCTAATTCTAAATCGTAAGGCACCAAACCTATAGATCCGCTACTACGCATATACAAACACAAATACTATAATAAAGATAAACAAACACACAATTACACACTACAAAATAAACTTACTTTCTTTACTCTGTTACCTTCCCTGGCAACGACGCTAAAAAATTGATGCTCAACTTTATATTTTGTAAGAATTTATGAACTTAGATTTATATATTTATGATGTTTTTTGTTAAGTCCAAGCATTCAACGCAAGTGTACGTATCATATCAAGTAATACAGGGCTCTAATGGAGTCCTGGTTATCGATCGATCCCACAGGGAAGTTTGGAAAATATATAAGAAAGTGTTCACAATATAGGTAACGTAGCACTAAAATCTGATATTTAATTTGTAATTAAAGTTTACTACTTACTACTATTGTGCAGGAAACAGTAACGTTTAACTACACTACAATTACTTCTAAGAAGTTTAAAAACATAATTACTACCAGACACACTAAACTAAGTATTTGAAAGGTTTTCGATATAAGAGAAAATTATCTTTCCTCTTGCAATGAGAATATTATGTGTGGATTGATATGGAAAAATTATCTATTTTATTGTGCCAAATAGGAGCATGGATGATTCTTTACCCTTAAAAGAGTACCCCTCTTCTAAGCAAGAAAAGATCATTGACATATTCTAAGTTCAGTCACTAACTCAAAGGCTAGGCTGGGAGGATACTGGCTCTCTCTTCGAAGCTCCCACTCACCCTTCACCCGAAGGCTAACCTTTGATATTGGTTACTAATCTTAGAACCAATTTGGAAATTTCAGCCTGTCACCCTGAAATCTCCACATTGAAGTCCATCAAAACAAATTTCCCTATTCATTTGCACTCAATTCCCATGAACTACAGAATTCATTCATATAAATTGAATGGATCTTTCATTATTGTTGTATGACATTAAATCTTTTCAAACATAATGTTCAACAACATATTTTAACATTTCTATTGGCTAAATCGAAACTAAATTAAGTTCTAAATAAAAAACCATCACAAAATTTTCATTACATTAAAAGCACATTAAATCCACATCAATCATCACATCTCTATGCAAGAAGAAAGGCAAGAGAGACTACTCAGAATTCATGGAGAAGATACAATAAAACATGGATTTTATATCTAAAAAAAAGTCATACAAACCACAAAAGAAAATACAACTTATCTCTTTCTCTTCCCCAATGTAATTCCCTTGAAGTTCCTTTGAATCCTTTTCTCTCTTCTTTATAACACTTGATTCTCTCTTTAGAATGGAAAGAAATAAGCAATCTCTCACTTTACCCCTTCTCCTTCACTCTTTAGAGAAGAATTCCTCTCAAATCCTCACTCTACACACTCTTCTCCTAAACCCTAACACTTAAGACTCACTAAAACTACTCTAGAACCACTGAAGAAGCACACCATTTTTGTCCAAAAATAGTTACTTATAAGATAGAGATGAAATCCCAAGAGTTTCCATAGGCATCCCTTCAAAAAGTCACCAAGACTCTTCAAATTTGAACTCCACCGACTTTGGGCGTCGGCGGTGCTCTATAGTGCAATTTAATTCTGGGCTCTCTAGATTTGGGTGTCGGCGGCGCCATAACACTTTTTCACCATTTTGCTCCATTTTTATCTTTTTTGCTCCGGATTCGTTCCTTTTTGCTTCTTTTCACTCCAATCACCTAAAATCATCATACCTGCAACAAATCATGAAAAATACCTTTCTTTAAAGTGTAATATCACCAAAAATGGGTAAAATTATATAGCAAAAACCATATATATTTTATGTGCATCACGACTCCAAATCGACATCGACACGTAAGAAAAATCTCTGACACGACGATGACACCGCCATTAATGATATTAATGCTTATATTAAAAATTGTGATTGATATTAGCGTGTAGGCAATTTCTAAAAGAAATGAGATGCCCCTCAATTATATTTTGGAAGTTGAAATATTTGACGTTTGGAGATTAAATTTCCTGGGACAATTTATACCATCTTTTGAAAATTTACACATTTTTTTAGTAGTATACTATGTATCTAAAGGGATGTAAGTTGTTGCTTTACCTCGATGTGATGCTTGAAGTGCTACAAATTTTTTAAGAAAGAATATATTTTGTAGATTTGGAATGCAAAAAGTAATCATAACTGATGGGGGAAGTTATTTAAAAAATGCAATTATGGGAAGAAATATCATATCATTCATAAAATTGTTATTGCTTATCATGCTCAGACAAGTGGTTTGGTTAAATTATCCAACCGTGAAATTAAAAAAGTTTTGGAAAAATCTGTTAATCCAAAAAAACGGATTGGTCAATCAAACTGGATTTTGCTTTGTGGGCTTATGGGGCTGCATACAGGACTCCCATAGGAATGTACCCATATAGGTAAATTTTTTGGAAAACTTGTTATTTACCAGTTGAACTTGAGCATAAAATATATTAGGATATTAAAGAGTTCAATTATAATTTGAAGGATGCTAGTGAGAGAAGATTATTGCAATTAAATGAGCTTGAAGGGATAATAATGAATCATATGAAAGTGCTAAGATATATAAAGAAAAGATGAAGATGTGGCATGATCGTAGGATTCTAAATAAAAATATTGAGCCAGGACAACAAGTTTTGCTATATAATGTCATATTAAGATTATTTGCTAGAAAACTTAAGTCCAGGTGGATGGGCCCATTTATTGTAATAAAAATTTATCGCTATAGAGCTGTGAATATTAATGATCCTATAACTGAGAAAATATTTAAGTAAATGGTCATAGACTGAAACCTTATTTCTCAGTATATCAACTTAACTTGATGAGAATACGATGTTAAGCCACCCAGAATAAGTAATGGGTATGTCAGGCTGACGACGTTAAATGAAGCACTTTGTGGGAGGCAACTCATAGTTATCGATGTGCTAAGCTTTAATTTTGTTTTGTGTGCTTTATTTGGTTTGAAGTAAGAATTATATGATAGTATTTTGCTTATATTATGTTAGTGGAGATGAATGAGACCTTAATTGATAATTTGGATGAGTTAAAATGAGTATTTAGATGTTTAGCAGACCTATGCTAAACTGGGCATTGACGGTTAAGCGCCAACAGTTGGTGCTTAGGCGCTGGAGTTATGAAAAATGTGAAAATATGTTTCTAAAAGCCATTATATTGGGGAAGTTGCATGGCAGGTTAATGGATGGTTTGTGGACATAGGAGAATGGTTTTAGGTTATCTAAACTCTATAAAGAGGGACCAAATTAAAGGAAATACATCACATTCCAAATTCTATCCTAAGAGCCTTACAAAAAAGCTTAAGTTAGAAAAATATCTTCTTAGGAGAGTGAAGTTAAGAAGAAGGAGGATGCAAACAAGAAGTTTATTTGTGAGAGTGCGCTAGAGTTATATAATGGATTTCTGACTATTAGTATTCAAGGTATATCGGAAAAGGTTATGAAGATCGAGGTCGATGTTGCATCAATTAAAGTAAATGTAAATGAAACTAACACACATTTAGCACATATTGGATGCCAATTAAAGATGCAATTTAATCATACTAGTCATGTTGAAGAAGCGGATAAAGTGATGTTTTTGAAGAAAAATTGGATAAAAGAAAATTCAGTAAGAGTTTTCAACCATCGCCCGTTCTATCAAATCTATATACCAAATGGTTCTGATGAAACTAATTAAGGATATATTCCACCTAATAGAGAATGTAATTAAGTTATATTATTGTGTTAAGTTTTTATGTTGTGTTAAGTGTTAGTTTGTAGTGTTATGTAATAGTGTTTAGTGTTTTACGTTTTGTAGTGTGTTCTAATATATTTTTGTTTTAAATACTTGTTTTATTGTTTTATTTAAGTATTTTAATGTGAGTAGAAAAGATGAGATCTTATCCAAGTATGTTGAATTAATGACTTGTAATTTGTATGTGTTTTGTTTAGTAAAAAGTTTATTTTTGTGTGAAACTTGTGTTGGATCGTTTTTAATTTATTAAAGTGTAATTCTGGATATAAGAAGATTATAAGGTGATGATATATTTATTAAAATAATTTAGAGGTTGATTAAGTGAGCGAAAATGTATATTTAACGAAAAAATTGAAAACAGCGAATTCGTGGCCAAGCGCCGAGACCCCGCGCTTACTCACCAGAGCTCCGCGGCTAAGCGCCATACTTCACGCTTAAGCGCCGGTTCGTGAAAATCGATTGTCGATTTTAAAAATCTGAAAAATCCCAAAATTTGTCACCTCATCATCTTCAACCTTCGATGCTCGCAACTTAGGAAGCTAAGGCATCACCTACATTTGAGATTCTTGAGCCACTTCAAGTGGAAATTATTAGATTTGATCTTCTTGAGGTAAGAGTAGTACTCCTATGTAGAAATTTTTTATTTTCACCATATTGTTTGAGTACATTTTTTAATACTTAAGTTTCTTTTATTGAAAATAATTTTCAAAACTTTTGTTATATTTTTAAGTAAAAGATATATATCTACCTTACGCTTTATGAAAAGAATCTTTGGAATTTAAAATCATTAAAGACTAATCCAGATATAGTAATCTTTGCCTTATAAAAAAATTAAAAAAAAAGAAGAAAAGAACAAAATAAAAAAAATAGTATGTGAAAAGGAAGAAGAAGCTTGAGGATTTAAGTGCCTAATAAAAAATTGGTTCCACACCTCCTCTTTTTAGAGTATAAGATTTGAGAAAATCTTGAAGCTTATAAATAGAAAATAGTCTGAATAATTATTTTCAGTAAATATTTTTAAGTAAAGAAAATAAAATGCTTAAGCCCTATTTTTTTTGAAAAATCTACAAGTATTTCTGAATAAGATAGAAACTAATATTTTTCATTAACCTTTATCTAAGAGATTTTTAAACTTTAAATTAATCTCATTTACTAAAAATTTTTCTAAATTGGACCACTACATTTAGAACAAAATTTAAAAAAATTCTAATGAAACTCATCCACAAAATTTGACTGTTTGATTTTATATGATTTTAGTGTCACTTGAGGACAAGTAACATTCAATTTTGGGGGATTTTAATACACCTAAAATATATAGTATTTTTATACATATTTTTATACCTATTTTTGATGATATTGCACTTTAATGGAATGTATTTTGTGTATTTTTCTTATATGTATGATTAAATGGATAAATGTGATAAAAGGAGTGAAAAAGTATCAAAATTGGAGCAAAAATGAAGAAAGGTGAAAAATTGATCTTGGCGGCTAAGCGCCAAGATGACGCTTATGCGCCAGAGCCCTACGGCTATGCACCAGATCTGGAGCTTACACACCAGAAGACCCAAAGCTAAGCACTGGGACCTCGCGCTTACGTGCGACACTTATAAAAGAGGAGTTATTTAATTTTAGGTGCCATTTTGAAGGCGTATTTGAGGCATATCTTGGTGAGAACATGGGTAACTCCCTATCAGCGCCAACATTAATTTAAATTATTCTTGAACGGATGCATCTCTTGGAGGATTCAATGAATCTTGACACATTTTGAAGAGATACGAAGGCACTTATTGGAAAAGTATAAAAATAATACTTGAAGATCAGAAGAGAGAGAATTTAGAGGGAGTAATTAAAAAGTAATTTAGTGTGTTGTAAGAGTTATTTATGGTTGTTGTAGAGTGTGTAGTTAGTGTAGGAGAGTTCTTTCGTTAACTTACCACTCCACTTCACCGTTTCTACTTAAATATAGTTTGTATTAGGATTAAAAGTGAGATTTAGAGTCATCAGAGTTAGGCGCCAACCACTAATGAGCATTGTAAGGAAAATCAAAGTTTTTAAAGGAACTTCAAGTGTGTTGTGGAGAGGATTTACTGATAAGTCTTTATCTTTGTTGTTACATTTGATTTTTAATTAAATCTTCTTGTGTTTTCACTATGATTTCTACTTTTAAACTAAGTTTTGATTGTATTTTCTCCCTGAATTTTGAGTAGTTTTAATTATCTTTTTCCTTAATATGATGAAGTAATAAAGTTATGGAATTATGTTGTGTGAAGTATAAGATTTCAATGTTGGAAGAAGTTGTGATAATTCAAAACCTTGCACTTCATTTAATTTTTTATTTGGCCAATTGAGATGTTAAAATATGTTGTGAGAACATGCCAGAACCAGTATGGTATTGTATTAGTCAACAATTAGAAAGAATCACATGAGATTATATTGGTGAGAATGTAATTCATATGGTTAAGTGCAAATAAATAAGAAGATTTACTTTGATCGGTGTAGAATTAAAAGACTTTAGAGTGGCAGGTTAAAGCCCCCAATTCAATTTATTGTTTTTTATGTTTGATACGAGATGTTAGCCGCCAGGTGGAGGGAATAGAGAAAACTCTAGAGTGAGAGCTAGTATCTTTCTTGCCTAACCCGCTTCAAGATTTATTAAATAATATATTAACATATGTTCTTTATAACATCTATAGTAAGGGTAAAGAATATAATTGCTCTTATTGGTACAAAACACTTTAGATACTTCCACAAAATAATTTCCATGACTTGTTACAGCTTCATAAAAAGGAAAAGATATTTTATTTGCATTTGCTTACATTTTATAAAAGTCTAGTTAAAGTTGTTATTTACTTTTATTTCAAATTATTAAAATTAACAAAAAGAATCAAATTTTCTTTCCTACAATATTATCTTTAGTTTGTGTATGATCTTTCTTAAAAAGTAAAAAGATATTTTTCCTATTTTCTTTGTTTAACAATTTCCCTGTGGCTTCGATATCTCGGGGCTTAATCAGAAAATCCTATATTACTTAGTAACGATATGTATACTTACGTAGAATCTCATTTTATAATATCATTAAGAGAAGTATCAATTTATATACAAAAACGTAAGCATAAATATCTGGGATCATAACTCAAGGCTACAAAACCAGTAGGACCTACCAACTGAGTTGTGGAAATATTTAGGAGATTTTTGAGTTTGTTGGCTCACTAAACTCTTTAATATTATTTTTAAAACTGCAAAAGCTGTCTAAGTGAAGAAAGAATATTTTGGCCCACATTTGTAAGAATAAAGGAAATGCACAAGAGTATGCAAATTTCATAAGAATTACGTCATGTTGTCATACATTAAAATTCTTGGTGAGATTAATTAAACACAAGTTAAAACATGATACAATGATTTCTTATAATTAGTTTAGATATATGGCAAAAAAGTTCACTATGAAATCTATACATTTATTGAGAGGTTTGATGGGGAAGTACATAGAGAGTATAAAGGATCTACATATGCTTTTTATTCATTTAGAAAAATCTTTTGATAAGGTTCTTTTTCGAGAGTTCTAGAAAAGAAAGGTGTTGATATGACTTATATTCACATCATTAATGATATGTATACTATAGTTGTTACTTGTGTTCAAACAGAACGACGACTAACCAAGAATTTTCCTATTTTAGTTAGATTACATCAGAGATCAGCTTTAAGCCCATATCTTTTTTGTTTAATTAAGGATGCTCCTACTAAATATTTATAAGAAGATGTACTTAGTGTATGATTTTAGCTGATGATATCCTTTCTATGGATAAAACTAAAGAAAAAGTTCAAGAAATACTTGAATTATGGAGGTCAACATTGTAATATAAAGGGATTCGTTTGAGTAGATCTAAAATTAACTACATGGAATGTAATTTAATAGTAGTAGAGCTTGTGGTAGAGTTGTAACTATGGGTAATTAAATCATTAAAAGGCGTGACCATTTTAGATATCTTGGGTCTATTCTCTTAAACTGATAGTGACATAGATGAGGATGTTATTACTAGAATTCAAGTTGGTTGGTTGAAGTGAAGGAATGCATTATGCCTATTGTGTGATAAAGAAAATATTGCTTAAGCTTAAAATAAAATTTATAAGGTGGCAATGAGACCTAAAATGTTTTGCGGTGCATAATGTTGGACTTTAAAAGAGAAGCACAAAACTCAGTTAAGTTTTATTGAGATGAGAATGCTTAGGTGGACGAGTGACTCAAAACTTAAAGACATAATGTAAAATAAATGTATTCATTAAAGGGTTAGTGTAGCTCTAGTAGTAGACAATATTAGAGAGTCATCTTAAATGGTTTGGTCATTTAAGGGCTGACCATTTGATGATCCGATTAGGAGAGTAAAGGTTTTAAATTTGACTTATGTTAAGAAAGAAAGACATAGACCAACTAAGACTTGGGCATATTGTATAAAAATGATTTTAATATAATATAATTAAATGAAAATATGATACTCAATAGAACACAATGGAGAAAAATGATTCATGTAGCTAACCCCACTTAGTGTGGTAGTGACATAAGAAATAACTCAGCTTTGTGGGTATGATGAATTTTATATCATACTCCCTTGTCTCATTTGAATGAACTTGCATACTTATCTTGGCATAGTGTCAACCAAGCTAAAGTTGGTATTATTAAGGATGACCTTCTGAAAAAACTGTGAGAGAAAAAACATTAATATTGAATAAATTAGTAATTAGCATTGTTATAGGGCTTCTAGAGAGTGTTTAGGAAGGGGTTTTAGTGAGGAGGTGACTAGAGAATATCTAGGGAATGAAAAAACGAGAGTTTGAAAATATTTGAAAAGGGGATATGAGGTGAAATATTTTGTTATACAACATATGATGGAGTTCAACTACTGTACAAATTGAAAATAGCATCTAAACAAAAGACAGTGAAATACTAGTAGCGATGAGGTTACACCACCTATTACTAAGAAGGATAAAGCCACACCATTTATAAAAACAAGATGACACATCACTTTGAAGAGCATAAAATAGATAACATGATCTCTTAATAAAATAACAATAACAAAAAATCCATGAAGCAACAAATAACCAAACATAAATAATTCCCTAATATCAAGAACCCTAAATATAAATAACAAAATAGGAAAAAAAATAATAAAGATAAATACAAAGAAAAGAAAATGAAATTGCTTAAATCGCAAGAATGGTACCCCTTCTCCAGAAATCATGGGATTTTGATTTCACTATACACAAAATTCTATATCGTAGGACTTTCACTCCCATAGTTTTGCAGAAGCTCCCACATCAATAATTAAGTTCAACTGTTATCAGAAGAGTATGATAATGACCACACAATAAAGAAATAATAAATATATAAATGGTATCTCTTGTTATTTGTGTGTAATAATAACTTTATTTAGAACGTTGCAACTTATAAATCAACCCACTTATAAATAAGGGTGGTATTTATAGTATATTTCTCATCATATAAAGAATAAGCTCATGATTATATATAAAGCTAGTTAGATTTAATGTTTTTTAATAATATTTTTCCTTCAGTCAAATTTCTAGTATTATCTAACCTCAGATTAATGTAGTAGGTTGTATAAGGTGTACAATTTTAGTGTGTACTCTTTATTTTAAGCATTTGACATACGTGAATAAAATTATAGAAAATGTCTTGAAATTCTCTTGTACGAAGAAAAATATTAAATACCATATGGAATAATAAATTTTTAAAGGTAATTTATAATTACTTTGAGTATATTCACTTATATAATTAATTTGTTCTATTTATATATCTCATAGTTCAATGAGCATGAATGAATTTTTTGAATATTCAAACATATCATTAACTTTTCTGATGGTTAATTATCCAATAAATAAAATTTTTCAAATTGTTCTTCATTATCAATTTTTCCATAGAACTTGAGAATGCACCCATTGTCTCTTGAAATAATTTCATAGCTTTCATGATTGTCCATAATCTTTTTACGCAATGAAACTCTCAACTCATGATATGATGGTAGTTAAAGCCCTAGTTACTATTGCATAATTATCATTATCTTATGATTAAATCACTTTAACTTCACTATATTGAAAGGGATTTATGCCTAATAAATTAACTTGACTAAAAATTATACAACTCAATCTTAACTTTCCTTTTTCATATATTTTCTTATTCCCATTTGCTTCATATATTTTTCTCTTAACTTCCTTTTCAATTTATTTAAGCAAATATAACAATTCATTAGACTTTTCATTTTAAATATATTATTTATTTTTAAATCTAGAATTTTAATGGCCTCTTACTACAATGCATAAGATATTAACTATTTAATTCATCAATAATATCAGCCATCCTCTAATGTTGCTTCATATGTAAATTTCATTATTATTTTTCTTATTCCTTTTTGGTTCGATAGTAGTCTCTCTTACATTCAAATATGCTTTCTCACATTTAATAATAGTGCTTTTTAGATATACTAGAAAAATCAACAAGGAGTTCTTTAGGTAAAGATATACATATAGTTATGTTTTTACAATAATAAATACATATGCGAAAAAAAAGCTTGACTAAGCTTTTCGATTTTATGTATTTATAAAATGAACTTTTTTTCTTGTATTCGAATCACCCATAACATAATAGTGAATATCAAATAATGGCATAAAGCAATAAACTCACTATTCCAAGACCTAACTGTTAATTAAATAATGATATTGTAAACTTTCGATATTTTTAATTGTACATTAGTTAATAAACAACCCTTAAGTATTAAGTTGTCAAATTGCCAATATATAAATAAGGCATTATATGAGCAAGCTAAAATAATAATATAAGTAATCAATACAAATTTCTTCATTAAAACTCCCTACTAAATAATATAAGTAAATAAAATAATCAATTAAAGAAATATTTGCGACCGTCATCGAGTGGAAAAAGTTGTAAGAAATTAGGAAGTAGGGTTCTTATTGCTTGCTAGAATGGGCGAAAGAAATGGATCACCAAGTAGTTTTTTTGATAGATAAATTATTTAATCCTCTAAGTTGTTAAACAAATTTACTACTTTCTACTTTGCCAACCTGAGTCTATGCCATGCTTCACACAACCATGACAAAAGTGCTTCTTGCACAAAGAACATGCTTCACTCACAACTAGGTTTTAAGTGAGAAGAGCGCTTAGAAGCACAGACCTCCAAAAAATATTGAATATGCATATTAATAAAACTTTTATAACTTTTGAACCCATGAAATTATTTATCACAATCAAACAATTAAAAATTTAACAAAAACTTAAATATGGTTTAGTATTTTTTGTGAATTTCAATATTCAATTGATAGATAGATAGATAGATAGATACATAATATATATATATATATATATATATATATATATAAGACAATTAAATTTGAAAATAGTAATTTTTCACATATGTAATTGTAAAAGTAATCTAGTGCATCCGCACCAAAGAACCCACAATCCACAAAGCATCTAATCTTCGCTCAGCAACTCTAAATGGCAAGTTCTCTTATTTGTTCGTCACTCACCTTCCGCTTCGCTCGTCTCTCGAGTCTTTGCTTCTTGAAAGGGCGAGGAGGTGCTTGTTCGACAAACTGCATACGATACTATCGGCCATCCTTTAAAATTCGCTACATTTCTTTATATCCCCAATCTAGACTTCTGCGGCACTCTTATTCCTCAAATGCTGTTGCACGCGGGGGTTTGAGCCGCAACCTGGATCGCGAGGATTTGGTTGTTCTTGGCATTGAGACGAGCTGCGATGATACAGCAGCCGCTGTTGTAAGTTATCCTTGACGGTTTTGTGATATTCATTTTCATTTGATTTGGTTTCTTCTAATGGGTAATTGTGCTCGAAATACTAGGTTTTTTCGCTGCTGTTATGCTATTGCGCTTATTTGCTTATTTTGTCTTATTATAATTAAGGTTACGGGCAATGGGGAAATACTCGGTCAGATTGTATCTTCTCAAGTAAGTTTTTATTTTCTTTATCACTGTTCAACTGAGTTTTTTGCTGGAGGGAAATTGCTGGAAACTCATATGACCCCCTTTAATGGAAGATTTACATACATACCACTAAATTCTTATGTATTTACATATCTAACACATAAACTTTAATTTTTTACACAGATGCCACCTTAACTATGTATGAAGAGGCGTGTTTCACTTTTTATAAGTTAACAAGTGGTATTTTTTTTATGTGATATGAAATATTTTGGTGGTATAAATGTAAAAACCAAAGTTTGTGTTAGATATGTAAATACATAGAATTGGTTGGTATGTGTGTAAATGCTTTGACACGTCTTTGTATCATCAATGCAACTAGCTAATATGTTTTGCAAATTTGGAAAATACATAAAAAATGGTATCTTGTTTGCAAAAGTGGAATATAACATATTTTATCTAACGCAACATAGAATTCGACCTTGTTCATATCATACTGTTGTTCAATTATTCTTTCTTTTTGTTACCACCCTATCTCATTGTATCTTATTTAACTTGCCAGGTGAGCAGGGTTGGCACCAAATCATGTTTGAGTGGACCCAAACTCGAAATAAACTGGCTAGTCTAACTTTAGCCTAAAGAAAAATCTAAATGCATTTCAAGTCAAGTCAAATCAATCAAAACAAGATGATGTTGAGTCAAAATGGAATGATTTTGAGCTGAGTCGAATTATTATTCTTTGAATTAAAAAAAAGATTAATTGTTTGGAACGATAAGAAGAAATGTTCAAACCTATACTCATTGCGAGTTAGATCGAAATATAAAGCATAAATCTACATCAAAATTTAATATAATTTGTATTTGTTTAGTATAACTCAAATCTCATTTTGAGCAATCTAAATACAACTCAAAATCAACCAAAAAAGGCTAAAGTTGAGATAATGACTCGTAATTAGACTTGAAATTAGTCGAATGATATAAGAACTTAATTGATTTTCAAGCGAAATTGTTATCCTTACGAATGAACAATTGTCTCCTTTGTTTTTGTCATCTTTTTCAATATTTAAGTTGTGCTTTACTTTATATTTTAAGTTTTTCATGCTAAAGAGCAGCACTAAAGTTGAATTGGTGTTGTACATGTTTTGCTAACTTATAATGTTTCTTAGTTATTAAAAAATCTTGGTGATGGTTTTGCATTATAACATACCCTTGTGGATGATGGATACATGAACAATCATGCAATTGATTTGGTTCTATTGTTAATTGATTTATCACTACATTTATATGCATCTAGAGTTGCTAGAAAACCATCCAATTTTAGGTGTGGTGAAGAGACCAAGGTGTTGGTAAATACAAGGATATCTATAATTGAAAATCAACCATTTTAGCACAGAAGGAGGGCGTTGTAGCTTGGAGAAAAATTCTTCCAAGGACAATTATTTTCCTTCCATGTACTTGTTTGAGGCTAGAAGATATTTTTATTGATATGTGTGAGGATGCTCCAAAATATCCCTATTTTACTTGATGAATTTTCATCCCGACAGATTAGTTCACTTAGAATATTCAACAAGATTTTTATTCATGGAGACTTTAGGAGTGATCGAGTATCTTGGATTTGTTACAAAAAAGAATACATGCATTGACGTGGGCATGGCCCATAGGTTAAAGATAATGGTTAGCTAGGGATATTATGCAATGCAAGCTTCATAGAGATTTGAATGTAAGTCTTACAAAACTATGATTTGTGTAGTTGTCATTAATGATTTTTAGTGTTTGATAGAAAAATGGTTGATAATAAAATTGAGCATGATAAGAATAAGAATGTTATAATAAAGAATTGTATAATGTTAGAGTGATGGTTATAACATTGATTTGGGTATTAAATTAGCTTGGTGATCAATTAGATGCTCTTATGATCGTGATTTGTTCATGTTTTTGAAGTTTTAGTTTGATTGCTCTATAAAAAGTATCAATTGTGATGATTCTCCTATCACACCATTAAGGTATATGAAAATGTCATCAACTATTATAGGCACGATAAGACTCTTAATCATGGATCATATGAGGTGATCAAGGCTCTAGAATATGGATTTGTTGGATCTAATTTTAAATTGCATCATGATAAGGATGAATTTAAAATTTTATGCTTATTTTAGATGAACTTGTATTTGATTTAAATTTAGATTTTTGATAATTATTACATGAATTATTATTCATTTGAATGTATTTACTTAGTAGATTGATTTCCTTTCTCTATGGAATTTGCTTAGGAAAGAGTATATATTGTTTTTGTTTACTTATTTAAAGGCCTCGTTTCTTGCAAAATGATCAATCAATAAGGCAGAGGATTTCCTCCCAATCAAGTTCTTTTTCCTTCTACTTTGTCATGTACACTGTAGGGTTTTAAAAGTTGGGTTTAGGTATAATAGCCTACTATAGTGTATTGTAGCCACTACGAAGTTATTATCCCTCCATTCTCCTATCCTTCCACTAGTTTGCTATTGTTGCTTTGTCATTGCACCACTTATTGTTGCCTATTATCGATATCAATTATTATGTTATTTCGTTGCTTATCTAAAATTATGGAACGTTAAAATCAACCAAGTGTGCCTTGGTAATTGAAAAGGTAAAAAATAACAAAATATAAGTTTTCAGATAACAAAAGAGAAACTAATCTAAGAAGATGGACTATGGAGTACTGCTATGTCCAAAATTATGGGAAATCAAAATGGGAAGAGCGCCACACCTTTCTTACTTGCAGAGTATTTTAATTAGTCCATCTAATTAAAAGTTAATTGAGTTTGAACATGTGTAAATATTATATTCGCGGCGTGCGGGGGGGAGGTGTGCGTAAGTACAAAAACATTCCTCAAGTTTTAATTATCTATATAGAAGTTTTCCTACTGCTTCAAGTCATCATAAGGTTATTTAGTGGACATGCGTGAATCACTTCCACATTTTAGTTTAACATTTTCCATTTAAATGCCTTTTAAATGGTTGGTTTATATTTAGTGTTTAAAGAAAAGAAAATGAGAATTTTCTTTCTTAAATGTATTTGGATTAGGGGTTTAAATGAGTCGAGTCTAGCTCGGGCCATACCCTTATCGAGCTTGGCTTGTTTACCAAATTGTGAGCTCGAGCTCGGCTTGTAAAGGTAGAAGCCGGCTCACGAACTCGAACTAAAAATATAATTTTTACGGTAGATAACTAGAAAAGGTATTGGTGGCCGGAGGAATAAGACGATGCAACAAATACTCACTGAAATATGTATCAAAATTACTAACGATTGACTAATCGAGCCGGCTCACGAGCCAATGAGTCGGGCTGGGAAAAGTAATCATTTTGTTGTCATGCCAATTTTTATCAAACCTACTAAGAGCACAATGTTCAACAGGAAGAGCTACTTTCCCGTTATGGTGGTGTTGCTCCCAAAATGGCTGAAGAAGCACACTCACTTGTTATTGACGAGGTCTCATTTTTCTTACTTCAAATGACATTTATTTTCTTTTCAATGCATCTTTGATTTTTTGCCTCAACGACTTGTCAGCCTATTTTGTGCAGGTTGTTCAGCAGGCCCTACAATCTTCAAAATTGACAGGGGAAGACCTTACTGGTGTCGCTGTTACTATTGGCCCTGGTCTAAGTCTTTGTTTGCGTGGTGACTGTCTAAGAATTTTTGAATGACTTTCAATAATCATTTATCTTTTTTCTATATCAAAGTTTATAGTATGATGCCCACTATGAAAGACATTAACGGTTATAATGCCAACATTTTACTGTAAGCGAAGTGACAAAGAGAATTCTATGATAACTAAAGAACTTACATTAGCATGCTATTGCTAGATACACTTCAACATCAAAGATCATCTTATCTTGGTGCTTTATTAAGCTAAGGAATTTTGGTTGATATCATCTGTCATATAATTGTAAGTTAGTCTATTTTGTGAAGCAAGTTTTTGTTGGGTTACTTCATTTTTTGTACAACTATATCTTGATGTGCAATTTATTTTTTTTGTTTGGATGCATGTCTTTTAAACCATAACTTGGTAATTCTTCTGAACATTGAAGTGTTTTGGAATAATGAAGAACTTCGAAGTTTTCATTTATTAAAACTATGGAATATCCACATTTTGCTATCCTTATTTTAATTAACAACTTGTATTTATTGGTTAAATAATTTTCCTATACCTTGATATAGTTGGTGTTACTAAGGCTCGGAGAGTTGCCGGAAGATTCAATTTGCCTATCGTTGGAGTTCATCATATGGAAGCTCATGCTCTAGTTGCTAGGTTTGAAGATAATCTACTAAAATCAGTGTCCTTTATTACCACAACTTTTGTTATTCGATTACTTGGATTACTTGGCACCTGATTTGCACTTTTTGATCACTAGAATTTACCTTTACATTTTGTCTCCTGTTCTTTACCATGATGTCTGCGTAGAACCAAATAAGCAACTTCTCATCTGCTTAAAGTTTCCATGTGCATCTTATACCGTGCTTGAAATGATTTCAGTTAAACGTGAATAAAAATTATTTACCTTTAATAATTATGAAAGATCATCAAGGATTATATTGATCATGCAACTCTCTTGGTAAAGAAAAATGTTTGCAAGTTTTATTCGGCATCATAGATTTTTTTGGTGATTTGATTACCATTTGTGCTATATTGGCATTTGTTAGTGCGAATTAATTATGTTTAGTTTACTTATTCTAACTTTTATTTATTCAGATTGGTAGATAGAGACCTGCAATTTCCATTCTTAGCTCTTCTAATTTCCGGTAAGATAACTTTGGTGCCTTGTTACACAAATTAGCTTAAATTTCTATGTTTGAATGGCTTGATAGAGTACAACTAATTTGATTATTGACATAAATATCTTGTACTCTTTATGATAACGCTACAAATTGTTTGATCATTGTATTTTATGGTTGCTTATGATATATTGGTGTCATATTTTATGTAACAATTCTGTAAATGCATGCATTTGGTTTTTTCGGCATACATAAATAATATTATATTTTATTTCATCTACTTATCGGAGATTATACTAGTTTTTATGAGGCCTCTGTTGCTTATCTGTTTACTTGGCTAGTCTTCTGCTATATTTATAGACTTCTCAACTGCAAATCACGTTTATGAAATTTCTCTGCAACTCAAGTCTTTTGTTGAATATATGTGAAGACTATTCAGTAAATTAAACTACACGATAATGATTGGGAAATGGGTTCTTTTGTCCTTGAACTTATAGCGTTTTTTATAGTTGTAGTTGGGGAGATGACAGTCAATTCTCCTCTGTATTTTATTTGATTCCCTTTTATTGGGTCAAGGTGCACCAAATATAGAATTATCCTTTTCTTTTAACACATGCAGGATAACTTGGCATAAGTAATTTAAATGTTAGCATCTCCTATTTTACCATTTTGTTTCCTTTTCTCTTATGTTTGCTAGAGGTGCCTGTTTCTAATTTCTTGCTTCTGCTGACATAGTTGAGGGGTTTGAGAAAAAGTTTGTTTTGAAGACGGAAGCTAATTGATGTATTGAAAATCAACTTTACTCGTTGGAAATTTCTACAATCTTGACTCAGTAAGGTCTTACTTGCTGATCGCATGCAGGAATAATGGGTTGCCATAAAATGAATGTTTGCAATATATTATGTTTATGTTATAACCATTGTTGTTGAAAAAGTTGGGACCAAGTCCTTCTCACTAAAATAGGAAAAGAAAAAGATACAAGAAGAGATTACAAGTTATGAAGCGTACACAAATCACTTATAACAATTTAGTGAAATAAGAGAATTTAAACATATATGATAAAAAGTTCCATAGGGTTATTTCTCATGCTTTCTTCGATGATTCGAACTTTTCCTCCTTCAAACTATAGATCATTAAGTAGGCTATAGAAATTTATTAAACCATATAGCCTTCTCATTTTTTCTTTTTTCATGGAAGACCTTTTATCTTCTCATTGATTTTGTCCCTTTAAATAAAATAAAAATTGGGGGAAATAACTTAAAATTCCTACATACTCCTGCCAATTCCTCCCAATTACTGCTCCGGTAGCTTCTTCCCTATTACAAACAAATTTGATGCCCTTCTAGATAGTGGGTCATCTTGGTTACTATAAAAAGCCTTATAGAGACAAACTATCCCGGTCGTCTACTTTCCTGCTAGTCGAAGCACCTTCTTCCCTCTTGTAATCATGATTCTCGTGATACTGTTACGGTTAAGGCTAGTCGGAAAGTAGATGATGGGATCTCTGCGGATGAAGATTTTCAATACTTCTTTCTATTTGAACAACCGAATCGAGCCACTCCATCGTCCCTCCAAATCATGTCTTCCCTTCACCTGCGCTCCCTTCGTTTGTTTGCCTCAATTGTGACTAGGGCTAATGGGAAGGAAACAAGAGGTTTGTTGTGTATAAAGTCCTCTCAAAACTCCCATTCTTTCTACTCGGACATGATCCAAATCTTGCAAACTCTTCCCTGTCGAAACCTCCGCAAAAGTAGAAAACGCAACTCCTCACTTCGTTGTTCCATACGTTAAATGAGAAACCGTAGCTCTCTTGCAATATCTCTCAGTGTTTGTGCTATTCAAAAGCTAGCTTGATCCTCCCAGTCTTGTGAATTGCATCCTTTTTTCTGCCCTAGATTGAGCCACTCTCTCCTACTTTCTTTGGTGAATCAACTCGTAACAAATCTTAGTTTGCTACTTCCTTTTTCTTATTCACACAAAGCACTGCACCCTTCTCTGTTTGCAAGCTCAGTTGCACATTATAAAGCAAAGCCTACACCTCTTCCTCTTCACTCCCTATTTTACTCTGCTTGACATGCAATCCCGATATATAACACACATCAAGGTCCCAGAAAATACATGTATACCCAAAAACCTAGATTAAAACGTAGACAAGTAAACTCTGCGCCAAAATTTGCCAACACTCGCAGATTCAGGTAGCTTGAGAACGACACAATGCAGCCTTACCTCTACCTCTGGTTTTAGGAAGGGAGTCAGCTAACAAATGGTTAAGTTTACTGCTATTACCCGAAACAACTAATGTATCGCCCATTAAATTCTTGAGTTCTTGTAGGTCTCTATTCTTCTTCTTCCTGGATGTGTAAACCCGTCATTCATCATCTGAAGACTGGCTCATCTGATCAGTGTATTGGTCTAAAGATTGCTGGACATGTATAGGCTGTTGCACATCATGAGCCCCTTTTGCCTGACTAATAATAGCAGCTTGCTCGATCTGATGATGTGGTAGAGCCGTAGCAAAAGGATTGCCAAACGTTACATCAATGAAAGATTGTAGGGTATGTGAAGTATGAAATGTCTCCTCTACCCCCACGAACAGAGGTTCCACAGGAGGAATCAGAGGACCAACATCTTGAGCATTGTATGGAGGCTGAGTAGTTGACATATTGCTAGCTGGGATAGTGGAATCTTCGGCAACCTCGGCTAGTGGACTAGATGGTATAGTTACCACAATGTTATTGGGGTCAGGGATATCATTGTGATGTTCGATAATGCCATTAACTTGGAGCAGAATAGGAGGGGGAATCTCTACCTCTGGCTGAACACTTTGCTTTTTCGGTTTTAGATGAGGGTGTTAGTGGTGACATTGTGAATTGAAGTGGCCAAACATACGACAATTCTAGCAATACGAAGGAAAAACTTCAATAACTACCTTTTGCCAATATCCTTGGTGTTGTGAGCCTAACCTAATTTCGTCAGGAGCGATTGAAGTGATGTCCATTTCAACAAGCACCCTGACTTCTGAAGGGCTTGAGTGACTTACCATAGGTTAAGACAATATAGTACAACACTTCTTGAGTAAAATAATGAAATTTCAGGCCAGGGAGGCGATTCCAGATCAGAATGATTGGTGGTTTCATCTGTGGGTCAAAATCCACAGACCATTTCAAAAATTTCACTATTATGTTATCAATCCGGACTAATCTTCTAGAAAATAAGTGTGTGCAATCCTCTTCATTGCTAAGTCGAATAAGGATGTGCCGCCTATCTAAAGGTCCAATTTTTACTCTCCAATAAGGTGCATAAGCTCAACTTCCTTACAAATAAGCTACATTTTGGGATGACCATAAAATAATTTCTCGACCAAATTCAGACGACATGCGGAAGCAAGCTGATTACATTCGATTTCAGTAAAAAAGATGGCTGGTTTCCCATTATTCTCGCTAGGTTTCTTGACGCAACAGAACTTGCCACCCTCCGTCAGCATAAAGGAAGGCGGGGAAAAACATGATTTAGGAGTACTTGAGACGAGAACACCCGCAAGGGCAGCAACACAAGTTTTATCCGAAGCCATCTCCAATTGAAGGAGGTGAGGCGTTAGGAACATTGAACAAACGTCAAAGCCAACAAACATGGTAGCAAGGAACGAAGCAGAAACCCCTTCTTCGAGCACGGACGATGAGCGAGATAGAGGAGAACCAAAGGACCAATTTGTAGTGATCGAACGGGACAACTGACTCGGAAACGCAATCTGTTCGAAAGCAGGAGATGACAGTTCAATCGAGAGACAGATCGCGTTCGTACGCGTGGTGTGCGAGACTCAAAGATGCTTGCTAGAAGAAGCGACGAGATATAGTGAGGTGCAAAGACGCCGCTGAGGACAAAGACAACTAGCTAGGTCAAAGACGTTGAAGGCAAGGATCGACATTTCCCCTGAAGGAACGAAGCAGCTGAAGCACTAGATGGAGCACGAAGAAGGACGAAGTAGACGAAGTCGAGGCGTGAACCCCTTCTTATTCGAGCACGAGAAATCGAGATCAACGGAGCATACGCTAGAGTTCTTCATGAGGTGAAATCCTAGCAGAGCCTCCCGCCATATTCAATATATTTATATTTCATATATATATATATATATATAATAATAATAATAATAATAATAATAATAATAATAATAATAATAATAAGAGCTATAAAGAGACAAAGAGGGAGAGAGAAGAAAATAATCGTGTGGTACTTCATTAATCTGCCATCGATCTCATTTTGTCGACATCGTCATTACCTCGCAAGCAAAAGTATAAACCCAGGAAAACTTTAAATATTTGTTAGGTTTATTCCAACCAGGTCAAAAAATTTATGCTTGTCATGTTTCTGCAGGACAATCAAAGACCTATATGTGTCTTATAGATCGGTAGGTTAGAAAACTCTTCTGTGGTTGTAGTATCTCACAGCATTAACTGGTGCGTCTTGTAGACAGTTGGGCAGGTCGGATAACTTGATGCAACCCTCCTAAATGAGGGATGGTATTTAGAGGTTGTCATGATTTTTTGTGATTTGGACTTGTAAATGCTTTAGAATGTGGACTAATTGAATTTAATAGTGTGACAAATGAAAGAAAATTTGAAATAATTAAGACTGATTACCATTTTTTATGGTAAAAATAAAACTCGTTCTTTGATCTATAAAAATTCAATAGCTCGCTAATGATTAAAAATAAAACATTTCAATAAAATTTGAAATTAATCATGAAATTAAAAATTCTAACATGAGATTTTAACACAAAAATGTTAATAATGCCAAAGCAATTAAGGTTTTCACATGAAGACCAAAGAACTTTGAATGACAAGTGTTCAAGATATCTTAAAATTTGTCATCGAATTTCTAATATACTTGCTAGCAAACAGATGGAGAGCATTTTTAAAAATTCAAATAAAATTGTTAATCCTAAGATCACAATATTGTTGGCAAATATTTTAAGTTTTGAATGATTTCAATCTTTATACGAACTTCAAGGTTGTTTCTCAAGTCAAATGCAATATTTTGGAATCTGTGAGACTAAGTTTGTAAATGAACTGCTGTACTTGATGAACAACTCGAACTCGGCTTGATAAATACTTGATCATGTTTGTTCAAATCAGTAAACGAACAAGTATGAATATTTTTTTAAAACTCGATGGTTAAATGAATCAAGTTTGAAAATTTTCCAAATCATTTATTAATAATGTTCATTAACAAGCTCGTTCGTTATTCAACAAGTAACTTGTTAAATACTTTTATTCTTATATGATATATTGTTTAAAAAATATTTAATTAACTTTAACCTATTTAATTATATGTTTAATAATTATATTATAATTTTATATCAATATGCATATAAATTTAATATAATTTCTTCTTATTTTTTATTGCAATGAACTTTTTGTTAATACTTATTAATATTATTTGATTGTGAAAAATACTTATAACTTATATATTATTTTATTTACTTGATATAAACTAGTTAGATATTGATTTAAAATTTATTCAATTGTTTATTTATTTACATTTGTACAATTCTTTATTAATAATTTTATATAAAAAATCAAATACTAGTTTGAATTTTTAATTTATTTATTAGCTTTATATAAAAAGTGAAGTACAAATTGGATTTTTTATTTTATAAAAAAAATCATATAGTCATTATAATTGTTAGCTTATTCAATTAATATAAAATATTTAGTAACAGGTGCATATTTACTTTCGCAGTACACAAAATTCTTATGCCTTGCATATCTCAGAGCTAAACTTTGATATTCAGACACATAAAACTCAAATTCTTTATATCACTTCAAAATAATAATATTATCACTTTTAAAAGTCAAATACTTATTTTCATGCATACTTTAAAATACCAAAGTGCTATGTATGTAATCATAAAAGTTTTGGTGTGAGATATGTAAATAAACAAGAATTGTGTGCTAGTTATGTAAATTTCCTTTGATATGAACAAGCCAAGTACAAAATCTAATACGAACATAAAAAGTATAAGCAAGCCAAATATGAACACATAAGTGAAAGCTTGACTCAAGCTTGAATTAAACATGAATAACTTATGATTCGACCAAGCCAAGTCCAATTCAAGCTATACTTGGCTCAGCCTATAGCCTTATGTGTGGCTAATTTTAAGACTCATATGAATAATAAGTTAAATACTCATGATCTATAATTATTTTAAGATGTTTTTAACAATGAGTCAATTATGCATTATTTCAAAATCTTGCATGCACATCATGATATAAATTTTAAATCATATTCATAGTTTAAAGATCATGCATGTCCTTAAAGCTTATAAAAACTTTTAAACTATTCAAATATATGAAATTTAAAAGTCCGCATGAGCTCTAACGATCATGTTGATCAATTAAACTCTTTTTGTTTGAGACTATTGCACGAACTAACATAAAATTATTTTGAAATATATTGCTCTAAGAAGCGTGCATATCAATTTAAAAAGTGTGCATAAATTTCTATTACTGTCCAAATATTTGAAATTGAAAACCCACATGTGCTTCGACTAAGGCTCTGTTTGGAGCGATTGCAGTTATCCAGAACTTGGCGATAAGCAGATTATCGGGATAATCTACGATGATCAGTGATCCTGGATAATCCGTCCATTGTTTGGTTTGTCTTTATGAAAAACAGTTGATCTCCGAAAAATTGACCAATTTTGCCACTCGATTCAGAATAAATTGTTTAGATTGTTTGGTTAGTGCGTTTTGTAAACAGCTTATTTGTAAATTTTTTTTAATTAAATAATGAATCTGTGCAGTAAAATATGTTTTTTTCTCAACAAAATTAAAGCAAAATTTGAATGATATTTTTAAAATAATATTATATGTAGTTATACATTTACATAAATGCTTTACAAAATAATTTTAATTTTGCTTAATACAAAATATTAACTCAAATAGATGAAACTTTGTAGGAGCTACCATATAAAAATGAAGTGATTCTTCCAACCCTTATTTTCTTACGCATTTAGAAGAAAGTACAGTGAAATATAGATTGAATACGTGACAGCTGATATAAAACTAGACAGTTAAAACGGGGAAATACAAAATTCAAAACAGAACTAAAATCTTTTACTCTTTTTACTTAAAATAGAGTTCAAGACACCTAATCAAAATACAAATACATAAAAAAACTACAATTAGTAATACAATTATAACATTCAATTTAAAATGCAAAAGCAACATCTCCTGAGAACCGTTGTTCGGTTGGTGCACGATCGAGCTCCGAGCATCATTATGTGGCTCGAAACACTGAGAAGCGAAGTGATATCTCGATTTTGAAACCGTGGAACACCGTGTAACGTTGTCCGATCGAGATAAAGTCGAATGCGGAGGTCCATCTCGCCCACTTCGAAAAACCCGCAATCGTCCATTCCGTGTTGCCACCTTGGGCAACTATGAACCGTCGACCAGTAGCTACGTTCTGCTACGCGATGTAAGTAGTAAGGCCGGCAGTCCACAACGACACATGACTTGCTCGGACTTTACTAAATACCTGGAACTCATCGTCTTGCAGTTAAATTCAAGGAATATGTAAAAGAGCATGTCAAAGTATAGAACTGAACATGTAATAATTTCATTTGTAGCAGGCAACATGTTGATGTTATATATATTCGGAAGTTGAAAGAAAGGTAAGACTGCATTAACTGGTAAGAATTCTTGGAAAAATGCCATAATATATGGTTTGAACCTGAACAACATCTGCAAAGGAAGGGAGCTAAAGAAGGCAGATAATGTTATTGGAAAGAATTCACCAAATAAATGATTTAAATATTACCTCGGGACAATCTTCTATCAGCTTTGCTTTCCAAGTCGGAATCACACTAGCATTCAATTGAAAATTTATCAACTACATCTTAGAAAATTGTAATGTCTAGAACAAGTTATATGATTGAGCTCATTATCAAGCCTTCTTACCATGTAGCTACGTTCAGAGACTTCTCAATCCAAACATTTACAGTTCTATCATTTATACATTAAACTAACGTTCGGCCGCTTCTCGATCCAAGCATTTACAATTCTATCATTTATACATTAAACCACGTAAAAATTGTTTTTCGAAATAATTTCATGATTGACATTACAAACGATTATAGTTCTCCAAACAAACCCATTATAATTCACCTTCACTATTTTCAAGAAGGAAAAGCTGCTCCGGCTTGAGACATATAATCAAGATTATCTTGCTCGTGAAAATTAATATGTTATTAATCGGATATCCCGAAACAAAGAATGACTCGTTTCGTACGCCAACTAGCATTTGACCAAGAAACCTTAAAAACTTGAACCCCATGCAAATTTATAGCTTAAAGAAATAAAAATCACTTGCAGAAATGACACGCATGCAAAGTTCCATTGCAAATCACACGCATTCAAGAGGAAAGCAGCTCACACATACACCTTGGTCATCAAAGGCACGTATAGAACAATGCTGGCAAACCAAATCTTCCTTTCATAAGCACACCGACTTCATTTATTTTGGCTTTTGTCAATTTTATGGTCCGTATCTAAAGAAACAATAAAATATTTGCAGCTTCAAAATATCTCAATCAAACCTATTGGACAATAGTCTCATTTATACAGGCTTTATACAAATACTAGCAAAAATACATCGAGCAAGGTCTAACTATACAATTACGTCACCGTCAAAACTGAGAAATACATATCAAAACCAACCAAGAAGAATCATTCAACAAATACTAGCAAAAATACTAGCAAAAATAAGATAACATCCAACATAAAGAAAGCTATTTGCCTCAAATATGTTTAAAGTCATATGTATCATGAGGACATTAACATAACAAACGAGAGTGAAAATAACATTAACACTGACATCATACGTATCATCAGGACCGAGCAATCTCGTCGGCAATCTGGTCGCGCAACGAGCCATCTCCGTTGCCCCTTCGCCTTCACGAACGTCGTTTCGGTGTGAATCATCCTGCGGTATTGGCCGTCCAACATGCAATCATTCTATAATTTAACATTGCAGGAATAATTTAGCTGGGCAAGCCTCTCTAGCAACCTTAACATTTTCTAGAAAATGTATTTTTAATTTACGCAACTCAAACATAAGTTCCAACTCCCCAATTCTATAAAGCAGTATCTCCCGTAAATCGAAACATTCCTCCGAAAAAAACGGACGGTGGCAAAAATCATGTAGATCATGCATCTTATAATATATTTTCTCACAATGAAATCTCACAATGAAACTCATTAAAAGAAAATTTTCGACCAAAACATTGCAATACCTTCCTCCAATATGCCGAAAAATGCGAAACAATTTTTGCTTGAAAAGGATTTTCTGAACAAAACATTCCAATACCTGTCGCTAGGGCTCGGGAGGTAGCAGGGGGAGTTCGGGAGGTAGCAGCGGCTTCTCCTTCGGTTCCTCTTCCGGCGCTAGGCTCGATCGTACGGGAGTCTTCCGGCGCAAGGCTCGATCGCACGGGACTCTTCCGGCTTCTCGTTCGGGTTCCTCTTCCGCGCGAGGCTCGATCGCACGGGAGGTAGCGGACGGTTTCTCCTTCGGGATCTCTTCCGTAGCCCTGCTTTCGATCGCACGGGAGCTTTTCCTGCGGTGGCTTTCGATCCCTCGCTAGGCTGCCGAAATCGGATTCGCGTCGCTAGGGCGAGGGTAACTGCGGAATCTATCAGGCGGGACACGCTGGATCGCGGGGTATAACCCGCGATCAGCTTCTTACCTAAAAATAAAAATTGCGACTCCTGAATCGTCCTCAATCGCGAAATTCAAACACAGCAGCGGCGTTTTACAAAACGCCATCTCACTTATAATCCCTACCAAACAGAGCCTAAATGTTAAATGTCTTAATAACTAGCTTGAGAATGTTGTGCGGGATAACTTAAAAAGTAACTTTTAATGCTTGTTTGTGCCTCACCAAAATGGCTAAGTGCCTAAACTTGAACGGTTTGAGAATGTTACATGGCTCGTGTTCTGAAATATGTATAAAATTGAAAAAATTTATGATTATTTAAAATTGATAACTCATATTTTTAAATCAAATTTAAAATACTCAAGCTTAGCACACACTCAAGAAAATCATATATCTATAGAATAAAGTCATCAAAGTCAACAAGTTTGATTTTCCTTTTAAGGGCAGAGTCGACAAGCCTAGTAGTTTCAATAATGTCTAAGTAACAAACATGCAAATTTATAAGTTTAAATCACTTAGTCTGATTCTCCTCCAAATAAGGACTAAAGTTAATAAGACTAGTATTTTAAATATACTGAAGTGGTAAAATTTCAAATATTAGTATTTCATATATCCAAAATCGTGATGGTCGAGTTGATAGACGATTTTAACTCGAGGGGTCTATTTTTAAAGTTAAGTTTCAAGGTCTATTTGAATAAGTTCAAATAACACACACACACACACATATGAACTCTATCCTCTATAAGTGGGACACGGTAGACAATATCCAAAATTGTTTAAGTTCGTGATGATGGCTGAGTTGATGGAAGATTTTAATCGGAGGTTTCTACATTTTAAAATTAAATTAAAATGAATATTTGAATAAACTGAAATAATTTTGGTTATGAACCCCATCCTCTATAAATGCGACAAAATCAATAAAGGTCAAAAGCTATTTAAATCCTCGATGATGACTGAGTTGATAGAAGCCCAACCAGAGGGATCATTAAATTATGTTCAAAAAATATTTGAATAAACTCAAATTATTTAGGTTATGAACGTGATCCATTGTAAACAGGAGAGACTCGACAAGGTTCAAAGCCACCTAAATTCCTTATGATGACTAAGTTGATAGAAAATTTCAACCGAAATGGTTTATTTTCAAAATCAAGTTTCAATAAATATCAAAATAAATTCAACCATTATAACTTCTGAACTCATTTCTCTTTAAGTATGACAGAGTTGACAAGGTTCATGTACAATTTTATGTCAATAGTATTTTTGATCATTTACAAGCGCGATGTAAAGTTAAAAAGGTCCAAATCAAACAATCATATACCGAACGATGAGGTTTTGTTTGAAAATTTAATTTGATGGAGTCAACATTTAAATCAGTTTTCAAATCAAAATTTTAAAATAGCAAAGTTTGACATTCAAATGAAAATTAATTACCTAAAATTTTAAAGCAACCAAATCAAAACATTCAAGTTAAAAATCAATCACTTAAAGACTTAAGCAAACTCTACCCATCTTTCACAATAGTTTGTTAATGATGACAAATATTGACTGATTTCAACTCACAAAGTGTAAATGTTACATTGTGTGTATCGCTATATTCACACTCAAAACAACATTACACCAGTAAAGACTTGGCCCTGGTTCTATTTTTGTGTGGTTTGGCCTATGAATCCACATAAAAAATAGCAGTTACCATTAAAGCCATCTGACCAGATAGTTTGCTGTCAAATGACACCATTAACACATCTGTATCATTTATATTCCATAACAGCTTTCTACCATTTGAGTTATGAATCAAAAGGGTCTATTTGATTGATACAAAGTCTTCTATCAGATAAAGTCGACTTAAATTTGTCCTCTTAGACAAACATTTACCCTAGATTTATAAGGGCACATTGAATGACGCAACCCATGTCTATTGAAAAGGAATCTTCTGTTAGGTTGGGTTGACTCCAACATCTAATTAAGTAGATGAATGATCGCGACGACCTAGGATGACAGAAGTTTGGGTCCTTGATCGAGTTTATCATCATTTCTCTTATCATCCGCTTTAAGTTTAAGGTGATAAAATTTTATAACTTAAAACCTATGTCCGTTACTAGTATATGTTGAATATTCAATGCTTAACGACTAGCCTTAATCGAAAGTGTTCTCCCATTATTTGGAGAGGCAATTAACAATAGGGTGTGCGCCAATGAGAAATCTTGAATCCTAGATCAAATGTCCTTGCAAAATGAGGGTTAAATTGCTAGGTAGCATTTTATCTATAATTCAATCTTTCTTCTAAAACTTGATATGGCATACCGAAAACAAGCTCTCAACCACTGAGAGTCCAGGGCATACCGAAAACAAAGCTCTCAACCACTGAGAGTCTAGGGCATCAAAATTTCAGAGCCAACAATTCAAATTAGTCCAAAATGTTAAAAGAATAATAATTTTCCAAGTACATCTATTGACAGCAGGAACGTGGATTTCTCTCCAAGAATTGAAAGGGGAAGCAATGTAATTAGCTGCAATGGTGATAACAAATAGTCAATAAAGTTTTATCCAAATATTATGAATAGTATTGCAATTTAGGACAACATGAGATATTGTTTCATTTTCATAGTGCAAATTGCAAAATGCAATGGACTTTAGAAGGAACTTTATTCAACTTGAATAAAAGATGTGCTTTAAGTTCCTTTTGAGAACAGCCGCTAAGCCATATTAGCGTGTAAGATTGGAAATGGACTTCTAAATCCAAATGTAATGAGAAGTGATGATTCCACCATTAGTAAGGAAGTAGTGAGAGTCCCTAAAAGAATATTTACAGGATCAAGGAGAGAGCATGGATGGTCTGCATCTTCTTTGCAGTAGAACTAATGTTACGTGAAGGGTTACCCATTCATTATCTGAAGCAAATTGAGATAAGGCTTTACGATCAACTTTCTAAGTAATCTAAAAGAGCATTGACGATAATTGATAATAGGATAACTAGAACCTTTATCTTCCAAAATCTAATGGAAGAATTGCTATTAACTTTCCAAGCGATTTTAACAAATTCCTTAAAATGAAATTAGAACACTTCAATGTTTTCCTCTTCTGCATATTTATACAATATTTTGCCTTGAAATGTTTCCTTGTCATAATATTTGAATTAAGTCCTCAACCCGCCTTTGAAAAAAAAGGGATGAATTGTAATGCACAAAAGTTTCTAAAATTTAAGAGTTGAATTTAGAAAGGAATAATATGTGCCAAAGCATGAAAAACAATAATTTCTAGTCAAAATATTCAAACGCTTGTTCAAATTAACTTCAAATATAAAAAAAAAATTGCTTCCTTTGGAGGGTGGATTGATTAAGTTCAAGCATAATGTAATCTAAAGCACTAATGTTATACATGAAGGTGCAATGAGAGGCATTTACAAGTATTGGGGTAATTGTTTTAATGCATATTTGTCATAGTTTTTATGATCATTTTGAAATTCCATTTAATTGATTAATTTGCCTAAAATTTTTAAGATACTCGTAGCATAACTTTATTGGGATAAGGCAAATGCTGGTTGAGCTAATTCTTACAAAAGATACTTTTTTGAGATATATATCTTTGAACATGAGCTGAAGGTTTGAATGTGATACCCGATGTGCCTTGAAAAAAATTAATAAAAATGCTGGCTTGACGAGGAGATTTGCTTTCTCTAGGAGAGTACAAAACGTCATTGATTTCTCAGTGGTAAAATAGAGGATCAAGTATCATATTAATCGAGTCATCATGAACACAGAGATTGAAAAAGTCCAGTGAAATTTTGGGATAGCTGTCCTTGTTGAGTAACTTATATTTCTTTATATTGATGAGCAATAATAAGAAAATAAAAAAATATATTTGCTCCTAAAAAATATTTGATTTGTCAATGTTTGTTTTGACTATTTGTGATTAGAAAAACAGCTAGCAAAAATTCCTGTCAATTTGAATAAAGAATGATACTTCTCCTTTTTTTTTTGCCTTTTTGTGTGGAGGAATTTGCTGAAGAAAAGTTGTTTTTTAGGAAAGCAAAATATAATTTGTGATAAAGAAATTAGACTCTGTCAAAGGAAGAAGCTTTGTTATCTCCTTTAATCATCATCAATTTTTGGATCTTTATTGCTGAATGATATCTTCAATTTATCTTAAATCCATTTCCTCCTTTTATCACCAGTCTCTAGATATTATCAGTAACATAAGCCAATCTCAGTCTAGACTTTGATTTGATCCAATTGCTGCACTGTCTATACTTTTTTTACTTAGGATTGTTTAGATAGTTTTTTTTTGCCACTTCTTCAATGTTTCTCCCGGTGGGCTTGAATTTCAAGCCCAACTTTTAATAATATCATCGTGAATATTAAAGTTCTTCCACCAATTAGTAAGCATCTCTTAAAAGCAATCCTCACAAATCCAATGACTTACATTGAGATATTCGAGATTTATATAAAAGAGTCAAATTTGAACAGAATATAATCAGACATTGGTTAGAGAATATTTGCTTCTTGCTTTTGGTTAAATCATGAAAGACATCTTCAAGAACAAATCTAATTCTTAAGTTTTCGACCAAATAAACTCAGCGAAAGATAATTCGGTCAAATTTGTGATTTAAAGTTGTGGAACTTTGGGAGTTTCCTATTTCATTTTTTTCTCTTTTATTCTCTTCTTGTTATGCTGTATGTCTTTCTGTTTGTGTTTGTTTTATTTTTTTTGTTAAGTTGTAATAGTCTTAATTATGTACGCCCTAACCATCCCCATAATAAGAGGAAATGTTGTAATTTGAAAAATGAGAAATAAGATAATACAGTTTCTCCACCTTTCTTCATGGTATCAAAGCTTCATCAGATCGTTCCCATTGGGTGTCATTTGTCTTTGACGTTAGCCTTCATCTTCAATTTCGTTGGGGGTTGTCTAGATTGCTGGACTTCAGTGCCTTCTACTTCTGGATTTGTAGACGTCAAGGTCGTCTATATCCTTCTCGTGCACACAACCTGGATGTCAAAGCCCTTGCTTCTGCCTTCGATCGATCGCTTCGCAGAAGGCAGATCACAAGATCACAACGTACAAAGATAGACCCATTCACTTTGATCGTCTATCATGTACTCACTTGTCATGGGCTCTGTTTAAACATAATCCTCCCGGCCAGCTTGCTGACCTTATGCTCGATCATACTGTCTCCGGTGTCTCCAACAACCCTGCAGTCGCCAAAATCCCTCCTTTGTAGTCCTACTGTTGTCCCTACAACAAGCCTCATATGCCGACACTCCTCGGTTTTTCTTTCCTACGCCTGCTATATCCTTGCAGAACACCCCTCTGGCGACCTGATTGCCCCTTTCAAAGGATCTCAACAAGCAGTGCCCAACCGGGTCCTTTCTTATCCAGCCCTAAGTGTGCGTAAAGCTTATGACAAAGTATGAAATGAAGATGTATAGCTCTATGTCGGAGATTAGTTCTGAATCAATGTCCATAAATTATGTCCAAACAATCCCGAAGCTCTTTACCTTTATCATAAACTATAATTTCACTGGTTCGAACTTTCTTCAATGATCCCAATCCTTATTTGTGTACATTTGTGAAAAAAGAAAAGAAGAGCTTCTCACGGGATACAACCAGTTATTGAGCTCACTGATCCTAACCATTGCTCTTAGAAGATGTAGGATCATATGGTCATGTCTTGATTAATCAATTTTATGACCACCGAAGTTAAAAAATTTCTTGCTTTACAGGATACATAGGAGATTTGGGAGGCAGATCGTGAGACTTATTATAGTACCGAAAATACCGCCGAATTGTTTGACATTGAGACAAAACTGTATGAGCCCTGACAAGAATAGCTAAGTGTTACTCAATACCGCAACATACTATCACATTACTAGTGACAGTTAGATATGTATGATACATATGTATGAAAGTGCCCCCAAGATGTTATGATTTATAAAACAATAATGGAGAAGAAGATGATGATGAAGTTCTTATTGGGTATAAATAAGAATTTTGATGAGGTCGGATGAAGAATCATGGGGATGATCCCCTCTCTACATCTAAGGAAGTCTTTGCTAAAGTTATAAGAGAAGAAAGTAGGAAGAAGCTTATGATGGCAAGAAGTGTAGGTTCATCTAGCACTGAATGCTCTGCTTTGTGCACACACAATTCCTCTCTTGATTCAAAGCCAAAAAAAACCGTCTATTGTGTGAACATTGCAAGAAACTGGGTCACACAAAGGATAAGTGCTGGACGCTACATGAAAAACCTGCAGATTAGAGACCTCTATAATGGAAGGACCAAAACAACGAGACCTATGCCACTACCTCTTCTGAAAAGTGTTTGGCCAACCCTAATCCCTTCACCAAGAAACAACTGAAGTGTTGGTGATGTCACCTCCCTAGTCTGAAAGGCGACACACCCCGACAACATAGAAAATGATGAAATAAATTGAACTTGTTTTGTATTTTTAGAAAGAAAATTAGATGTAAACTAAAATATAAATTTAATTTCATAATTAATAGTTCACTAATAACTGACCGAATCAAAACTAAAATAACAACAAAAAACGATTGCCCATACCAAAAAAGAAAAATACAATAAGTAAAATAAATATTGAGAAAAAAATACTAAGAAAATGTAAAACTGAAAATCATGTTCCGGTGGAGATGGTCTTGCTAGTGGCTGAATAGAACCTGCAATGCAAAATTATCAACGAGTGAGTTTGACGAGTAAACTCAGCAAATAACATTTTTTTAAAGTATAAATAATAAAGAAAATGAGGCATATACAATATAAACAATAAATATAAACAATTACTACGTGCATATATAACTTTGTATGACAATAAGAGTAATAAACATCAAATATACTCGTCATAAGAAAATATGCCATCATTTTGAAATAATTTTTTTATTATTCAATCTTCATTCATATTTATATTGTTGGTTTTAACAGAAACCCTGAAATTGGTAAAATCAATACCAACCTAAGGAAATCTGACGATTTTATGTACAGTCATCATTCTGTTGGTTTTTCGACTCGCCTAACCAATATTCGAAACGGTTCCATCGACCTACATTCCATCGCACACAAATATACCAAAATTTTCATATGTATGATATGTAAGAAATATGCTATTTCATACTGACTTGTGTTATGACAGGTGTAAATTCATGTAAGTGCAGGAAAGGAAAGTATCATAATTGTAGAATTAATTCAACTAAGCAAGAAATTGTAGCAATAAATTAAGGGAGATGATTACTTCATTGTGTGCAATAAATGAAACCTATATAACAAAAATTATGAATAAGCAAGGGCATGATCGCAAATATATGAAATAGCTAAGAATATACTATGAATAAAAATGATTAACGCCTGTAATTAGAAAAGATAATATTATCCTCTAATAAAAAGTAGTTATTTACCTCGAGACAGCAAATACTATCTACAAATTCAATGGTTTAATAAGCAATCCTTCTCCATTTAAAAATAAAATATAAATGATTATGGAAGTAAATCTTTTATTTATTAAATTAGGTACAACCTAATTATCATTATATTAACTCTTTTATTGTAATATTTTTAAAAGAAAATAATATGAACCTAATTAAGATTAACTTTAACAAACATAATTAAAAAAAATATTTTGTTTTTGTTTTATTTTGATAGTAAGTGATTTAAATTTCAGAATAAAATTTTGAGGGATTTATATACATAACACCTAAACCTAACAAAAAAACAAAAATAACATCTTCGAATCCCGCTTGCTCATCCCATTTTTGCTACATGTTGTCTTAAATCCAGGATTAGAAAATACTTTTAGGAAACATATATATGGGATTTAGAGAAGCTAAGTCACGCAAAGGTGGGTGGGATAAAGGGGGAGAAAGAAGGGTTACCTTCCTTACTAGTTTTGGGCAGGATTGAATAGGAGTAAGGTATGCCATGATCTTGCTATTGCCTTTTCGACTAGCACTTATCGTAAAACTATTGCAAGAGTTCGACCAATAAGTCGATTGTTTTGGGTGAAATTGTGAGAGAGGGAGGAGTGAGCTCGACAAAAGTTGTTATGTTCTCTAGCCCACAGTCCGCTCTTATAATGTGGATAGGCTTGGGTCAATCGCATAAATCGGGAAGGCGACGGAAGGGATCTGGAAGAAGAAAAGGAAAGATTCATGAAAATCGAAATGGAGTTAGTAAAGCAGCGAGTAAAGAAGAAAAAGAAAAGGAAAAATTTCGATGCTTACATACTACTCTTCTTAAAAGAATTTGGTCCCCAAATCCATACCTTAGTTCTTGAACAGTTTAGTGTACTTGGTGATCTTCTCTTTTCAATCTCCCAAGTTGCTCTTCGTACTGACTGGTTTTTCCAAAATACTATAACAAAAGGAATTGAATAGCAACGAAGTTGTCGAACTTTACATTTAAAGATGCGATCTTGCATTTCTTCATAACTTGGGTGTCCCTCAAATCATCAATGGCTCATACTGGATATTATGTAAGTCATCATGCACGTAACGCCAAAGTATAGAGATGTGAGCCAAACAGTATGAAATTCTGTCAACTTTCTTGATCACTTTGAAAGGACCAATGAAACAAGGCTGAATTTTTTCAGTTTGTCCAAATCATGTAACTCGGCGCATAGGGAAATCTTAAAAAAAAAGTGATCTCCAACATTGAATTCAATCTCTCTGTGTTTTGGGTTGAAGTACTTCTAATGATTTTAGGCCACACATAGTCGATCTTGAATCTGACGAACCTTCTCAGTAGCTTGATCTACTACTTGAAGTCCAAAAATTCGTCTCATAGATCTTGAACTGGCACAAGGGTATCTACACTTTTTTCCATAAAGTGCTTTTGTATAGCATAATGCTGATACTAGCCCGAAAGTTATTATTACAAGTAAACACATCAACGGAATATAGTCTTTCCAACTGCCTCCAAAGTCCAAAATGCAATCTCTCACCAAGTCTTCTAAGGTCTGAATGGTGCACTATGACTATCCATGTGTTAGAGGATGAAAAACATTATTGAAGTTCAATGTCGTGCCCTTAGCTTCTTGCACTTGTTTGCATAACTTGGAGGCAAATCTTCCATCTCAATTTGATAAAATGAAAGTTGTAATTCCATGAATTCGAATGATGTTATCTATGTAGATATTTACTAATTTTTTCACTAAATAGGTGTGTTTAATTGGTAGAAAATAAACTGACTTGGTCTATCGATCACAATCCAAATAACATCTTGTCTTTGCTTCGGTCTAGGCAAGCCGACCACAACATCCATTGAACACCCATTTTTACTTTGGAATGGGAAGGGGTTGCAATAAATCACCATGTCTCTGATGTTTGACCTTAACCATCTAACAAGTCAAACACGTGGCTACAAACTTAGCTACAATGATTTTTATACTTGGCCACCAAAATAGTTTCTTAAGATCTTGATACATCTTAATGCTTCCTCGTTAAGTAGAATATAAAGTAGAAATGCCTCACGAAGTATCTCTTGATGAAGTCCTTTCTGATCTGGAAGACACAACTGATCCTAAAATCTCAAAATGTAATCTTGATTCATACTAAACACGAGCTTCGATCCACTTTTTATTTGCCGTCTAAGTTGTAATAAGTTTGCATCCACCAACTGAGCTGCATGAATATGACCCATAAGTGTAGGCTGAATTGACAGTTGACACATGATAGAATTAGCATTTATCAGTACTGTCTCAAGCTGAAGTCGCTCCATCTACTGTGCTAACTCGTGTTCCTGAGTGATCATCCAAGCTGTAAAGGTTTTCTGCTTAGAGCATTTTCAATTACATTTGCCTTACCAGGGTGGTACTAAATCTCCAAATCATAGTCCTTTATCAACACAAGGCATCGCCTTTGCCTCAAGCTTAATTCCCGAGTGAAGATATACTTCAGGCTCTTATGATCTGTGAAGTACTCACAACGAACACCATAAAGGCAGTGCCTCTAAACTTGTAGTGCAGATATAACTGCAGCTATCTCTAAGTCGTTGATAAGATAATTCCTTTCATGCACTTTAAGGCCCCGTTTGGGGGATCTTATAACCGTGGACGACGTTTTGAAAATGCCACCCTCGTGTTTGTTTTGTGTGTTTAGGGGGTTAACGGAAAACGACGTTTGACTTTTTCTAATAAACGCGGCCGCGAGATAGATCCTGCGACTTGAGTCTTGAATCTGCGTCGCGACGTTTTTTCCTCTGGTGCCCTTTGGTCTGTCTCCTAAAGCCATGAGCGAGTTGTCTTGAATCTACGGGATCGACCTAGCAACACAGAAGACTGAACGATGGCTAGAACTGTGGAAGTGGAAGGGGCTTTGGCCGCAAGAGGTGAGGGAAAGTTTTGCTACGCACAAGAAGTGAAGGGATCGGGCTATGCATTGTCGCTTGAAGCCATGAATTTGCCTCACGAGTCTTTGATCTACGTTACTTGCGTCTACAAGAAATGGGGTTGTCACCATAAGCTGTATCTAGACACATAAGCTACAACTCTACCATGCTATTGTTGAACACATCTTAATCTTCTATGCTGTAGATCTGAAATACATCTGTGCCGGAGGGAATGATAAGAACTAGGGTTGTCACCAAATAATTCTTGAGTTTTTGGAAACTCTGCTCACAAGCATCAGATCGTTTCCAACTTAACGACCTTTTGAGTCAACCTTTATAGGGTGTAGCAATGCGAGAAAAACCTTGATCGAATCTCTAATATTATCCGGCTAATCCAAGGAAATTATGAATCTCAGTGATAGTGCTTGGTCTCGGTCAATCCACCATTGCCTTAATCATTGTAGGATCCACAAAAATTCCAGCTCCACTATGTCCCTAAAACGCCACTTCTTGAAGTTAAAGTTCACACTTAGAGAATTCGACATAAAGCTTATTCTCTCGAAGAGTATTCAGTGTTGTTTTGAGATGTTTTACGTGCAAGACAATGACGAATTGATCTGAGTAGGGCTTGAAAATTCTATTCATCAAATCCATAAAAATAGCAGGAGCATTAGTTAAATCAAATGACATCACTAAAAATTCTTAGTGTCCATAACGGGATCGAAAAATAGTCTTCATAATGTCTTTATTCCTGACCTACAACTAATGGTAATTAGATCACAGAAGATTTTTGTAGTCAATCGAACGAATCATCTATACGAGGCAGTGGGTACTTGTTATTCATTGTTACCTTATTCAACTCTCTGTATTTGATGCACAACCGTTTGCTTTTGTCTTTCTTCTCGAAAGTGAAATGTTGGGCCGGATGAATCCTTTATCAAACTATTTCTGCTATTGGAACTTGAGCTCCTGGAGTTCCACAATAGTCATACGTTATGGTACTTTAGAAATTAGAGTGGTCATTGAAAGTAGATCTTTGGTGAACTCGATCTCATGATTCGGTGGCAAGCTTGACAAATCTTTAGGAAATACATCAGCAAATTTTTGAACCACTAGGACGTGCTATGGTAACATTGGATTTCTTAAAGTCTATCACATGAGCTAGATAACCAACAAGCCCATGGGAGATCAATTTATAAGTCCTAATTGTCGAAATTTGACAAGAAATAGCTTATCTGCTACCCTCAAAGCAAAACAAAACTAAGTCAGATATGTAGAAATTAGCATGTCTCTTACGACAATATATAATTGCATGATTTCTACATAGACAGTTCATATCCCATATTACATCAAACTCACTTAGCGGGAATACTATGAGAAAAGCATACATATGTTTGTCATTGATAACAATGGCATAATCACGAACACAAAGTAATTTGGATGGGTGTGAGTTATATGGCAAAGTGATTGATAGATGTGATTGTAATGAAGAAATTAATATCCTTGCCAGTTGATTTAAAATAAGGACAATACCTGTCATCACATTGCAATCATAACAAATGCTCGCAGAGGGATCGTCTGTTTGGGTGGCTTTGGAGCTTAAGATCGCTATGGTTAGTGCTACACCATTGAAGGGTGTTGATACACCAGTGGCAGCTGCTGCGATTGCTGATACTACTGGTAATGTGATGTAGAAGGATGGGGCTAATATGTTTAAGAGAACACCACTTGTTGCGGCTATTGTTGAGGCTTAAAATAATTCTGTTTTACTTGACCTTTTCCATGATGTTTTTGAATTATTTTTCATTTGATTTCTTTCACTTATTCTTGTGATGAGACTTAGAATTATTTTCCTGGATATTTGCCACTTACGACTAACCTTGAACTTTGAGGAGACAATCCTTAGCTTTATGGTCGGTACTATAGCAGTTGAAACGTTACGACCAAGTTATATGTTTCAGAATGCCATTTCCCATGTTGAACACTTAAATGATTTGTTTTTGACTTCTGCACCTGTTGATTTTGAGGTTTCTTCTTTTGGGAACTCCCTTTTGCTTGCGTATCTTAAGTTTTTTGCTTCCCAGCATGTTTTTTCTTGCAAACATTGATCTCTATTTCCGCATTAATGGCTCATTCTACCAGCTTTGTTTAATTCATACACTCTTCTCTCAAGCCAACAAGTGGGTGGTGGATCTTTTGATGTTCATGTTGATTAATTGAACGAATTGAACGAACAATCCTAATAGACTGCGTCTTATACTTGCTAACGGTCTTCGTTCCTTGCTCCGGTTTTCTTAAATCATTCATGTTTTGGCCCGATCCATGATAGGGAAATATTGCTCCAGGTGCAGTCTTAAAATACTCCCAAAAAATTATTGCGTCCGGTCCAAAGGTGTTGCGGTGTTGACTCTCCCTCAAATCATCAGCTCCTTCGCCTAACTAAAATGTTGCAATGTCCACCTTATGGTATTTAGGGCGCTTTACTCCTTGAAGTCTTATCTCGATATCATGAAGCCATGCGTCATACTCGATGGGGTCCACTGTGTCATTGAAGGTAGGAGGGTGCGTCTTCAGAAACTAGCCCATCACTGGATCCATGGCACGCACATTGGTCATTACCATTGATTGATTAGGTTGTGCCTCCATGGTGGCCATTGGTGGTGCTAGTGGAGTGGCTTGTAGTGTCGGTTTGTGCTATTTGCTGAATAGCTTGAATTGTTTGTGCAATTTGGGCTGTAAAAATGGTTTGCAATGCTTGGGTGACATTCTGTGTTACTATCTCCATGAGAGTTGTCATGTTTAGATTTGGTATTCCAGTAGTCTCGATGGGTTAAACATGACCAGCATGACGGTGGTTAGAGGGGCGGAGACCCTTAGGAACAAGCACATCATCTATAGTAGCTCTATGGACTCTTCCATGAGCAGCTGTAAAGTATTTTCTTTTCGGAACCATTTTGAATAATTAAAATATACGTGAAATCAAAATCTACTAAATAATTGACTGATAGAAATAATCTATCCTATGCTTGGTCTTAAGAGGAGAATGAATATGGAATACAAAGTCGAGGAATGTTAAATGCAAAACATAGGCTCTGATACTACTCCACACCTCAGGTCCAGATGGGGGTACACCTTGACAACATAGGACATGGTGAAATGAATTGAATCTACTTTGTATTTTTAAAAGAAAAATTATATGCAAATAACAACAAGAATAAATACAGAAAGATAACATTTTTCCATAATTAATAGTTCGTTGATACAACTAAAAAAAAAATATAAAACTGATCAAATCAAAACTGAAATGATAACGGAAACTACTCGGACCCAAGAAGGAAGATACAATAGCTAAATTAAATACTGAGAAAAAAATTGTAAGATAGACAACTTAAAACTAAAAAGACTGTTATGGTGGAGACGATCCTATTAGTGGATGAATATAACGTGTTATGCAAAAATATCAGAGTGAGTTTAATGAACAAACTGAGTAAATAACAACTATTTATTAAAGTATAAACGACAAAGAAAATAGGTCATGCTGTATGAACAACAAATAGTGTCGATTACTACATGCATATATAATATCATAAAACAAGAAGAGAGTAGTAAATATCAAGTATGCTTACTTATAATAAGAATATATACATCATTTCAAATCACGTTTCTTATTATTCAATTTTAATATATATTTATATTATAGGTTTTGATGGACATCCTGAAACTGGGAAGGTCAATTCCAACACAAGAAAACCCAATGATTTTCTATAGAGTTGTCACTCTGTGGATCTGTTGGCTTGACAAGCCAATATCCAAATGGGTTTCTCCTACTTGCTTGCCTTCACACAAAAGCATACCACATTTTTCAGAGGTATAAAATTTATGAAATATATTATTTTATGTAGCTTTGTGATATGACAGATGTAAATTCATATAAGTGCAAAAAAAAGGGTTATAATTACAAGATTAATTCAACTAAGCAGAAAATTTCACAGCAATAAATTAAGGTAGTTGGTTACTTCATTAGAAGCAATAAATGAAAGCTATATATAAAATATAATATAGTTGCAAGGGCATGACTCACAGACATATAAAATGACTAAGAATCTACTACGAATAACAAGGATTAACCACCCTTACAAAAGAAACTTCTTATTAGCACGACTGAGGAGTAGCTTGATGTACACCAAGGTATCATATCCTTCTATCTTGCAAGCAATGGAAGATTTCGATCTTGGATAATAGACTGATCACATGACTGGAGACATTCATGCTCTCATCAACTATCAAGAGATCCATAACTTCAATTTTATTAGACTTGCCGACGGATCTCACTTCGGGATTGTTGGGAAAAGAGAAGCGAAAATCTCCCAATATATTCAACTTTCTTCTATGTTTTCGTTCCTCTACTAGATCGAAACTTACTTCAATTAGCAAACTTATTCATGACTTGAACTATATCACTATATTCTATTCTAATTTTATTGAATTTCAGGTGGTTGAGGCGGGGAAGGTTATTGGTAGTACTAACTTGCATTAAGATCTATGCTTGCTTATGGAGAGTTATGCTCTTAACACAAGTTCTTTCTTCACTATCATCTTTTCATATTCCCGAGTTTGTTGTGTCTGAGTCTATTTAAAGTCAAGTTTTATTATGTCATCATCTTCTAAGTCATCTCAATTTCATTATGTTATAAAGTTATACCCCTATCTCTTTATTAATAAAAAGTCAGAGTTTTATCAATGTGAAACCTACCAATTGGCCAAACATGTCATGTATATTATTTGTCTCAGTACAACCTTCAAAATTGAAAATCATGAATGGAGCCAGATGATTTGTCTTATCTAAACCAGTTTGATATTTCTCATGAATGAGAAATCAACAACTATACAAAACTTTTAGTCCTTCCATGATATAATTTACATTCAGTTCCAATACAAAATTCATATTCTCAAAATTTATAATGAAAATGAATACTTCAACTTGATTCTTAGATCCTACCTAGCAAAGAATGTTATCATTCATATGAGTTCCTGTTTAAGACTCCACAACAAACTGAGAAAGCTGAGAGGAATATTGGACTTCTCCTTGAGGTATCTACTATATAATGCTTTCTCACAATGTCTCAAAAGTTTTCTGGGGGATGTTGTGCTCACAGTCACCTACCTCATTAATAGAATGCCAAGTAGGTTCCTTGGATTCAAAGCCCCTCTCCAGGATTTGATGAAAACATACTCTAATGTTAGAGCATTCTCATCTAGTTTTCCTTTAAAAATATTTGGCTGTCTCTTTCGTTTATCATTCACCAAGCAAATCACACAAAGATTGATTCAAAATTCATCAAATAGATCTTCCTTAATTATGTTTCTAACAAAAAGGAATATAAGTGCTATCTCCAATTATTGAAAAATACCATAAATCCATGGTTGTCACATTCTATGAAAAATAATCCTACTACCCTAGATCATAAATTCAGGGGGAGAGTCTGGGTGAATATCAGATCTGGGATAGTACTCTGGATACCTGACCCAACCGCAATTACGTAAGTAAAATAACTTATAAAATTATGGCCAAACTTGACCCCAAATCTGATTAAGCGGCTAATGTACTATAATTAAAGAATACAGTTTTTATAAATAAATATAAATTGCACACTAGGGGTACTACACAAGTATATGTATCATTTCAAGTAATATAGAGTTTTCTTTTTAAAACCCCAAACATCGATCCCACGAGGATTAATAAAGTTAAAAGAAAGAAAACTATTAATTAAAATCTTTTAATTTAAAACTAATTAAAATATGCAGAATACGAAAATTGGCAAGTGATAAAACAATAAACAAAGATTTTTTCCCCATACGAAATATTCCATGATTAATAAGCAGTTAAAATTAGTTGAAAATTTTAAAAATTATGGTTTTGTGACAAATTGGAGCATATATATCCTTTACCCTTTGGTCCAGATCATAAAACACATTAGCTATTTTTTAAAGATTGGATTAGGATGTATTATTAGTAGAAAGAGACGAATTTCTAGATTCTCATTTCTAGGTTCCCCCCAATGGTTGCCTATGGTCTGGCCTACTAGTGACCCGTCACCTCTTTTATAAAACCAAATCGATTGAATTTAGCCGTCACACTAAAACCAAAATCAATTCTACGCCCATTAAAGATTATCTCCCTATTTATTTCGCACCTCCCTTTAAGAGAAATGTGATACATACAAGTTAAAATTAGCTACCACGGTCAGATCTTAAGAATTCTCCACAGTTTTTAATAATACAAGAGATCAATTTGTAAAGTAAATTAAGATTAGATATAATATCATCACAAATTTTTAGAAAATAGGAAATTAAGTTCACAAATCTGATTAAATTTGTTACTAATTCATTTCATATTCATAGGGAGAAAGAAAAGAAGACTAACTCGAAAGACGTAAATTACACCACAAATCATATTCATATAACTTAAATCCAAAGCACTAAACTTAAGAAACAAGATATAGATACTTGTCTGGAATGTAATCCAAGCAATCCTTTGAAGTTTCTCTGACTTCACAGAAACAGGACTTTGACCCTCGAATTCACACTAAACTCTCACTAAAATAAAGAAGAAAAAAAGAAGACACTTTACTTAACAACTCTTAATTAATTATTTGCTATTAATTCTCCCTCACCTTTTTGTTGTAGAAATGGTTCTCTATTTATAGATTTCCAGAAATGACCAAGAGTTGCTTAAGACACCTCTTCAAAATTTGCCTACATTTCTTGAATGTTCTAACAATTAACTGTGGTGCCTAGGCGCCAGGATCTCTGCGCGAATGGACGCATCCCTTCACATTTAGGTTGCATCTCTTCTTTTAATAACTGCTCTCTCGTGTCTATATTCATTGTATTTTGTTTATAACATGTGAGAATATGTCCAGAGGCTTCTAGATTGGTTCGGAAGCGTCAATAACCATCCAATAACCGTCAAGAAATCTTTAGAATCAATCTGCTGTGTCTGGCGCCTAGGCGCCAAAATCAACATCTTTGCATTTTTACTCTTTTTGGCTCATTTTTGCTCCTTTTAACTCTTTTTCTTCATAAACTCATTCTGTTGTACCTGCAACCAAAACATAAGAAATACCTTTCATTAATGCGTAATATCCTTAAAATATTAATAAAAATTTGATATAAAATTCTAAACAATTTTAAGGCGGATCAATTCCCCTAAACTTAAACGTTACTTGTCCTCAAGTAACGTTTTACTATTAAAAATTATAATCTATGGAGAAAACTTTCTTTAAGACTTCTATAACTTTTTGTTTTATAAATAATATAATGAAACCTAAAAAGCTTTTTAAATAACTTAAGCTAAAACCAAAATATGTAAAATATTTAATATGCAAGTGTAAAGAACTTTCTTCTCCTATCTATTTCAAAAAAAAAAAAAAATTGCAATTTGTCATATTAAAAAATGTAGATAATTTATAGAAAAAAGATTTTCATGATAACTCTACTAGTAAGGATGCTTATACATAAGACTTTAAGTAAAAATTTGTATTAGGTTTCTTCCTATAAGATAATTCAAGTGAAACCAATTTTAGATTTAGGTTTTTCCTCGAGCTTCTCCTCACTTTTCTTTTTCTTTTTATATTTTGGATTGCTTTCCAATCCTATATATTTTTCTTTTCTTTTTCAGAGATTGTTTACAATCCTTTTTCTTTCTTTTCTTTTTTTTTAAATGAGGATTACTATATTTAGATAGTCTGTTAATGATTTTGAGCTTCACTATCCTTAACTTATATTTAAAGACTTAATACATTTTTCATTTAATGTATATGTGTTTAGCAAAAATATTTTTCGTAGAGTTTCAATTCCATCTTCTCAAGTAAAAATCTAGATTCCTTAATACTTTCAAAAATACAATATTTATAATTTAGATATTTGAATTAAAATTCTAACACCCTTTTTTATTAAATAATTATAATTTTTAGAATTATCCCTTGTTATTTAAAATTACTTTTATAAGTTTATTATAACATTCATGAAAATAATAGTATATCTATCTTAAATTAACTTTTCTTCCATAGGTTATGTTTTTAATTTTGAAAATATTGTTTACTAAGGACAAGTAAAATTTAAATTTAAGTTCATTTCCCTCCCCCAAACTTAGTTCTTTTAATAAGGTTTTAAAATATTTTTCACTATGAAATTTTAAACTAAGCAGGAAGAAAAGGTATAATATTTAAGGTATTTAAAACAGTAAATAATACAGGTATAAGCGGCAATATAAAAGAGTAGCAAAGTAAATAATAATAAGAAAATTAACACTCTTTTACATTTTTAAACATTTAAGAAAACAACAGGAGCATAAATAAGATTAAATTCTAAGCAATCTGATAACAAAAATAAACTAAGTTACTACAAGTTCTCAATCAGTACAATAATACATGAAAAGTAATAAACACACATAACAAGCACATCAACAAAGTAAAGCAAATATAAAGTCTAATCATCCTCAGTCGCCTCCTCATCGTCAGAAGAATCATCAGGAATATGACTTCTGGGGTTGATTCATGGGGTGAATTTAGGACATGTAGGAAATTCAATATTCCTATCACCCTTCAAAAATTTTATCAGTGCTTCATTATGCTCCCCATCATAGTCACTCTTTCTCTGTATATAGTCTGATACATGATCAAATTTGCTATCCATCTCATCTACTCTGCATTGCATCAAGAATATATCACTTTGTTGCTCCAAATATCTCTGACAAACAATGTTCCACACATCAGGTGGATGCTCAGATGTAGAAGTAGATGACCTAGAAGCAGAAGTAGAAGACACGGAAGGATATGCTCCAATACTTACTCTTAGTCTTCCCATAAATATCAACATGAGATTTCCCTATCGGCTTTAGCGGCTTAAGCTGCTCTTGAGAAATATAATAAGAAACACCAGCATTCTTGCAAATTGAGAAAATGAGAGCCGGAAGCCTAAACCAGAAATAACACTTCTTCTAGCAGAAGTGCTGATCTCATCATAAATAATGGCTCCCACGTCTATTGGCTTCATTTCTTGTATGCAGTAGTTCAAAATAGTTCTCTATTTCGTCACCTCACTCAAGTGGTTTGACGGAAGGAGACAAGCAGAAATAAAATAATGCCAGGCTTTAGAAGTAGCATTAAGCATCGAAGAAGAGAAATTTACCCGTTTATTGTTTCTTATTTTTCAGGCTCCTCTTCCATCAGTCAAATAAGCCAGAATCTCATCGAGTTCTCCCTCAGAAGGAGTAAAAATATCATAAAAATAGTATGTCACTGGAGGCAGACCATAAAACATGTTGATCACTTCCGGAGTGAATTCAACTATTGTCCCTCTCAAATAAACTTCAAAATCGGTCGTTTCGGGAAAAATTTGCATAGAACTCTCGAACTAAAGAAATAACTGCTACCGCAGAAAATTAGCAGAACTGCTCCCACTGTTTGACAAATAATATGCTCGATCGATCTACTGAGATGATAAAACTTCTTTCCACTATAAACTTGCGAACAATAGTAAATTCGTTGTAACGAACTTGTGCACTCTCACTAGCAAACCTTGTTTGATCAAATTTGATATGCTCCTTACCCCACTTTGATTTAGGTGTCATTCCTAAAATTTTCAAATAATTCCAAATAAATCTCAAGAAATATAAAATCACACTAAATAAAAGCTCATCTCACTAAATCAAACTTAAATCCATGGATCTTCCTCCCAAAAATTATATTTTTTTTCTTCCAAAATTTCAGCACTATACAAAAGTAAAAAAATTCATGGTGAAAATTAAATTAAAACGTAGATCTAACCTTGAGAAGTTGAAATCCGAAGTTAATTCGCGTCAAAATCTTTCAAATCTTGCTTAAAATGGAACTCTAGATCTGATTTTCGCAAAAATGGAGGAAGAAGATGAAGCTTATACGTGAAAATGGAGTTGGGTCGGTTTTAAAGGCTGAAATTCGGTCAAGTTGAACAGTCGCTTAGGCACTGGAATCACCTAACATTCCGATTTTTTTTCGATTTTATACATTTTGTAATTTAGGTGATTTTAACATCTGTAAGCCTAAAATCAACTGTTAATCTTCATCAAATATCTTCCAGAAAATAATATTAAAAAAAAATCCAAAAGGTTCCAAATTTAAAGATAACATTCCAAATATCTAACAAAAAATATTCTAAACTTTACTTCATTTCATTTCATTCCAAATCTTCAAGATAAGGCTAAAAAAATACAAAAAATATACATCAACAATAAACTCTCACATCTCACAAACACATAAAACACTAATAAACATCTCCACATAAAACAATTTCAAATCACAACCCACTTAACAATCACATTCAATCTCTCCACTTATTTCTTCTTAATTTTATAGATTCACATCAGAACCTTCATTAGTTCCACAAGGTAATTCACTACGAACAAATGAATGGAAGAAAGGGACTCGAGGAAATTCCAACACCGTCTTTTCATCGATCCAATTATGCTTAGCGTACATTGTTACCTGATAATCTTCAAAGCATGCCAAATGATCTGATTGAACTTTCATTTGCCATTCAATATGCTCAATTTGGTGGAACATCTCATGCAATCTCCCTCCAACTAGAATTAACTCTTATTCAATCTTCTCAAGTTAATTGCATAACTTCTCCAGAGTCATGGCTAGATAGCCATTAAAATAAGTTTGTGAATCCTTGTGCACAAATTTCTCCTTCCCTTTAATTCCAATTTTTAATCTCTCCATGGAAGCAATCAAAACTCTTTCTTTTCTCTAAAGGAATGTTTTAGTCGAAAATTTTGATGGCTTGATGGTTTGGGACGAAGGTATGGTAGTTTAAATGGATTAGAATGTGCAAAAACTGTTTTGGGGCAGTTTTTCTACAATGCAGAAACTGTGGCGCCTATGCGCCAATTTGGACACTTAGGCGCCAGGATCACAGGTATCTGGCGCTTAGGCACTAGAATTATGAAAATCACAGGTTCGCCATTTATCGAATTCTCATAAGTTTCATACTCAATTAAGGTTTAAAAAGGTAGGTCAAAGGCATGTAACTAAGTTTAGTCACATACAACACAATCAAACACGAAATAAAATCATACTATGGACTGCCTCCCATAAAGCGCTTGGTTTAACGTCGTCAGCCCGACATAAACAACATTTTACTCCGAGTGGGTTAAAAATAACACATCTTTAAAAGATGGCACGCTTTCTTCATAATAGGGCTTCAATCTATGTCCGTTCACCTTAGTTACTGAATCAATTTTTAAATCTTTAATCTCCACAGCTCCATAAGGGTAAAATTTCTCAACCACATACGGCCCTATCCATTTGGATTTTAATTTTCCTGGAAACAATTTTAATCTTGAATTGTATAATAAAACTTGTTGTCCAGGCTTAAAATTCTTTCTTAATATTCTTTTATCGTGCATAATCTTCATTTTCTCTTTATAAATTCGAGCACTTTCATAAGAATCATTTCTCATCTTATCCAATTCATTTAATTGTAATAATCTTTTATCTCCAGCTTCTCTTAAATTATAATTAAACTCTTTAATTGCCTAATAAGCTTTATGTTCCAGTTCAACAGACAAATGACAAGGTTTTTCATAAATGAGCCTATAAGGCGACATTCCAATAAGAGTTTTATAAGCAGTCCTATAAGCACATAACGCATCATCAAGTCTATCAGCCCAATTAGTTTGCTTTGGATTAACCGTTTTTTTTAATTCTTTTAATCTCTCGATTTGATATTTTCGCTAATCTACTAGTTTGAGGATGATAAGCTATTGAAATTTTATGCTTGATTCCAAATTTGCTCAATAATCTCTGAATCAGAAAATTCATAAAGTGATTTCCCCCATCTGTGGTGATTATCTGTGACATTCAAAATCTAGTGAAAATATTTTTAGTTAAAAAATTTTCCACACTTTTAGCATCACATTGAGGTAAAACAATTGCTTCAATCCATTTCGAAACATAATCAACAACTAATAAAATATACATTTTTCCTGAAGAAGGCACAAACGGTTCCATGAAATCTAAACTCCAGACATAAAAAATTTATACTTCCAGAGTGAAATTTAGTGGCATTTCGTTTCTTCTAGAAATATTGCCTATGCGTTGACATCGATCACAGGATTTAACAAAATTATTAACATCCCCGAATAATGTAAGCCAATAAAATCCGGATTGTAAAATTTTCGAAAGCAGCTTTATCAATTCCAAAATATCCACTAAATTCGGAGTTGTGTCATTTTGAATAATCTCATAAGTTTTCTTCATAAGGAACATATCTTCGTATAATAGTAATCCTTACATTGTTTAAAAAGATAGGGATTATCTCAAAAATAAAATTCAACATCATGTAAAAATTTCTTTTTCTGATACTGATCTAATCTATACGGCATAATGCTACTAGCTAAATAATTAACTATATCAGCATACCATGGGATTAATCCGACATAAACAACATAAAGTTGTTAATAAGGAAAATATTCGTTTATTTCTCCCTTATCATTCATTTCATTATTTTCAATTCTAGATAAATAATCCGCAATTTGATTATCAGACCCTTTCTATCGACTATTTGAAGGTCAAATTCCTGCAACAGAAGAATCCATCTAATCAATCTTGGTTTAACTTTTTTTTAGTCATTGGATATTTAATAGCAGAGTGATCTGTATGCACTATACACTTATTCCCAAGTAAATATGATCAAAATTTGTCAAAAGCATATACCTATGACCAATAACTCTTTCTCGGTAATAGTAGTAATTAATTTAAACTTCATTAAGAGTTTCATCGGCATAATATATAACTTTAAACATCTTATCATACTGTTGTCTCAAAGTAGCCCCGATAAGATAATCACTATATCACACATTAATTCGAATGGTTTTCCCAATTAGGTGCAATAATGATTGGTGCAGTAATTAATTTCTCTTTTAACAAATTAAAAGCTTTTAGACAAATGTCATCAAATTCAAATTTAGTATATTTTTCTAAAAAATGGCATAGAGGTTTTGTAATCTTGGAAAAGTTTTTAATATATCTCCTATAAAATCCAACATGTTCAAGAAAACTTCTTATACCATTAATAGAAGTTGGGGGTGGTAATCCAACAACAACTTGAATTTTTGCTTAATCAACTTACATACCATTTTTAGAAATCTTATACTAAGATAATTCCTGTCATGACCATAAATCGATACTTCTAGATTCAATTAAATTTGTTTCTCGACGAACGTTTAACACTTTTGACAAATTGTATAAGCAAAATCGAAGAGTTCAAATACCAAGAAATCATCCATAAAAATTTCAATTCCTCTTTCGATTAAGTCACAAAAAATGGCCATCATACAACTTTCGAAAAGTAGCGAGTGTAGTATCGCATAATCTAAAAGACATTCTTCGAAAGCAAAAGTTCCATACTGACCTAGAATTTAGTATTTTCTGATCTTCGGAAGTAATATGTATTTGATGATACCCAGAATATCCATCCAGAAAATAAAAAATAAGAATGTCCGGCTAATCTATCCAGCATTTGATCTAAGAATGGAAGTGGAAAATGATCTTTCCTGGTGGCATCATTTAGTTTTCTATAATCAATACAAATTCGCCAACTATTAACTTGTCTAGGAGGTATTTATTCATTATTCTCATTTTTAACAACAGTTACTCCTTTCTTTGGAACACAACGAATATGACTTACACAGGAATATCTGATATTGGATATATAATACCAACATCCAGCCATTTAAGCATTTCCTTCTTAACAATTTTTTTTTTAACTGGATTTAATCTTCTTTGAGGATCAACACTGGGTTTACTATCATCTTCTAGTAATATTCTGTGCATACAAATTGAAGGACTGATTCCTTTAATGTCTCGCTATAGTCCACCCAAAAGCTCTTTTATATTCTCTTAATACTTGCTAGTTTTACTTCGATCGCAAGATCAATCTGAAGATATAATAACTGGTAAAGTTAATGAATTCTTTAAAAAGACACATTTCAAATGAGAGGGTAATTCTTTTAATTCCAATTCAGGAGCCTTTTCAATAGATGATTTGAATTCATTACTTTCAGTAGTATCTAATATCTACCAATTATCATTAATGTAATGAACTTCTCTTACTTCTGTTTCTTCATAATCGCTTTCATCACTTAAATTTTCAGGGTCTGTAAATTCTTCTTCTTTAAAATGAATCTGACATTTTTCTTGAAAATATTGTTCAATAATGTATTCCAAAATATCCATTCTATAACACTTTTCCTTGTTAGGATACCTCATTGATTTAAGAACATTAAATGTTACTTCTTGATCATTAACTCTCATGGTTAACTCTCCTTTTTGCACATCAATCACAGCACGTCCGGTAACAACAAAAGGTCTTCGTAGGATAATAGGAATCTCTTTATCTTCTTCCATATCCAAAATTATAAAGTGAACAGAGAAAATAAATTTATCCACCTTAACCGAAACATCTTCTATTACTCCTCTAAGGTGAGTAATAGATCGGTCTGCTAATTGCAAGGTTACAGTTATAGGAGAAATTTTTCCTAGATCCAATCTCTTATAGATGGATAAACGTATGAGATTAATGCTCGCTCCTAAATCACATAAGACTTTTCCTTGAAATCTATCTCCTATAAGTACACGTATTGTAAAACTTCCGGGATCTTTTAGTTTTGCGAAGTTTTTTCGAATAATTCGCACTACATTCTTTACTTAGTACTACAGTTTCAAAAGCTTCAAATTTTCTTTTCTTGTTACGAATGTCTTTCATAAACTTTGCATACTTAGGCATTTGTTCCAGTGCTTCAGCGAATAGATATTAATAGTAAGCTTTTTGAACACCTCGAAAAATTTAGAAAATTGTTGATCCAGTTTTTGCTGCTTAAGTCATTGTGGAAATGGAGGTGGAAATTTTTCATATTCATCTTGAGATGACAGTTGTTTCTCTGTTTCAGGTAGTTGTTCTTTAGGTTTCTCAACTTCTACCACTTCAGTTTTTGAATTTTACTCTCTTTTCCATCCCTTGGTTCTTTTCCACTTCTAAGTAACACAACTTTAATTTGCTCAGGATCTTTTCCATTTTCTCTTGGATTTAATTCAACAGTGCTAGGTAGTGTTCCTTGTGGTCTACTATTTATAGCATTTGCAATTTGCCCCATTTGGTTTTCAATATTTCTTATGACAGTATTTTGACTTTGTAATTGACTCCCCATTTGTAAAATTAATTCCTCTATCGAAAATTTCTTTTCTTTAAATTGCTGATTATTCAAGTCAGGAGGATAAGAAGGTCGATAATTAGAATTATTTTGATTATTCCAATTTCCACTTGTGATAGGTTGGTTGTTACCCTATTGAGGATTTGCATTATTCCAATTAAAATTAGGGTGATTTTTCCAACCTGTATTATAATAATTTGAATATGGGTTATTAGTTTTGCTAGCAATAGCTTGTGATGTTTCTAAAGTTTGATAGTAATCAACATTTCCCGAATTATCATTTAAGTGTGCTAAATGAGACAAGTTATCCAATTTCTTTGATATAGCAGCCACTTGAGAAACTAAAATCGAAAAGACTTCATTTTCTTGAATACTAGTCACTCTTTTAGGATTAATCCTATAAGAAGGTCATTGGAAATTATTAGTTGTCATTTCTTCAATTAAAAAATAAGATTCATCAATGATTTAAGGCTACGTTTGTGCATTGCTGAACATATTTCGAGTACTAGAGTTGCCATTACTTTAAGCTATTATGAGAGCTGTTCTTCTGTTTGTCAGCGCTGTTGTGCGAAAACAACTTGTGGCGTCTTGTTTACGAAAAAATGATCATGTTACCCCTGTTTGGTAAAACTGTAAAAAAGAAAACCGTAAGTACCACATTCTCGTAACTTCAGAAGCAAAAAGGGTTATAAAACAGAAACTAGTACAAGGAAATGAGATATCTGAAGCTCAAATTCGCCTTCATGCCATCAAAAAGATTAAACAGTCACATGTTCTCAACCATTGACGCATTAATCTTTCAACAGAGAGAGAGAGAGAAAGTACGAGCTGACCTGGAGTTCTTGCTCAGATGTTTTGAGCTTTTCAGCATACTTTTGTACTTGTACGACGCTTTTTTGCAACTATAAGGCAAAAAAGCACTGCAGACATTAAATACAAGGACAACATTGATTTATTAAACAACCAATAAATAGAACCAACATGGGTTTAATTACTTTAGTTAGCAACAATTGACATTGAGAAGAGAATTTCTTTGCAACAGCCACTGCTTCCTCCAATTTCTGCACTGATAAAACTGAATAAGAAAACCAATAAATTCTCATTGCAAAAGGAGGCAAAACTAATTCTTTTGACTATGAGGTTTCAGCTTATCAATTATGACCAGCAAGCCATGAATATAAAGCAAGTTCAATGGCAATGCATAGGATGAAATCACCCTGAAACAAGTTCCTCCTCTACAATCATGTCTTGAAGATGATCAAGCTGCATGTGAAAAGATATTCAATCTAAAGAAGCAACCGCCTCATTGGCATGCATTATAAAATTTTCTGTGACCACATGAAGTACAACAAACTCAAGTTTGCTGTATTTTATATAGAAATTTGTAAACTAAAATGTATTCAAGGAAAAATATTGGAATTAGTAGCTTATATTAACTAACAGATATCACTAACAAAATGAAAGTAATTTAAAGGGGCAAAACAGTCAAATTCAGGAAGCCAAAAATTCAAAAAATAGAAAAGATCAAAGTGAGTTCTCTCCCAAAACCTAACTCTTAAGATCAAAGATAGCAATCAACTATTTTTAGGATAGACCTACAATTTTTGCAGTGGCAGCCTCTCTAGCATCCTTCACATTACAGAAAATGTATTTTTAATTTGCGCATCTCGCTCGTATGTTCCAACCCCTCCAATTCTATAACCATTCTCATTCTTTACATTAAACTCATTTAGTTCTTGAAGTGATCTTAATTTCTCAAAATCGGCAATCACCCTTTTTGCATCAAAGTCATTGGAAACACAAACCCACATTTTCAGTTCAAATTCTTCTCTCAGATCTTCATAGATGTGTTATAGGAGAGTTGTCTTGCCCATGCCACCGTGACCCACTATGGATAGAAGATAAATGTTTTTGTACAGAGTAGGGTTAGCAATATGAGTTGGAGCTTTGTTGGCTTCCTCAACCACTGCATAACAAAATCCTTCTCCTCGCCTCTACCGATGAGATCATTTTTAGGATTCTGTTTCACGATTTCTGTACAGTTGAAGCTCCAGCTCCTGTGGCTCCTGCGGCTCCTGCTTTGCGTTATCGATGAGACGAAGGAAAATACTGACCTCAACCGGCGATCGAGATAGCTGCAAACCCAAACCACGCAATCCGGCCCGCCTTCCACTTCGACAATGGTCCGCCGGCGATCGAGAGAGGCGGAGGAGACCGACGCTTAGATAAGGAGTAGGAAAAAGAACAAGCATGCAGCAACTGTCATTGCTCTTCGACAGTCCTCGACGAAGGAGGGGGCCTGAACGAACGCCGCGAAGAAACTAAGCGGAATCGGATCGAGGGGCAACTGGGGTAAAAATCTGCTGCGGAACGCTGGCCGTGAGATCGATCCCGCGGCCCGCTTTTCTCTCAACTTCGCGGTCGAAGCATGTCCGCCGCGCCCCCAAACGACTAAACTTCGCGGTAAGGTGCCGCGAAGCTGGCCTGCCGCGCTCCCAAACAGAGCCTTAAACTTTAAAGAACCACCAGCAACAACATCAATAATAAATTTAAGAGAACCTATTAATCCATTATAAAATATTTTTATATTAACCAGTCTGGTAAAGAGTGATGTGGGCATTTTCTAAGAAGTTCTTTGAATCGTTCCTACGCTTCATAAATAGTTTCCCATCAAGTTGAGTAAATGAAGTTATATCATTTTTAATAGATCCCGTCACTAACAAATTTAGCCAAATCTTAGTCATATCCCTTAGAGAAAAAGGAAAAAGCCTAAGTATAATAGCATCATCAGAAACACGATCACATTTAAAGATGGCACAAAGTTCTAGAAAAATAGCTAGGTGTAAATTAGGATCTTCGATACGAGACCCTCCAAACCGATTATTTTGAACCATTTGTATAATCGCGAGTTTTAATTCAAAAGAATTTGCAATTACAATGAGTAATTGAATCCTTAGATGAATTTCATTAGCTGTAGGGTTAGCATATTCTCTTAAAAGTCTTTGTTGATTTTGATTTTTATTTTCAATATTTTGATCAATATTCTTTTGAGGTATATTAGTCATTTCTTGCAAATTACGAAATCTATTCTCATTTCTAATTTTTCTTATAGTACGTTCTAATTCAGAATTATAAGGTATTAATCCTTCAGTTCCTGAACTTCGCATAAAAATAAGAGAAAGATATTTAATTTATTTAAATATATATTTTTGTTTGTTGTTTTTTTATTATATATATATATATATTTATATTGTAATTTGCTTTATTTTAATTATTTGTAATCCCCGGCAACGTCGTAGAAAACTTGACCCAACTGCAATTACGTAAGTAAAATAACTTATAAAATTATGGCCAAACTTGACCCCAAATCTGATTAAGCGGCTAACGTACAATAATTAAAGACTAAAGTTTTTATAAATAAATATAAATCGCACACTGAGAGTACTTACGCAAGTATACGTATCGTTTCAAGTAATATAGAGTTCTTTTTAAAACCCCAGATATCGATCACACGAGGATTAATAAAGTTAAAAGAAAGAAAACTATTAATTAAAATCTTTTAATTTAAAACTAATTAAAATATGCAGAATACGAAAATTAGCAAGTGATAAAACAATAAACAAAGATTCTTTCCCCATACGAAATATTCCATGATTAATAAGCAGTTAAAATTAGTTGAGAACTTTAAAAATGTGGTTTTGTGACAAATATGAGCATATATATCATTTACGCTTTGGTCCAGGTCATAAAAAACATTAGTTAGTTTTTAAAGATTGGATTAGGATGTATTATTAGTAGATATGGATGAATTTCTAGACTCTAACTTCTAGGTTCCCCCAAATGGTTGCCCATGGTTTGGCGTACTAGTGACCCATCACCTCTTTTGTAAAACCAAATTGATTGAATTTAGCCTGTCACACTAAAAACAAAATCAATTCTACTCCCATTAAAGATTATATCTCTATTTATTTGCACTTTCTCCTTTAAGAGAAATGTGATACATACAAGTTAAGAATTTAACCTCACTGTCGAATCTTAAGAATTCTCCATAGCTTTTAATAATAAAAGAGACCAATTTGTAAAGTAAATTAAGATTAGGTACGGTATCATCACAAATTTTTAGAAAATAGGAAATCAAGTTCTCAAATGCGATTTAAATGCATTCATTAATTCATTTCATATTCGTAGGGAGAAAGAAAAGAAAACATCTCAGAAAGCATAGAAATTACATCACAAATCATATTCATATAACTCAAATCCAAAACACTAAACCTAAGAAACAAGATATAAATACTTATCTAGAATGTAATCCAAGCAACCATTTGAAGTTTCTCTGACTCCACAGACTCTAACAGGACTTTGACTCTCGAATTCACACTAAACTCTCACTAAAATAAAGAAGAAGAAAAGAAGAAGACAATTTACTTAACAACTCTTAATTAATTATTTATTAATTAATTTTTGCTCACGTTTTTGCTGTAGAAATGGTCATCTATTTATAGATTTTCAGAAATAACCAAGAGTTGCTTAAGTCACCTCTTCAAAATTCGTTCACTTTCAATGAATACAACAACAACAACAACAAAGCCTTAATCCCACTAAGTGGGGTCGGCTACATGAATCCTTTTTCTCCATTGCGTCCTATTAAGTGTCAAATTTTCGTTTAATTCTAATAAATTAAGATCATTTTTTATGCAATAAGCCCAAGTTTTCCTAGGTCCGTCTCTCGCCTTTCTTAACATAAGTTGTATTTAAAACATCTACTCTCCTAATCGGATCATCAATGTGGTCGACGTTTAATGTGACCAAACCATCTAAGGCGACTCTCTCTAATTTTATCCGTCACCGGTGCAACTCCAACCCTTTTACGGATATATTCATTTCGCATTTTGTCTCTAAGTGTAAAGCCACTCATCCACCTAATCATTCTCATCTCGGCAACACTTAACTTAACATTATGCTTCTCTTTTAAAGGCCAACATTCAGCACCATGGAGCATTGCAGGTCTCACCACCATCTTATAAAATTTTCCTTTCGATCTAGCGGAACTTTTCTATCACACAATAGGCCGGACACATTCCTCCACTTCAACCAACCAACTCGAATTCTACTATTAACATCCCCATCTATATCACCATCGCTTTGAACAATGGACCCGAGATATCTAAATCGTTCACACCTTTTAATAATTTGATCACCCAAAGTTACACTCGCCGTCACTAGACCTACTATTACTAAAATTACATTCCATGTATTCGGCTTTAGTTCTACTCAAACGAAGACCTTTAGACTCCAATGTAGACCTCCATAATTCAAGTTTTTCCCGGACTTTTTCTCTCGTCTTATCCACAAGGAGGATATCGTCAGCAAAAAGCATACACCAAGGTACATCCTCTTGTAAATGCCCAAGTAAGACCATCCATAAATAAAGCAAAAAGATATGGGCTTAAAGCCGATCCTTGATGTAAACCAACGTAAATAGTAAAATACTTGGTCAATCCTCCTTCGGCTCGAACACATGTAATGTACTCAAGTATATATATCTTTAATGACTTGAATATAAGTCATATCAACACCTTTCTTCTCGAGGACTCTCCAAAGAACATCTCTAGGAACCTTATCGTAAGCTTTTTCTAAATCAATAAAAATCAAATGTAGATCCTCCTTATTATCTCCGTACTTCTCCATCAAACCTCTCAATAAATGTATAGCTTCCATGGTGAGACTCGCCCGGCATAAATCCAAATTGAATATGAGAAATCTTCGTAATACGTCTTAACCTATGTTCGATTACCCTCTCCCATAATTTTAAAGTATGACACAACAATTTAATTCCTCTATAATTTGCACACTCTCGTGCATCTCCTTTATTCTTAAAAATGGGGACCAAAATGCTCTTTCTCCACTCCTCAGGCATCCTTCTAGTTTTTAAAATAATATTAAAAAGTTTAGTAAGCCAGGAAACTCCCAAATCACCTAAACATTTCCACACTTTCAATGAATATTCTAGAAATTAACTGTAGGCGTCAGTTCTGGCGCCTAGGCGCCAGGATCTCTGCGCGAATGGATGCATCCATTTACATTTATGTCGCACCGCTTCGTTTAATAACTGCTCTCCCGTGTCTATATTCATTGTATCTTGTTTATAACATGTGAGAATATGTCTAGAGGCTTTTAGATTGGTTCGAAAGCGTCAATAACCATCCAATAACTGTGAAGAAATCTCTAGAATCAATTTGCTGTGTCTGGCGCCTAGGCGCCAAAATCAGTCTCTTTGCATTTTTACTCTTTTTGGCTCGTTTTTACTCCTTTTTAACTCTTTTTCTTCATAAACTCATTTTGTTGTACCTGCAATCAAAACATAAGAAATATCTTTCATTAAAGCGTAATATCCTTAAAATATTAATAAAAATTTGATATAAAATTCTAAGCAATTTTATGGCGGATCAATACCCACATTGAACTACGGTCACCACAACCTATAACACTTCCCTCTAACCATCTTGCTTGCCAAGTTCCACCACTTGAGGATATCCAACATGAGATTGATAATACGGAGCTGCACAAGGAACTGTGTGCACCCTAGGAGAAATAAATCCACTGAGTAGGATAAAAAGCAATCTGCAACTACAAGATTATTCACAACCAAACCCGAATCCACACCTCTTACGTTTCAAGCGAAGTGGAATCTAGTGGAGAAGACAAGAAAAATTGCAAAAATTATCTTATACAGGAGTATGTTGCTTATGGGATCTTATACTCACTTTATAAAGCTTTTGCATCTAATCTTGATAGTGTGCATATACTCAAGTCTATTCATGAAGTACTTTAATGTTCAGAATGGAAAAAGACACTTGAATAGGAGATCTAAGCGCTTGATTTAATTAATGACACATGTTCTTTTTGAAAGCTTCCTCCAGATAAAATATCCGTTGGGTGCAAATGCTGGTTCAATGCCAAAGATTTCACCCAGTCGTAGGGGATAAACTACCAATAGACGTTTGCACTTGTAGATAAGCTAAACACTATACTAGTTCTTCTCTTGTTAGTAAACAAAGAATGATAATTGCATCATCTTGATATCTAAGAATGTTATTTTGGATGGATACATTGAAGAAGTGTATATAGAGATCCCATAATTAGAAAATGACTCAAATAAATATTTGACTTGTAAACTAAGTAGGTCACTTTATAACCTCCCACGGGCTTGGTTTGATAAGTTTGCTAAGACTGAAATTTAATGGATATATCTAATGCCAAGCTGATCATACACTATTCTTAAACATGCATTGGGAGGTAAGAAAGCTACACCCATTGTCTATGTATATGATATGATCTTGGCATGTGATGATGAACAAGAGATTAGGAAGATTAAGGAAGTTTTTGCCACTGAAATTAATATTAAGGATCTAGGTGCTTTGAAATATTTTATGGGCATAATAGTGGCCAGGTCTAAGAAGAGAATGATGATATCCCAAAGAAAATACATCCTATACCTACTAAAAGAGACAAGAATGATGGGGTGTAAACATGTTCAGACTCTTATGAATTACAACAAAATGTTACATTTTGGAGGAGAATGGACACCAGAGGAAAAATATAGATTCTAAAGATTGGTGAGAAAGTTTATCTACTTTTCATTCAGTAGACCTGACATCATTTATTTTGTTAGCATTGTCAGTTAATATATAAATTTTTAGATGAGGAACAATTGGAGATGATCCGCATAATATAGAGATTTCTTAATAAGATCCTTGATAGAGGGTTATTTTGTAAGAAATCAGATAATAAGGAGGTTGAGATTTATATTAAACCTAGTTGGACATGAGACCTCAAGGAAAAACATTCACATATAGATATTACTTTTATGTATGGGAAAATATTGTCACATGGAAGAAAAAGAAGCATACAGTGATAACGAAATGCTAAAAGGCTTACCATGCTTTTTATTGTTCCTAGCCCGCCACAATTGATAAATAGTATTGCAGTAGATACGACTAAGCGCAAGATTTGCTTTGTCGGCCGAGGCAAGGGAATAGTGGGTATTATCCTATTAGTGTTGCACCTGAATATTAAAACCTCATTTCCGCAGAGCACCAAAACTGCCAACATCGCTTTGCAATTGGAACAAATATGTGATCTATCTTTGGGTTCATTACAACCCCACGGCCAATTTCGGTTATCGCCAATTCCCTTACTAGCCAACAAGTTATTGACAGGAATTACGTTGCATGTTAATCTTTACCAGAAGAAGTTTTCACAGGGCTATATTCTCAATTTCCGTAACCATTTAAACGGTCTTCATGTTCACTGAAATTGCAAATATACGCTAGTGAAGTAATAGTTCTCCCGACATTCCATGGTAGCAGCTCAAGTTCATTTGTGCTGTCATTACTGTTGTATTGAATTACGTGAATTTATGTCTAAGCTCGTAACCAAAGCATTGCTGTAGTAAATCTTCATTTCACTCCCCTTTAGTTCTTAATTCAACCACCATTTTTCCATCACACAATTCACAATTAATGAATGTGGGCCATTTGGTCAACGGTTTGTTGCCTGGCCAAGTTTGATAGAGGATTGAGAGAACTTCTGTCACCTACAATCCACTTTGTGATCTTTTGTAAGCTACCAATCCCTTCCATGATTATTTGCCATGCATTTGAAACCCCATGAACCCCATGATTCATAGTATAGTTGTCAGGTTGAGACTTATATTTATCTTCAATAAATGCACATATTCTGCTCATCCGGGAAGTGCTAATATGTATCTAGATCTTAAGAAGTTATTTTTGTGGCCGGGTATGAAAACTGCTGTAGCTGACTTCGTAGCTAAATGCTTGATCTGTCCGTTAGTTAAGGCCGAACATTAGAGATCTGGTGGTCTATTGCAACTCAATTCAGACTAGAAATGGGAGGAGATTTTTATGGACTTGCTTGCCGAGATCGAAGCAATGACATGATTGTCAAGACCGGGTTTGAGGTTTCTATTTAACCAAGGCTGGAACAGATGATTGGCCTGTGTAAATCAACTCGTTATTATTTTATTTCTATCACTAACAAGTTAATATTCAAATATTCATAAAAAAGTGTCTAAAAAAAGAAATTTAATTAACAAGTTGAAATTTGTACCATTTCAATTATTGCTTTCGTCTTCTTTACATGTGTTCTTCTTCTATCCATCTTTTTTAAAAACTTGAAACCTAAAAAATGTCGAGAACATGGTGAATTTTCTAAAGATAATCCAGGAGCACTCACACATCTAAAATACAATAATCTAAGGAAAAGAAATCAATATGCATGTTAGTCTTTTATATCTTAATTAGAAATCTTTTACTATACTGATCTTTAATATTTCTATAAGTAATCTTAAAATATGTTAATGTATGTATCAAAGATCTTTACTCAATAAAAATTTTGTAAATTTTTATATGTTTTAATTTTAACACCATTTTTACTTTATACTCTTTACATACACATCTATCTATTTGAGGATTACCGTAAAAATAACCTAACATATCCCTGACTGATATTATTCTATCGGTATAGCGTTAGCAATTTAAACACCATAATTGTCTGGCGTGGAAAGACCCTTATCTGCCTTGGTCGATATTCTCCCTCGACACAATGGTAAGTGATCAAAATATCACAATTGTCCGGAAAGGTATGCTCTGTCTACTCGTCCCCTGCTTATTTTTTTTTTGGCACAAATGTTAGTGATTTATGCGTGCGGTACACTGGCGTCCCCTGCTGTACCATTATGGGTGAACGTCTTTGGACATGCACATACAAGCATTCATATATAAGCTATTTCATTCTTCATAATATATATTATTCTGAAGCATCTTAATACATCTACTAATATGCATACTTAGTTTGTTGTACTTTAATCATCATACATATCATGCATATCTTTCATATAATTCTTCTCTTATATCATGCATATCATTAATATCATGTCTATTTTTTCTATTATGCTTCTCATGCATATTTTTCATGTCTAATAATATGAAAAATCTATTGTAATATAAATCTAACTGAACTAAAATATATATATAGTCAATATACATTTTCAAATAAATAAAATTACTACAAATTAGAAATATAATTACTCACCTTGACCTTTTGGGGGACTCTTTATTAGTTTAATCCTTCACTTTACATCTTTGCTAGTTTTTTATCAGTTTATTGATACGAAATCAAGATTCTAAAATAATTTTGAAATGCGTATTATGTTAGGTATTTAGATATCTATTAAGTTAGAAGACAGTAGAATATACCTCACTTCTTCTAGTAAGGCAAATAATTCTTCAATGTCAAAACCCAGTTACTCTTCCAAATTCAATTCACTAGTTTCTACTCATAATAATTAATCTGAACATAATAACACTTAATTTAAATACCTTTATAAATAAATTGAAAGAGAGATTAATTTTACATTGATCTTCACCTTCGTCAATTCTTCCCCTCTCTAAACCAAATCATATCTGCCCTTCATAAAATCTAATTAATTAATTAACATAATATTAATATTAAATTATACAAACATGTGTATGTTTATAAGATTTATTATTTAACTTTAATTAAAACCCATATCTTACAGTCGTTCAGCCACACGCTCACTATAGCTTAAACGCGAGTTTCATCCTGCACGCATGGGTCGGCTTCACCTTCTTCACCCTTGCACTCGATGCCGCCTCTCTTCCTTCCTTAGTCGTCGATAAGCTACACAAGCACCTAGAGAGCACTTATTTGATATTGACTCGATGCAATATTATATGCAGGAGGTTATCTTCCTCTCCACGAGAAGCAAGAGTCGTCCACTTCCTCTCCTTGGGACGCAAGCTGCACGATGCTTGTTCCTCTCCTTTTTGACTGGTTGGCTAGGTCATGCAAGGTTCGTTCCTTCCTTCTTGACAGAGTCACACGCTTTCTTCCTCCTGCTCCCCTCTCCTTCACCTATGACTAGGGTACCGTGATCCTAAGAGGAGTTTGAAACCCTTTTCCCTTCCCATTCTCGATCACTTCCCGTTCACATCGACGTTGGCTTCACACGACATGGTTTTGTATCCTTCTCTCATTCTTCTTCTACCCCTCCTTCCTCTTCCTTCTTGTATCGCTGCTTCCTTCTATCGAGCTTTTGTATTTCCTCTCACTCGCCCTCTCTTAGTCGATACGTTCGAAGAGGGCATGCAACTCTTAAGTCGAAAATGAAGAGGTGCTTAGCTTATTTCTATTCGATTATTAATATCATTATGTATTTATTATTAGTTATTACAATAATGTTATTTGGATTGTGGTTGATAGAATAATTCAACTCATGTTTTACCAATCAAGCAGACTTATTCAGTAGATAAATTTGGCAAGCTCTATATCAATAATATTCTTCGAATGCATGGAATTCCAATTGTAATTGTATCAGATAGAGATAAATGATTTACTTCCAGGCTATGGAAGCAAGTGAAGAATCTTTGTACACAAGATTGAACTTCAATACTGTTTTTCATCCTCAAATAAATGGACAGTCGGAGTACACCATTCAAACCTTAGAAGACTTGCTGAGAACTTGCATTTTAGGCTTTAGAGGTAATTGGAAAGGCTATTCTATTGGTAAAGTTTGCTTATAACAATAGCTTCCAGGCTAGTATCGATATGACACTATACAAAGCACTTTATGGAAGGAAATTAGATTCTCCTTGTGTTGGTTCGAGGTCGGTAAGACACAAATATTTGAACCTCAACTAGTAGATCAAGCTACAGAGAAAATTCATCAATTCAAGATCGATTAAGTGCTGCTCATAACTCATTTGAAGTACTTCAATCCGAAGCTTAAAGAGATTGAATTTAATGTCAAAGATCATGTTTTTCTGAAAGTTTCACCTATGCGTGGAGTTACAAGATTTGGCTAGACTGGAAAGCTTAAGCCTTGTTTCATTGATTATTTTGAGGTGATCGAGAAAGTTGGTAGAGTTTCATACCATTTGGTTCTTCCTCCAAGACTTTCAAGAGTACACAATGTCTTCCATGTTTCTCCATTTCAACGTTATGTGCATGATGACTCTTATATTATTTGGTACAAGCCATTGGTGATTCGACTAGACTTGAGTTATGAAGAAGTATAAGATCATATATTGGAACATGATGTTTGACAGCTTTTCCTCTGATGAATTCCTTTTGTCATAGTGCTTTGGAAGAGCCAATCATAACAAGAAGCAACTTGAGAGATTGAAGAAGAAATGATCCCAAAGTATCCGCTGTTGTTTCAGAGCTAAAGTATGAATTTGGAGGCTAAATAATTTTATGGAGGTTGGGATGCAGCACCGAAACTTGACCTTTTTCTTCCTCCCTGTTTCTCTTGCTATTAACAGAACAATGCCGTCTTTCTCTTTTCACATCCTTCCTGATTTGGACCTTGCGACTCCTTCCTTTTCTTCTTCCCGCTCTCCCCCACCTTCCTTTTCTTTATTGTTTCGATTGGCACCGCTCTTTCGGCTATTTAAGGAATCAGACCAACCTCTCTTCTTTTTGTCTCGCGGTTTTTCTCGAAGCCACCACCTAGCTCCTCCTTCCTCCTGCTCCCATGCTCAAAATCCTCATAGTGTCATTGCGGTTGGAGCAGACAACAACTAGATCATGTCTTCCTCCTTCCGCCTGCTCCTACCCAAAACCATTGAGGAAGGCAAACCTCACGCAAATAGCTTCTTTGGATCTCGTAAATCTGTCTTCCAATGGGATTCGCTGAATCTTGGATTTAAGGAAAACAGAAGAAAAACAGAATTTAAGAAACTATAGGATTTAATCAAGTTTTAATGTTGTTATTATTAGGGGTAGGTGTTATGTATGTAATTCCCCCAAAATTCTATTTAGAAATAAAATTTTTTTCTTCCTTATCAAAAAAAAAAAAAAAAAAAAAACGAAGAAGAAAACAGAAACAAAATATTATTTCGTTATGTATTTCCCAGATAGATTAAAATTATGGTCTGCCGAAAGGTACCTCTAAAGCAATAGTTCCCCAAACAAAGCCTTAATCATCTATTTAACCTTGAAGAAGTAATTATTTCATGCTATTATTAATGTAGAGTGATTGATTCTGCAATTGTGAATTTTGTTAACTATTGATTGTTGAATTTCATTCTCACACTGTTATTATATTTGTCTTATTTTATTAATGTAAATTAAAGTGTAAGCTTCATTTTAGCATGATTATTTTTTAATTATCACAGCTTGTTACATGAATTTTTTAAACAATATTTGCAATTTAGACATCTTTTATCTACTTAGGAGGACATAATCTCCTCGTCCTGGCTCGTGATGTTGGACATTATGTGCAACTTGGGACAACTATTGATGATGCTATTGGAGAGGCATATGATAAAACAGCAAGGTGGCTTGGCCTTGATATGAGTAAAGGTGGTGGCCCGGCACTTGAAGAACTTGCTCGTGAAGGTGATTCAAATTCCTTAAAATTCAAAGTATGTTTTTCTGCTAAAATTTATTGAAACATTTATGCTTTTATCTTTATGACTCGTGATTTTCCTTAAGTGGCATTTACATACTTACCACCCGATTCTTATGTATTTACATATCTAACATCTAAACCTTGCTTTTTACATTTATGCCACCCAAATCTCTCATATCACATAAAAATTACCACTATATTCACTTTAAAAACGTGAAACACACCTTTTGATGCATAGAAAGGCGGCAAATATGTAAAAAAGTAATTTTTAGGTGTTAGATATGTAAATAAATAAGAATTGAGTGGCATGTATATAAATTCTTTTTTAACTGCTTGCCTTTGCCAGGAATTGAAGATGCCTTTTTTTCTTAATCTTTCTAGATTCCAATGAGGCAATATAAGGATTGCAATTTTTCATATGCTGGCCTAAAAACTCAGGTCAGATTGGCTATTGAATCTAGAAATGTGTAAGTTTATTCAAACGTTTCTCAATATGGGTTTTAGTGATTTTCTTGAAATGGGCATCTTTTAGGCAACATATTTTGGAGTATCAGATAACACGCTAACACTGTTGTTCTTTTTTGATGGGCAAGTGGCCTACTTTTTTAGAGATGCCTATTGATAATGATGGTGAAATATTTTAGACCAATATGTTGCATAATTTTTTTTTCGTTGCAATATATTACAGGAGACTACTTTTGAGATTCTTTTTTAATTGTGAATGATACTGGTGCCTTGTTGCTAAAGATAATTTTTTGTTTTTTTCAAATTTTTGGCACTTGTAATAATAACAGGTATCTACAATGAGGGCCACGAAGTTGTCTTCTTGAGTAGTATGGTCTAGGGTTAACTTTTGTGCATGGTTTGGTTACTAGATTTGAACAAAATTGCATTTTGGTACTTGGTTCAACGATGCACTTCAAATATGTTCATGCTATTTGAGTTCCTCGGTCCCTTACTCAGCTTTGACCTTCATCATGTTCCCCACCATGCAATGGTTTATTAATTGAGAAAGGATTGGCAAAATGCTGCCATTTTAAGAAGTAATTGAATGGTTTCCAAATGAGAAAGGCAATTTTCTCTACTATTTAGATTCTAACCAGGCCTTAAATCCATTTTTTTAGGCTGGGACGGGGTTGATGATGGGCACAAAGTTCTCTCTTTCTTTTTTTGTTCTCTTAAACCCCCATCCAAACCCAGTGGGCAACCGCTCTCGCAACTTTCTCTCAAATTTGAGTACTGCTGGAAGATTGATTCCTCAAGACTTTGGGTTTGCACAACATGAAAGATGAATGGTTTGATGTAATGATTATTTTGTTTTTTCTGATATAACTATAAGGATATGAACGTTTGCCAAGAAAAGGATTTTTATGAAGAAGATAAGACAGCAGATAAGGTGTTATTCAGCTCTGTCCTTGAAATAAGATTCGTGTTCTAAGAATGCTTTTTCTCATCTAAATTTTGGGTGGGTATGAGAACTGGTCTCAATTATTTATGATTTGAACAGCATCAAAACCTTGAGAAAAAGGAAAATAGAAGGCAAGTAATATTAATTAGACTGTTTGGCACCGTGATTGTAAGTCTTAGATGGAATCATGATTGATATCAAGCAATCCCTGATATCTATAATGATTGAAAACATATTTCAAGCTTTCTTACATCATTTAATTTAGGGTCCAAATACTGAGGCCTTTTATAAATGAATATTGGCATTAGGGCAATAAAAAATAAAATAAAAGATGAAAATAATACTAAAACCCTGTTTTTATCATGCCATTATGGTTTGTATGATAACATTTGGGAGTTTTATTTATTGGAGAAAGTATGGTTTTCAAAATTCAAACCAACTAGCCGGTTTGACCAATTCTATTGTGAACTGGGCGTCCGAATGGTTTGATCCAAAACTTATTTTCACACAAACTCAATCGATATCACTAGATTATAATATTGATCAATTCATGACTGTTTGGCTTTGATTAGATGGAGAGAAATAAAATATTTATATATAAAAAGCTATGGAAATTAATATCCCTAATTTATATTTGACAAATTTTCTCATAATTGGGTTGATATTGACTTTCTAATCTAATGATAGTGCTCTTAAAATTTTTTGTAAGCTTTTGTATCAGTATATAATTATATGTAAAAAATAATAATCAAAATATCATATTCCAAAATTTTGATATAGTCAATGTTGATGTGTCCTGATTTAGAATATTATATATTTATTTGGTGAAAACATTATTATTGTATCATTATAACATCATTTAAATAATATTAAATAATCTTATTAATCATATTAAATAACCTTATTTAAGTGTCATACTGTTCAAGCCAAATTGGAGCATTGAACCTTGAATCTATTCTCTTGGTTTGATGTATGACTTCGTTTTCAAAAGCTCGGGAAAAAGTGAAGCAATTCGAATCAGTAGATGATTCATAATTGCTAGGAGTGCTTTGCTTTTAGTTTATATGGATGCCTTCAATTGGATTTACAAGGTGGTGAAGTAGGTTTGTTGATTGTGGTAGATTGGAGCTGTTCAAGCCACACATTGCTAGCTTTGATGGCTGACTATTATTGAGGCTCGACTAAGGTGGCCTCGTTAATATGAACCGACCAATTATAATGTACAACAAAATCAACCAAACAATAGGTTGGTTCTGTTATTTTGGTTTGTTTTTAATTATACCAAAATTAATTGTAAATCATAGAGTATTCCTCACCCAATTCCTATTTATTTGCATGTCTAACATGTGAAAACTAAATGAATGGGGATTTACATAAATACCGCCCAATTCTTATGTATTTACATAGCTAACACCTAAACTTTGATTTTTATATTTATTACGCACCAAATTTTCATATTACATAAGAAAATACCATTATTTTAACTTTTAAAAAGTGAAATATACTTTTTTCATGCATAGGTAAGTTGACACATAAAAAAGTGAAATATACTTTTTTCATGCATAGGTAAGATGACACATATGTAAAATAGGTCTTTTAGGTGTTAGATATGTAAATACATTGTCGTTAAATGGTATGCATGTAAATTTTTTGAAAAAACGTTAAGTAAGAAAACATAATAGCATTTTTTGGGTCACACCTATTACTAGACGAGGTTAAATATAGTGCTAAGGTAAGACATTCTATAAAGATTCATTTCATGCTAGCAAACTTCTGTATATCGGGACTTAATAAATAAGATTTTGCTAAAAGATGCTTGACACCATTCTGGAGTATATATCTATCTATCTATATATATATATATATATATATATATATATATATATATATATATATATATAGATTAGCAGAATTCACTGGTTTTAACTCCAGCACTGCTTCCCTGAAATACCTGGGTGTTACTTTAATCAAGAAAGAAAAAAATACAATTTGATGAGGTGGTCACCAAGATCCATCACCAACTTAACTGTTGGACTACCTCTTTTCTTTTGGAAGAATTACTTTACTCAAACATGTGCTTTCAGCCTTCCCATCTTATATCCTTCAAATGACAACAATGAAGAAAAGCACACAACTCCTACTAGAAAGAACCTTCAATAGATTTCTTTGGTCAGGACAAAGGAAACGAATGCATTGGGCAGCGTGGAGCAGATTGTGTAAACCTTTGCATAATGGAGGTCTTGGATTTAAGAGTTTCTCTCATTTAAAGCATATTAATTTTTGTAAGTTATGGATCCAGTTTAGAACTCAAATATCTTTATGGGAAAACTTTTTATATGGTAAATACTGCAAGGATCATCATCCATCCTTTGTTCATTCTAAATTGGGGGATTCTAGTGTTTGGACTAACCTGCTTAAAGTTAAGCATAAATCTGAAGAATTATTTATATGGGAGTCAGGAGAAGGTGCGAATAATTTCTGACTGGACCATTGGGCTGTGGATGGGAAGCTAATCACTCGTCTCTCATCTTCCCGCAATATTAATCTCAGAGTTGCAGATTGCTGGTCTGATGGACAATGGGACTCAAATCCCTTACAAAATTTTCTCACTGGACATCCGATTCAAGAGATTGTTAAAATCCAATTTGACACATCTAAGAAGGGTAGACTGGTGGTGACAATGGCACATCCAGAGTTTGGCTCTGCCTTTATTTACTCCTTATGTGATCATGGGCAGCAGGTCCATTGGCGTAAGCAGCTGTGGGGAAAAATTCTCTCCCCATCTCTATCATTTTTTTGCTGGAGGCTTTTCTATAAATTCATTCCCACTGATGACATTTTAAAGCTTAAGGGATTGAGGGCCCCTTCTGCTGTGTACTTTGCAAACAAGAGGAAGAGACTATACCTCACCTCTTTTTCAATTGCAGCTTTGCTAAACAGGTTTGGAATTCTATGTTGTCTCAGTCCAATATACAGACATTAAGGTGCCGTTTGGGACAGCTTATTGGCTGCGGGCTGTTTGGAAAATGCTTTTTAGAAGCGTTTTTAAGAACTCCATTCTCAATTTGTATTAGATGCGGACCGCGGCTAAGACCCCGCGTTCTGCTTATTGTTAGAGCAAAAGACGCTCGCTGCCCTCGCGCTCACTCTCGCTCTCGCTGCCCTCGCTATCTCCTCCTCTGCAAAAGACGCCACACTGCATCGCTCTCTCTGTTCTCTGCCCTAGCACCCTCGCCTCCTCCTCCTCTCGCGCGCACGGAAGGATCCGAGACCCTGCTCCTTTCGCATGGACGGATCCGAGACCCTCGCCATCTCCTCTGCCGAGCGAAACCTGGATGGATCGGCGAGCCATCTCTGCCCTAAGCGAGTCTCGCAAACTTCCTGGACAGATCCGGGACGGCAGCTTTCCAATGAAGGTAGTTACAGAAAATTCTTATAATTTACTGTAATTATAAAATTCTTATGTATTTAAAAGGCAATTTTACATGTTTCACACCAAAAATTTTATATTTACTTGCATACAACTTTATATATGCAAGAAAAAATAAAATTTGAGTTGTTAATAGTAAAAGTGAGTGATAAATTTGAAGTGATAGGAAAGAAATGAGTGGTAACTACAAAGATTTGGATGTGAGATATGTAATATAAAAAAATTGTGTGTTATTTATGTAAATGCTCCAATTTAAAATATTTTAGAATATATATCAAGCTTCTTATTCAAAACAGGGGCATAATAGTCATTTTTCCTGAATCAGCTGTTTTCCAAACGCAGAAACCAAAGCAGTAGGATAAACTTATCCAGGATCACTGCGTATCGTCAGATTATCGGGATAAGCGAACTATCCTGATAAACCTGGATAAGTCTGCAGATTACCACAAACAGACCCTAAACCTCTCTTGACTTAATTTTCACACTTGCTGGTATGAATGGAATCAAATTAAATTTTTCACTAATCCCCTGTGTAATTGCTTGGTTTATTTGGATGGTCAAGAACCAATACAAGTTTGATGATAAGCATCCTGACAGTAAGGGGGTGGCCTCCTACTGTCTAACTTAAATCAAAAAGCTCACCCGGCTGAAGCATTTTCCTGATATACTTCTCCCTGGGTTTCAGCCTCCTACTAAGGTCTCTAAGCAGATTTTAGTGTACTGAATAAACCAACCGAAGATTGGATCAAGGTTAAAACTGATGTGAGCTTCCTAAAATTTGATGCTGGCATTGGTGGACTTTTTAGAGATTGGCGGGGCAAATGTTTACTTTTTCTTTCAAGCTTCTACTATGGCCACTGATGCCTTGGAAGCTGAAGCCATTACTATCTATTGAGCCATTTATATAGCAACAAAATGCAACCTACAAAGCATTATTGTAGAAACGAATTCTCAAATTCTGGTTAACATACTTTCTCAGCAATCACACTGTCCATGGCATCTACTGTTTTGGATTCAGAAAAATTGAACTGATGTCTAAGTTTGTTCATAGCAGATACCAATTTATTCACAGAGAGGGTAACCGTCCAGCTCACTAGCTTGCTAAGTTTGGATTGCCGTCTAAGTTGAGTGTCATTAGTAAAACTGTATCTTCCAATCTTTTGTTTTTGGTAGAGGGTGACCAAGTTGGTCCTCCCCTTTTTAGAACTCTGTAAGCACTCAAATTTAATGAATGAATTCCCTCTACCTGGTAGTGTACTCTTTGTATACTACTGAGTGGAGTTTCTTTTGCTTAATATATATATATATATATATATATATATATATACACACATACATATCGGGATGACGGCGTCCCGAGCTCTGGGGTTTCGCCATGGCGATTCCCGGTGACTCTTGCTTCGGCTTCGTCCTTCGATCGGCCTCCAGCGTCGAGCGGCTTTCTCGTCTTCGTCGTCGTCGAGGTCTGCGTGCTTCGTCACTGCAAGCTCGACCTCTTCGGGCTCGACGACTCGTTTCGTCGTCGTCCCTGACGGAGTCGTATGCTGCAGCTCTTCGAGGCGTCTCGCGTCCGGTCTCTTTCGGCTGTCCTTCGATCGGCGTCCAGTTCGTTCGGCCTTTTCGTCCAGGTCTACTTCGCCTCCAGTTCGAGCGGCCTTTTCGTCTTCGTCGTCCAGGTCTGCGTGCTTCGCAAGCTGAACGACCTCTTCGGCCAGGAGCCTCGCGTCCCAATTTCTGGTGGTGTCCTCCACCTGGCAGAATGATTTTGGCGTCGCAGTCGTCATCTGCTCCAAGACAGTCTGCGTTCGTTGGAGCGACAGACTCGGCTTCTTCTCTCTTCAATTGAGTTGAACTTCCTCACGTTCGACTCCTTGCTCTCCTTCGACTTGCAGTCACACAGTGGAACCTGCTTTTCTGTTCACTAACTGTAGAGGCCGCTCGACAACTTCTTTCTGATGGCATCTAAGGTTTCCTATGCTGGAGTTGTGGGCAGCAATTCCCATAATGAGCACTTCTTTTTTCCACAAGAATTTCATGACACTGCGGCTGGAAAAATACAGGGCAAATTTATCAGGTCAATTGGTACTAAAGATGAGAAACTTGTTGTTATTTTCACCACACTGGAAATGAAGGTTCTCTCCAATGATGTTAAATTTACTTTAGTTGGGAAATTCCAATTTGGTCACTTTCAAGATGGATTTAGTTGAAAATTTTTGAGAATCGAAATTCATTGGTGGATGAAAATCGGGAGTGTTAGATGACGACACTTACTCATTCGGATACAGAAGAAGACATGCTAGACTCTTTGCTTCAACAATCAGCTTTGATTACTTGCGACTACATACGAAGTCTTATCAAATGGACTCGATTTTGACCCATCTAGAGAACCTCCTATCATTTCTATGTGGTTCAAACTTCCGGGGCTTCTCTTTCATTTGTACAATTCACGTGCTTTGTACAACATTAGCTGAGCTCTCGGTACTCCTCTCAGAGTTGATGCTCCTATTTTTGATAGGGTCTCTCCAGATGGTGCCAGGGTTCAAGTGGAGAGGGATTTCACTCTCCGTGATGTGGATCGTTTTTGGATCACTGATGGTGCAGAGGGGTTTTGGCAGGAGGCTGTGGTGGAGAACAGACCTTTCTTTTGCCAACATTGCAAAATGTTTGGGCACATTAGAGACACCTGCTATAGACTGCATCATCCTTCGCAAAATAGAGTTGACGCTACCCTGGCTCAGGAGAATAGGGTAGCATCTGATGCTGATAAAAGTTTAAACACAGCTGACATGGCTGTCGGGGAGAAGTCTCAGTCGGTTATACAAATTGCCACTCCGGAGACTACAGTGGTTCTCGAACATTCTGGAAGTGCATGACACTACTTCGCGTTCCGCAGGCCGTCCAGTGGCTACTTCAGCTGTTCGCTCTAACAGATACATTCAAACTTTCAGCAGAAAAAGAAGAATTCCTCGTGACATACTTTATCAATGTTGATGCTGGGTGTCTCTCACTTCTGGAGGGGGCTGACTTGGGATTTCTCGTGACAAAGCAGCGCCCGCCTACTTGCTTGGTTCAAACTGGCCCAGGTTTTTCTTTGCTATGGAGTGTCGGCCAGTCCCTTGGCCCACTCTTTATTATCCTATTATTATAAATTTATTTTCTTGATGCACTAGATTTGGTTTGTTACGTGTGTTTATTAGAAGACTGCCGTCGGAGTTTCTAGTTTTTCTTTCTAGGGTTGTATGCAAGGTTCAAGTAGTGTTGTGGTTGTATCTTGCTCCCGAAGTGGTGATTATCCTTTCCCCAATCCTTCCAAATCTTCCTACACCGCTTCCATCGCTCCTTGTTGCCCTTCCCTGATGCAGCTGCCTGTAACAGCTGCTTAAGCTGTTCAATCCTGCAGTTTCTGCCCTCCAGCCAGCTTCATCCTCTTCCCTATTTGCTGCCGCCATCATCCTTTTCACTGCTTGCTGCCGCCATCCAGAACAGCGAGGAGTTGACGTACCTACCTACTCCAGCCTTCCCAGCTGCTCCTCCAAGTCCTTCTTGCTGATCCGTGCCGATTCCAGCCCCCCTACCTGCTGCTGGCCCTAGGCAGCCTCCGAAAACTCCTATCTCGTTGCTGTTTCCTGCTGTCCAGTCATTCTACATCGCTGCTGCCACCTAGAAAACCATGACCCTTGCTGTTTTCTCACTGTCCAGCCCTCCAGGGTTGCTGCCATTGTACAGAAATGTACCTATCCGCTGGTTCTTTGCTGCCCAGCCTATCTACCAGCTTGCTGCCGCTCAGGAATGCAAATAGCTGCTGTTTTCTTGTTGTACCCGCCCTTGCTTCACTTCCCCTCCTAACCTCCACCACCACAAGGTTAGTGTCATCCTAGTTGTGTGTTGTTGTTGTGTTGGTTGGTATGTCCTATTTCAATTTGCTGGTTGTAACTGGTTATTGGCCTTTTCAGTAATAATATTTGTTTGATATCAAATGCTTATCTTAATTTTTGTAGGTTTGCTCGTCTTTAATCTGCAAGTATATGCTAAAATAGCATTTATAATATGGAAGATTTTGGTGGTATAAGCATACCACTCAACTCTTATGCATTTACATATCTAACACCTATACTTCAATTTTTACATATATTCCCACCTTATCTATGCCTGAAAAGGTGTATTACATTTTTATGTGACATGAAAGATTTGGGTGGCATAAATGTAAAAATCAAACTTTAGATGTTAGATATATAAATTGATAAGAATTAGGCGGTATGTATGTAAATTTACCCATTATAGTACTTGATTGTTTTTTCATGAATGCTTGCATGCTATATCAGAATTTTCTGTCATGAATCGTGATATCTCGGCATTTTTCTAGCACTTAGAATTCGATCAGTCTCTTCATTCTAGATTTATATGAGAACGTTTTATGCAGATGTGTGGGAAACAATCCCATTGCCTCAGCTAGTTTTCGAGACAGGAAATCACGAGCCGATATTGCAGCATCTTTTCAGGTTAGGTAAGAACATTCATTTTTATCAGTGGAAAATGTTTAATGTATTGGTTATTCTCTTCAGCGTGTTGCTGTTATACATCTTGAGGAGAGGTGTGAACGAGCAATCGAATGGGCAAAAGAGATGGAACCTTCTATTAATTGCTTGGTGATGGAAACATTCTGCGATTTCGTTTTAGTTTGACTCTTGAACATATCATGGCAGTTAACATTTAAATAATTTTAATGCTACTTTTAGGTAGTTTCTGGAGGTGTTGCATCAAATCAGTATGTTAGATCTCGTCTAAGCTATGTTGTGGAGAAGAATCATATCCGCCTTGTTTGTCCACCTCCTAAACTTTGCACTGACAATGGTAAGCCTATTTATTTTGAGTTTTGCTTTAAAGTGTCAAAATAGCCCCTTGACATTTAGGTGGGGTCGCTTTAGTCCCAGAGGTCAAAAGTACTAAATTATTCCATAGACTCTTTTAATAGGAGCTAAAATAGTCCTCATTTGAACTATATTAACCTTTATTAAAAGATTTTGAGGACAAAATTGTCACTTTTATAAACTCTGGGAATAAAGTAACCCCTATAAAGAGTCAAGTGTTCATTTTAACATTTTTCTTTTTTGCTTTGTGATGTCTCGGCGCTTGTAAAGTTTCAATTAATCTATAATTGGATTAGAAGTGACGCGGGGCTTGGGGGCTGAACCGGCCCCAACCGGTTCAACCGGAAAGGGTTCGGTCCAATAGGAGGCTGAATCAACCCTCTCTCCCTATTTTCATTAAGCGGGAATTATTCCCCATTTCCCGTTTTTGTTTCCGCCTATCCATCTTCTATTTATATGTTATTTCTCTGTTTTAGGGTTTTGTTTTGTGAGATGGATTTTAGAATCTTGTCAAGGATAGCCATCAACGTCTTGTTTTTCTTTTTGAGGGTTGTATCGAACGGATTGTGTGGTGCTTCGGCTGTATCCCTCTCTCGAATTGTTGATTATTTTCCTTGACTTCCCCTTTCTAGCTTGTTGCCACCCCACCAGCATTCCCATCATCCTTGCTCTCCCTTGCTGCCACCTCTCAGCTGCTCAACTTGCCCCCACAATTTTCTGTTGCATAACCTGCATATGCAGATCAACCCATCTCCCTACAGGTTATTGTAACCCTGCCTTCTGCAAGCTGCCGCTAAACCGCTCTCCCACTAATCTACCTTCCTGTGATAGCCCGTCTCCACTTCATCCCGGTTGTCCTGCCACCCTCTCCTCCTATAAGAAGCCTGTTTTCCAGCCCTCCATGCCAGTTTCTTGCATCTAGCCGGCTCCTCTTTTGCCCCTTACAACACCCCCTCCCTGCTCCTGCTGTTAACGCACCCCCTCCCCCCAACCTCCTCTCGTGGCTATTACTACAGCAGTTCCTTCCAACTGCAGCCCTCTTAGGTTATCACCACCTCACCCGGTCACCCACCACCCTCGTTCCGTCCTTCCATTTAAACCGCTGCACCGCCACTTTTGAATACATTTAGTCGTGCTTGTTTGTGTGTGTTATTGTATTTTCATTTCCAGGAAAAGCTGAGTCAGAGTGGAGAATAGGTGGAACCAATCCGCATCTCGGAATCTGTCCCATCCAGAAAGTGTTACAAGTGCCTCGGATTTAGGCCCATTGAATTAGATTGCACAAACAAGGGGTGATGTTTCACAGATCGGACATACTTGAAAAATTGGGTAGTGATGCAGTAGACACTTTAGATGGCGAGGACACAAAACAGGAGGACTAGCTTCCGGTGGAAGAGATAAACGGTGATTCAGAAGAAGATGCAGACTTTAAAGAGGATTCTCAATTTTTAACCAACAAGGAAGAGATGCCATCGATTTCAGTTGACCCCAAGGTAGTGATTTGAGCTAAGGTAACGGTAGCTATTCTAGAAGATAGTGACTGATGTAATGGGCATTTCGACAGAGTACGAAATTATGGTGCATTGAGCTAGAATATTGCAGGTATCGAGAGGAGCATCAATGGGACATACTTTGGATCCAAGCACTAGATAAACCGATACTAGAAAGTTAATTTTCAGATAAAAAAATTTCAAGCATTTCAGATATATAGTCTGTTTTAGATTCGAGGTAGAGGTAGACTTAGGAAAACTTGGGCATACTGTATAAGAAAGCAATTAAAATTAACAATTAGATTTGTACGTTTTCGTTTGTTGTTATTGTCTTCTATTCATCTTATTCAATGCCTAAATCATAAAAATAATATGAAAACAAAATAATGAGTTATTTAAAGATAATTCATAAGTAATTATATTTCTAAACTACTGTAATCCAAGGAAAAGAATACAATATGTATGCTGGTCTTTCATATCTCTATAAAAAATATTTTAATATACTAAACTTTAATATTTTTTATATGAAATCTTATATATGCTAATACATGTATCCATGATATTTTTTAAAATGAATATATACTATCTATATGCATTTATGTTAACTTTTACTTTATACTTTACTTACATTTTTGTCTCTGTAAGGATCACTGTCAACAAAACTTTACACACCTTTGGCCGATATTGCCCCATAGACACAACGATTAGAGATCTATACATCGCAGTTGTTCAGGGTGAAAAGGTTCTTACCTAACCCTCGCCGATATTATCTCATCTACCCAACGGTTAACAATGTAATTATCATAATTGTCTGGGGAGGTAAGCTTTAATCTACTAGCTCCTAGCCGATATTATTTCGTCAGCATAATATTTAGTGATATAACCATCACAATTGTCTGGGGCGGTAGAAAAACTCTACTCACACGGGTACACCAGTGTCCCTTTCCCGTGTCATTAGGCCGTGAGCTTCTGCTTTGAGCATGCTCATACAAGCATTCATATATAAGCTATTTCATTTTTTTATAACATACATTATTCTGAGATATCATTATGCATTCTCTACTTTGCAACTATTCATCATACATAACTCTCTTATCATGTATATCTCTATCTCATTTATATCTTTTACTTATATCATGCATATCATTTTCTAATGTGTATCTATCCTATCATGCCTATATTTTAGATCATGTATATCATACATATCATGCTTCTCATACATATCTTTTATGAATATCTATCATGACTAACAGTATGAAGGATCTAACTAAATATACATTTTGAAATAAAGAATATTATTGAAATTTAAAAATGTAATTACTCATATCGGTTGCCACATTAAAATCTTAATCTTTGATAGCTAGCTGAAGGTTTCAGTGTCTTTTATGTTGAGCTTAATAACTTATAAAACATAATGTTAAATGTTAAGATTCAAGTGATTTCGTAAATTTTAGTGATTTCTGCAAATTGAATTATTCTTCTGAAATTAACATAATACTGATACCCGAAATTTACAAAGCCGTTCTACGACGATCTTCTACACACATGCCTCGAACTTGTCACCTCAGGTAAACAACCTGAAATTTGTAAATATCGTAGTGATTTTCATAAATTTTCAGCTCATGAAGTAATTTAATCCAAAAAGTAACGTTCGTACCTCAAATATGCTTCTCAACACAAATCCGCCATTTCAAAGCTGCCAAATATCTTTCTCTTCTTCCTAACATTTCAAATGTACATTCCCCTTTACCGATTTCATGCTAAAACCCCTACGGAAACTCACAACCCACTTACGATACTTCTATTACAAGTTCGATGCCTTCGACGGCTACTGAAATGAATAATGCAAAAATGACAAGGCAAACCACTAAATGGAAGCGAGAGGAAGGAAATGAAAGTTTCAAATAGCGTGAAAAAGTAATTCATACTCACCGAAATCTTCCAGAGCCCTAAAATGCTGGTTGTGGCGCTCTGTAAGCCGCTCAACTTGTGCAGCTACATTGGCTGAGCGCTACTCTCTCGGGTAGAAGAAATGGGGAGAGGGGAAATAGGATTCGACACTCTACGACTCGTGCGACTCCACTGGGCTGCTCAACCCTTTCTATTTGTGTCTACGGGCTGAGCTGCAATCGCAGCTCCTCACAGGAGCTTTTGCTGAGCGCGATCGAGAGGAAGGGGTGTGCGATGTAACAGGGTGTAGGGAGAGGGAAATCGAGTGCAGAGGAAGAAAATCAAAGGCTCTAGAAGCCATTCAGTTGAAAAATTGGAATAAAAAGGTGTGAGAGGCGGTCTGGAACAATGAAGGGATTAGCATCCATATTCAATCTTTAAATATATTCATATATTATATATGGTAATTTATATTGAATTGATCGATTTTTTGCCTAGGATTTTATAAAATTTTCTTGATTAAAATTTGAAGGATACAAAATCTGAGATATACTTTTAGTCGCCAAAATTTTTATCAAATTTCTCAAAAAATTAGTTATTACATGAAAAATCTTGATCTTTTGTAGGTTAGCATTTTTAATTTTTTCAGAGCATTTCAATATATATGCAACATGAATAAAATATGAGAATTTAAGAGAAATGTCTCGGTTATTGTAACGAAGAATTGTTTTTATTCAATATTATATGCTTTTTCTTGCAGTCATTCGATGTAATTTTGGAGAGCAGAGTTTTTGTAATTTATGTGGTTAAGGTGAATTTGATTGTTAGCCATATGGCTTGATCTAAAGACCAAACCAGAGTGAGAAAGGTTGGCGGTTGATTGTAGGTTGATATTAATTTTAAATTTATTCAAAAATCCATGAAATGAATATACTTACTCAAATATGGGGGGTAAGAGGAATGATTTAAAAAAAAAAAGAAGAAATACTGTAATACGTCGCTTACAGGAAGTGTTTCTAATTGGGGATTGCAAGTGTGCTAAAGCATCTCAATTTAATAGCTCATAAATATCTTAGGTAAATAAGAGGAAGTGTATAGGTTGCTCTAAGCAATAGATATTTTTCTTAGTATCGCAAATTGAAGGTTTAATGATGTTGACTTTCATCTTATTCTTTTTTATTTCTTTTGTTTTACTTGTCAGTTGTCTGTTTTATTATTATAAGTAGCTGTTTTAATTAATTTGGAATGTAATTTTGTGAATGAAAGCTGATTTCTTTCCAAGTCAGTTTCTGCCATTATGCTTGCTTGAGATTTGTGTGTTGCTTCACTTAATCAAGAGATTTAGATAGCTGCATGACAAAACATGTATTCTACCATTTCATTGTTCTTATCCCACGATTCTGCCCTCCATCATAGCCAGGTTCTTGTTTCAGGAAAAAAAGAAAGAAAGAAAGAAATAAAGAAAAAGAAAAAGAAAAAATGGTTATGAAGAATTATGTGTTATGATTTTCTTAAACTTTTCATTTTATTGATGATTAACTTCATATTTTTTATTATTTTGTTTATCTTTTGACGAGGTCTTACGAGTCATAATGTACATTAATTCATGATTGGGTTTTCCTACTATAACTAAGGGTCTATTTGGGGGCACCTGCAGCTTATTGATAAGCTGCTGATATTAACTGATCTAGATAAGCTGTTGATCAGCAGCTAATCCGGATAAACTGACTAGCTGTTTGAGGGAGGTGTTTGAAATTGCTGATCTGCAGTTGTTTCTAGATAAATGACATTTTGCCCCTGTGCAGTAAAGCTGTTTGCAACAGAGCTGTCTAAGCAAAGTATTTGTTGCTCGAGAAGCAAAAAATGAGTTTAGAACAGTACAGAAAATAAATAGCACAATACTTAATTAAAATTTATTAAGTTTGAATACATAATACTTTATCATTCCCCAATAGCACAATATTCCAAATCAAATTAATAACAATCTCATATAAGCTTAACACCGAATTAAAATAATCATTTCATTTGAGCTAAAATTTGAAACTATTTATAGCCAAATTAGATCTGGTTCAAGCATAAATCTGTATCCAACCTACTTAAACCACTTCTCAAACCAAACAAACCATACAAATATCTACCATTCTCTATTTGATGAAAATCAGTTCATTCCAAAACAAGAAGAAGCATCAAACAAATAGATCTAATGAAAGAACAAATAACATAAGCAAAGAGAAAAAAGCCTCATTGTGAACCGATAATCTTAGCCACAATCAAATCGCCGGCGATGGAGATCCCCAACGGCGACAACTAACTTTGTGTTTGGTGCGGGAAGAAGTAGACTGAGATAGAGCGATGAATAGCTGAACAACTCCTCTCACAACGAGCCCTCTATTGCGCTCATAATCTCTACAAAGATGGAGTAGTGTAATGACAGTGAACTCCTTCCAATTTGGAGGCCCTGTCTTCAAAGCCTCCACAAGCGCCGGAATCCCACTCCCCCCCCCCGGTCCTTCCTTTATCTCTGACAATCTGTTCAAAACCAAGATCGTCTTCTCTATAGTTCCATCTCTACCCTCTGCTACTAATGCCACAAGTGGTGTCACAGCTCCTGTGGTCACAGCCGTTGCTTGTTTTGCTGAGCATCACACAGCTTGTAAATCGTCAGGGCACCCTTCTTTCCCCTACTTGATCCGTTAACCAGAAGCAAAACTAGGGGAGGAATCACACTTTGCTCTGGCACCACAGTCGCTCGAGCCTCTGCCACGATCCCTTCTTTATCATCACTGGAGAAGAGAACCGTGTACAAGCCTTTTCTACTCGCGACCTCATCGGGCAAATGAGAGATCGTCGGCTCTCCCGTGAAGTAGAGCTAAAGGGAAACTAGGTAAAACACGAAAGAAAAATGCGGCCCGCGGTGGCACGCCCGCGGTCGCGTTTATTAAAAAATGAAATTAGCTCTTTCGAGATGAGCAATTAGAACGCATGAAACAAACTTAATCCGGGTTTTTTCAAAATGTCACCGCAGCGAAAATGCTGCCTCAAACAGATCCTAAATAATGAGTAACATGCTTTCATGCAAAGTAAAATGGGAATTCGTATGTCAGCATTCACCAATAAATCTAACGGCTAATTCTTTTAGATGTAAATAGGCATTGCTAGACTTTAAGACTAACTGATAACGAAATATTTGAATATTTTGATTATTTTAGGAAGAAATTGATATAAAATTAACGAGCACATTGAATTAACGTCTATGATTTGTATTTTATGTTTATGATGTCACTTTGTGATGAAAAACCAGAGAATTAAATAAGTCAGTATCAGATAATATAGTTGAAATAGTGCAAGAAATAAAAATTTCAAGTTAAGCAAAATTAGATATCGTGTCAATACATGAAGATTTTATATGATTTTAGACAACTTGCTTTATTTATTGAATCAGTGCAGTTATGGTTGGCTCATTACTATCTTAGATTGGTATGCATATATATTAGCATTAAATAAGCCTACATGCGTCTTAATGATTAGCCTACGAAAACACGTCCTTAAAGTTGGTATGGCCTAAGTGCATGATGTGCATTGGAGTGGTTAATTAATGGGCTTGGTGTTGACAGCCTATTTGCCACCCATAATGTTTGTAATCTCGTCCCCACTGTTGCTAATATGAAGCTGATGAGTCATGCCACTTATTTTTCCATCTTTTGGGTGTATTTCCACTTCCATCCAGAGTGTATGAAGCTTAGGGTAAATTCTGGTGGTTGTCTCGCTATTTTAGTTAGTTCATGTTATTTAATGTAATTTTCTCATATTTGAGTTCTCTTTTTTCCTTTTTATCTGAATTTTAATATAAAAGGCCTTAAATTTAAGCATGTCGCTTCAGTATCTAGCTATTATCGTAAACATCTGTTTAAGACATTTTGAATATGATTTTGTGAATGCAAAATTAAATTCCTTGTTGTTTTCTCTCTTTTTGTTAAAAATTTAGGAAGTTCAGTGTGACAGTAGGCATACTCTTTCTTTACCCTTTCTTTGTCATGTGTTTTATGCATCCATTATTTTGGCTGCAGTATATACATGATATACTTCATTTAGTATATGCTGCAATATATTTCTGTCATCGCATATGAAGGTCAAAAACTACTTGAAGTTGCTTGCCATCAAAATAGCAATGTTTTTTTACACAAAATGCTCACATAGCTGAATTCTATGTTGTGTGCCTTATTCTTGGCTAAAATTTGAGAGTTCATGCAATTTTTGGGATTGTAGTGTAGCAACTTGACTTGTGGGCCTTCTCATGTATTTGTTTGCGGCGATGCTAAAGAGTGCCAGAAACCTACAGAGTCCTTGGTCTGGGCCAATGTTTAGCTTTCTTTTCCACTTGGTATGGATCAAAGCACTTAGATTCATCCCGGCCAAACCTGTTCAATTCCGTTTTTCCTTAGCCTAGCAGAACACCTGTTCCCGACATCATTGCAAATGCATGATATGAAGATAGGGAGTCAGCTTTGGACTTTATTTAGAGACTTCGGGGCCGTTTGGAACAGCTTAATGGGTGCGGTGGCGGTAAGAAAAAGCGGGCGTGGTGTTTGAAAAACACGTTCGGCCAACGATTATTCCCACCTCAGATAACGCGCGGCGAAATTTTCTGAAGAAGAGGATAAGCGGACCTTTATGCGCGTTCCGTGCATCCCGATCGCGTTATCCTCTGAAATCCCCACTCTCGCCCTCAGGGTTCCGGTCGCTCCTCCTCGTTCCATCGCAGTCGCCGTCCCTCGTTCGCTCGTAGGATCCGATCTCCTCGTTCCATCGCAGTCGCTGTCCCTCGTTCGCAAGACGAACTCCCGCTGTTGTCGAAGGTCGAAAGGGAACCACTCTCACAACAAGGGGAGGGGAGCGTATCTTCAGGTTGAAGTCGAAAGGGAACCACTCTCACATCAGCTGCCTTCGCCTCTCGCAACTCGAATGGATCAGTTACTTTAACCAAGCTTCGATCTTTCTCATGGCGGATCTCAACGGCCCCTCGAGGCCGCAGGCCTCCTCCAACGATCCCTCCAGGCGCCGGCTTTGCATCGATGATAGTCCTTCGACCGCCCTACCCCTCGCTCTTGCGGCATTCGCCTTCATGCTCCAGGTGGCGAGGTGAGATCAATGATTCGTCCTCCGCTCGGCCAAGTGACGAGCGGACTTTTCCCAACATGGACAATAGCCCACTGGGATCCTCAACCGTCTCTTCCTTTTCCTCTGTTTCCCGCTCTTCTTCGTCCTCCTCTGCCTCTGATTGTGAAGAGATCCTCAGCAAGAATTCCCCTGGTTCCTTTCCTTATTACCACGGTCGAAATTATGTCGCCGATCCTAATCTGCGACCCAGGGTTAGATTCGTTCTGTCGATATCTCAATTTCCACTGCTAAATTGGTGGTATGTATGTAGCTCTTTTTTGTGTTCGGTTTATTAAAATTAAGCTCGAAAGCTTGAAGAAGGATAAGTTTCATCTCCATTTTATAAGGCAGTTGAAAAATCACACCTTTGTGCTTCTATATGGGTGCACTAGTTGACATTCGATTGGAGAAATGGTGATGTGATTAGCCTTTAATTCTTTTACTATAGTTGGTGGAGAACAATTCTCTCTTTTTAATTTTGCATTGGGCATTTATATACATATTATCCAATTCCTTCTCATGCAGGTAAAAATGGAAGTTAAGGTTTTTTTATATGTAGGAATATAGGAATTGAGTGGTATGTATGCAAATCTTCAAACATATAATAGTTTTGTTTGATTATAGTTCTGTTTGCTTTATTTTGGCAAGTAATTGTACAAATGTATATACAAATAGTTTGGATAGTTCTGTTTGCTTTATAGTTATGGCTGCTTTATTTTCCAAGGACCGTCCATATATTTTCATTGAGTTCTATAGATGCTCTCAGTGAGGACGAGGATTAGATGATCGCATATAAGTTCGAAATAAGATATAAATTATTAAAATAATATTTTATATTTATAAATACAATTGCATATAAGATGAAATAAAATTTTATATCTTAATAAAATTTCATTAAAAAAGAAGCATAAATTTTTATTTTTATACAAACAATCGCATATGTTCGTTTTTAGACCATATAAACCAAACAATATTCAATAAACTTATTCATTTCGTGTCAAAAAAGTCATTTATTCATAAACATGTGCGAATCAGCTGTTTTCCAAACGCTCAAACCAAATAGACAGACAGCCTATTCGAATCAGCTGCTTATCAGCAGATTATAAGAATAAGCAGCTTATCTGAATAAGCTGAATAAGCTGCAGCTGCCCCAAACAGACCCTTCATTGTGAGGAGCTTTCCATTTTAAACTTCCCATGCCACTCTTAAGTCTGTTCTAACAACTGACCATGCCTGCCCTCATACGCTCATAATAATGCAAATTTGCTCTTTTTCTTTTACATCCTGCTTCTCCATTTTTAATGAAAGCTAAGATTTTTTTGGGATCAATTTTATTTTTTTACAAAAACGAGAAGTTTTATGGAGGATTGACCAAATATTTAACTATTTCTGTTGGTTTACATCAAGGATCGGCTTTAAGCCCATATCTTTTTGCTTTATTTATGGATGGTCTTATTGGGCATTTACAGGAGGATGTACCTTGGTGTATGCTTTTTGCTGATGATATCCTCCTTGTGGATAAGACAAGAGAAAAAGTTCAGGAAAAACTTGAATTATGGAGGTCTACATTGGAGTCTAAAGGTATTTGTTTCAGTAGAACTAAAACTGAATACATGAAATGTAATTTTAGTAATAGTAGGTCTAGTGACAGAAGTGTAACTTTGGCTGATCAAATAATTAAAAGGTGCGAACGATTTAGATATCTCGGGTCCATTGTTCAAAGTGATGGTGATATAGATGGGGATGTTAATAGTAGAATTCAGGTTGGTTGGTTGAAGTGAAGGAATGCGTCCGACTTATTGTGTGATAGAAAAGTACCGCTTGGGATCGAAAGGAAAATTTTGGTGGTGAGACCTTCAATGCTCTATGGTGCTGAATGTTGGCCTTTAAAAGAGAAGCATAATGTTAAGTGTTGCCGAGATGAGAATGATTAGGTGGATGAGTGGCTTTACACTTAGAGACAAAATGTGAAATGCATATATCCATAATAGGGTTGGTGTTGCACCAGTGACGGATAAAATTAGAGAGAGTCGCCTTAGAGGGTTTGGTCACATTAAACGTCGACCACCTGATGATCCGATTAGGAGAGTAGATGTTTTAAATACAACTTATGTTAAGAAAAGCAGAGGTAGACCTAAGAAAACTTGGGCTTATTGCATAAAAAATGATCTTAATTTATTAGGATTAAACGAAAATTTGATACTAAATAGGACCCAATGGAGAAAAAGGATTCATGTAGCCGACCCATTTAGTGAGATTAAGGCTTTATTGTTGTTGTTGTTGTACAAAAAAGAGAAGTTTTAGTGTGTTTTTTTACCTGTTTTTATTTTTTTTCCCTAAAAACAAATTAACATTTATTTAAAAACACTCAAAATAACTTTTAAGTGTTTTGAATGCTTTTAAGAACAATCACACTTTAATCAAATAGCCAAAACAATTTTATTTTAAATCAAAACATAAATAAAATAGAATAATTTTTTTTTTAAAAAGTGATCCCACCACCCAACTTGGAACCCTTACTCCCGGTGATAAAACAAATTGTTGCTAAATAACCTCATTCATTTCATTGATGACGGACTTATATAGAGCTTTACAAGTTACAACAGTTACAAATAAATCTCTAGACTTCATCTATTTACAAATAGAAGCCTACATTAGAACCCTACATTAGATACAAATCTTAAAACTTCCCCTCAAGATGGGCAAAAGATATTTACTTAGCCCATCTTGTCACATAACCCAAACAAATCTAATGAACCAAGTCCTTGGTGAGGTAGTCATCCACGTGCTCTTTAGTGACTACATGACTCAGCTCCAATAGAACGTTATTTAGCTTTTCCTTGATGAAGAACCTATCAATCTCCACATGTTTGGTTCTATGATGTTGTATCGGATTGTTAGCAATGTTGATTGTCAATTTTTTGTCACACGACAACTTCATTTGAGTTCTTCGATTCACTTTGAGTTCAACCAACAAGACTTTCAGTCACATCATCTTAACAACTCTTAATGCCATGGCCTTGTATTATGCCTTTACTGCTACAATTGACTGTTTCTTGCTCTTCCACGAGTCCAAGTTGCCTCCCACAAACATGCAGTATTCTGATGTGGATCGTCTGTCATCAGCATAAGTTTCCCAGTCAGAATCACAAATGACCTCAATATCTACATGTTCATTCTTCCTCAATATCAACCCTTATCCTGGTGCACTCTTCAGATATCTCAGAATCTGTTACACTGCATCCATATGACCCTTCCTTGGACCATGCATATAGCGGTTCACCACACTTGCTGCAAAAGAAATATATGTTTAAGTGTGACACAGATAGATTAGGCGGCCCACTAGTCTCTAGTACCTGTCACGATCAACCGATCACCTGCCTCTTTACTAAGCTTGACCTTTTGATCAATCAGAGAGACTGCAAGATTTCACTCTTGCATACTTGTCTCCACGAGAAGATCCAGTACATACATTCCCTAGGATATGAACATCCCCTCAGGTTCATAAGCCACTTCAATTCAAGAAAATGTCTGAGCTTTCCCTGATCCTTTGCCTCAAATTGCTTCCCCAATCATTCCTAAAGTTGTAATCTCTATATCATCATCACTTATGATAATTATATCATCCACATACACAACAAGTATGGTAGTGTGACCTTCATGTTGCCGAAAGAACACCATGTGGTCTGCATTGATCTGCTGATAACCCATGCCAACCATCGTCATTCTAAACTTGTTAAACTAGACCCGAGGAGACAGCTTCAAGCCATACAGTGACTACCTGAGCCTATACACATTGTCAACTGTCTGGGATGTATTGAATCCTGGTGGTATCTCCATATATACCTCTTCCAGTAGCTCCTCTTGAAGAAAAACATTCTTCGCATCTAGTTGGTGGAGTCTCCATCCACCATTCGCTACCAGGGAAACTAATGTCCTTATTGTGCTCATCTTTGGGACTGTTGCAAAGGTTTCATCTTAGTTAATGTCATACGTCAATGCACCCTTTTGCCGCTACTCATGCTTTGTACCTCTCCATTTTCCCTTCTGGAGTTTTCTTTACTGCAAAGATCCCCTTGCATCCAACTATCATTTTCTCTGTTTGGTATTGGTACAATCTCCCATGTTCAGTCTTTATAAGAGTTCTAAGCTCTTCATTCATCGTTCTTTCCACTAGGGATCTTTTTTAGCAATTTGCCAACACTTGGGTATAAAAACAATGTCGAATGATGTAATGAATGCTCAATGCAATTGTAAGATGTTAGAATAAAAAATAAAGTTTGCAATGTCAAGTTCTCACTCAAAACAATCAGGAGGATGTCCCACATTACTATGAGAGGTCTTCCTTAACTTGTAGGAGTGGACAGAGGAGGAATAATATCACTTGGGAGTTTTGATTCAAAGGTAGATGATATAGGTGTTTCAAGAGTTGGGGAAGATCGAGACAAGGGACTTGTTGACACAACAGACTCTGTTCCTTTAGTTTGCTTCTTCCTTCGTATATACACCCTTAACTCACCTTTCAGCCTGGATCCCACCACCTCTGAGGTCAATCTCCTCGATTTCCGTCTCATCTGTTGATTCATCCCACATCACAGAACATGACATTGTTCCCGCTTGCACCACTCCATCACCACTACTATTCGCTATCTCTTACCTCATGTCTCTAAGTCATCGAAGGGTGAATTCACCTCCAGAATGTAGTATGGTTCAAACTCTCTAAATGACATTCATACTCACAAAGAATCTTCTTAATTGGGCTCCAACAGACATAACTTTTCTGAGTAGCATAATAACTCACAAACACATTTTTCATAGCTCTGGAATCTAACTCCATATAGATAGCTTGGTGTCTTTCACAAAGTGTACACATTCAAATACCTTCAATGAATGGATCTCATTATTGTCTCCTTTCAACCCTTACAAGGAGAGTTTCACTCCAATACTCTTGAGGGCATCATGCTAATCAATTGAGCGATTGTCAACATTACTTGCCCCCATAAGTATTGTGGGACATTCTTTGCCATCATCATGCTCCAGACTACCTCTAAAAAATGTCGATTCTTTCTCGCTGCTACTCTATTATGTGCTAGTGTATATGTGCTTGTGGCTTGGTGTTGTATCCCTTGAGCTGATAGGTAGTCCCCCAAATACTTTGTTGATATATTCTTTCTCATTATCAGATCTCAGTGCCTTCGCAACTGCATCATAATGGATCTGGATTGCCTTGTGGAAATCATTAAAACAAGCAACCATATTACTGTTCTATTTGATCAAGTATATTAAGGTAATATGAGGAAAAAAATCAATAAACGTAATAAAATATCGATAACCATTCATAGAACTAGTAGGAAAAAATCTTCATATATTAGAGTGTATCAAATCAAACACACGAGAGCTCCCATTCCCAGAACTGACATAAGAACTTCTAGTAAGTTTGCAAAATTCACAAGCATCATACTTCAGTTTCTCCTACATAGATGGATACAACCGATTCAATAAATTAAGACTAGAATGTCTCATCCGTCTGTAATTTAGCAGTAACACATCCTTGACGTTCCTCCCAAATTTTGCTATTGCAGCACTTTCCACCATGGATGCCAGAGATGAGTTTATCTTCCAAATACCAAACTCTGTTATGCCACGTTTCAATTCCAAGTGTACGGCCTATCCCTTTCTCTTGGAAGATCACCTGAGGAATATAAAAAGAAACAATGCATTTTAAGTGGAGAATAATGACACTAATATATAAGTGTTTTACTATAAAAGAAGAAGCATGCGAAACATCATTCAAAGTCATATGATTGGTACATCTCATTGTACTTTTACCAACTACAGGTTGCGCTGTACCATTAACAGTCTGTATACTCTCTTATACTGCTAGATGAGTATGCGAAGAGAACTCTCCAACAGTACCTGTCACGTGATGAGAAGCACAAGAATTTATGATTCATTCTGATGATACTGTGGTGGACATAGATGTAAGAGCAAGTTTGTCACCAGTACTTTTGCTGAAGTGAGAATAAGCGACGATGTTATCCCTTGATGTCGATAGATTTGAAGCTTCCTCAGCTTCGTCTTCTGCTGCTTTTTACTTCTTCAATAGCTCTAGACACCCAATGATCCTCACGAATAATGATCGCAACTATCCTTATCCTCTACTACCGGTAGCCCCCTCTTTCATCTTTCCAACTCCCGCGCCCACCTTGTTTACGTCCACTAGTCTCATTAGGTGGCTCAGGACAGGCCCTATTTAGATGGCCAACTTCACCACAATTGTAGTACTTGCGAGTCTCCCTCTGGACACCTGGCATACCTAGGCTCGCAACAATTAATTCTGATCGTGCATCCAAAAAATCACTTGGCTCGGAGTATAGCTTCATGCGACTCTCGTCATGTATCATCGCAACAATAGCCTCATTTAGTGTAGGAATAGTTGCCCGAGCTAGGAGAACCTATTTCCTTTGATCAAAGGCTGGGTTTAGATGAGTTATAAACTTTGTAGTCCTCGTATGTGTAAAAATTTCTCCTTTCTTGCACCCGGATCAGCACAGGTCGACTTACATGAGAAATGATCAAGATATCTTGCCACAACCTCTCCAGATCTATAGAGAACTCCTGAATCAATCTATTACTCTGAATCACTGTCTCTATCTCATGCTGAATCTGAAACACGCACATGTGGTTCTCAGCTCTAGCATAGATCTTCTTTAGCTTTCCTCAAATATCGTTCACCTTTCAAATGTCATTCACTGATGATGCAATCGATGGAACCATCGAGTTGAGTAGCCAGGTGTAAAGCAAGTAATGTGTGGTCGTCCACTCATCATTCTCAACACTATCACTCTTTCGCTCAACCCCGGCCAGGTATCCTTCTAGTTTCTTCCCTAATAGGGCAACCTCGATTCGACGCGACCCTCTCAGATACATTGTTGGTTCATCGAGCTTCAGGTCCCAATGGAGGGAGATCTTGCTTCGCTTGCATCAGAGCATGTGCTGAAGTAGTGGCTCTCGTCGAGACACTAGCGCTTTGTATGAGCCCGACCAAGAACTTTAAAACTTCGAGATCCATCATCCCAAGTATTTTCATTCCCTTACCTTCAGCTTATCTCCATCTTCTGACATTTTCAATAACAAAGATCAAACTCACTTTAAGTATTCTTTACATTATATGCCAGATCCAAAGCCCTAGAATGATTGAACCTTCATGTTCCTACGCATGCAGGAAACTTCACTGTTCTACTTCGTAGTATAAAGGAATCGATCTTCAAAGCTTACGTCAAAAGACTGAATCGCTAATTTTCTGCTGGCAATTGCGTAACCTCCAAACTCCCCTCCTTCGCTCCTGCCCTTGATAGAGCTGACGACGAGAAAGACGGGAGCTTCGCGGCCTTTTTGTGATCGCGTCACCGCTTTCTTTGTGCGAGTCGCGGCCTTTCGACGATCTTCTCACGCGGCCCTTCTGCAATCATGTCACAGCTTCCCTCATGCGAGTCACTGCCCTTCTGTGATCCTGCAATCCCGTCGCTGCTTCCCTAATTGAGCAACCACGGCAGCGCATATGCTAGGGTTCGGCTCTTAAACTAAATAGAAATTTTTACTAAAAAAGAACCTCCTTCATTTCAATGATGGCGGTTATAGAGAGCCTTACAAGTTACAAATTTTACAAATAAATTCCTAGACATCATCTATTTACAAATAGGACCCTACATTCGATACAAATATCAACAGTGATGCCAAGATTTTTCTCCTTTTACTCGCCTAGTCTGTGGAGATTTCCATGTGACAAAGACTGTTGCTACAACTCCAGGAACTCGTACGAAAACCTTGAAGAATTGTATGGAATTTGATGAAAAATTCTATTGTGCTCTTTTCAACCGTGAGCAACACTTTGGGCTGAATCTTGGAAGATAACGGTTTTACCATATTGCTTTGCACTTTGTTCATGCAATTGCAATACAATCCAATTTCCATACCCCCAGTTTTCTTCCAAAAATTTCTTGGTGGGGTACTCGTTTGCTATTTTTTTTTTTTCTCTTTTCATCCTTATGCATGCTAAGTTTATGTTTCATTTCTTAAATAGAATTAAATATGTTTTACTGGAGGAAGCTGTTATTTGTCCATTCTCCGTTCCAGTATTGGTGTACGTTGGTTTAGGCTACTGCTAAACTATGTCAAAACTCTGAAGCAGTTTCTAAAGTTCACGTGTAACTAGCGAACTGCAGATACGTAGAATGGTCGAGATGGTTGATATAAAGTGGAACCACTAGAAGGTCAAAACTATAGTGTTTTGAGGTGGTTCATTAAATATTTAGACACCAATTTTTCTGTATACTATAGCTTTTGAAATGAGTAAATGTATGAATACTCAGAAAGCTGTCTCTGATTTGTTTTACCCATGCCTTGATGAGACTTGGGGCTTGTGCATCACTTTTATTTTGTTTTTTTTTTTGCTTTTATTTTAAAAACAAATTTATTTAGTAAATTTTTTCATTTTTCTATTTTTTACTTTTAAAAATACATTAACTTGTTTTTAAAAACACTCAAAACATCTTTTTTTTCTTTTTTATAAACTCCGTAGGGATATTTTATACCAACCAAAATAAAAAAATACAAAATAAGGCGAGAAGTACCTACCACACACCCCTACAACTCACACAAAAAAAGAAAATCTAAAGTTCCTCTCTCTAAAAAAAAGAAATACAATTGACCCCACCCGAGAACACCAATTAAAGCAAATCCATTATAATAAGTTGAAAAATATCTCTAGGTAATTGTTTGGAAATAGCAACAGATCGTAGAATACTTCCCAAATTTGCGGCCCAATGAGCTACCTTGTTCTCTTCTCTTTTAGTATGGGTCCATATGATGCACGGCTTGTTGAATTATTTTTTAATTTTTTTCATCTGAATGTTGATGCTCCAATCACAAGCTTTCTTATTCCTGCAATAGTAATAAATTTGAATACCATAACTTCAGTTTCGGCTACTAAAGGAGAAAAAGGAACCGCAACCGTAGCAAGCCAGCAAATGGCAGTGGCCAGAAAATCCCTACAAACTCCTCCAACACCAGCACTATTACCTTTCCAGCTACCATCTACGTTAGTTTTAATGTAAGGGGCTACCAGTTTCTGCCAAGTAACTATAGGAATACTGTTAACAGTAGTGAAATTCAAAATATTCAAATTACTACGAACGTCTTTAAATCTAATATTATCCTTGCTTTTATAACCCTTGAAGTTACATATGTTAACTAAGTTTCTAACAATCATACTAAAGTTGTTATTAACATTAGGAACCTCGTCATGAGATTTAACTTTATCACGTGTAAACCAAATAGATCACATAATAATAATAGGAATGTTGAAGAAAAAAGCATAACCAAGAGATTTTCAATCTTCAAAACAATTCTTAATTTCCCTATAGTTACCCACAGTTCAATTTCTATTAAGAAAGGCAAATATTTAACTCCAAATCCCTTCAGCAAACCTGCAAGTAAAGAATAACTGATTAATGGATACCTCATCTTCTTTACATAGTAAACAACAAGAAGGTATCCTTAGTCCTTTCAATTTTAAAATATCATACAAATGAAGTATTTTATGGAATAGTCTCCATATGAAAAATGATTGAGAAGCTTTCACCCATGGGTTCCATATCCACTTGAGGTCTTCTCTCTGAAAAGATTGAAAAGAGTTAGCAAAGGTTTTGGCCATTGTATCTCCAACCTTACCTTTGATCTTAGGAGTGTCAAACTTTGCCTCTTTGATAAAAATGTTAGAAATAAAATTAACATCATCACGATAAAGCAATTGCCTCAACTTACAACAATTCCGTTTATTATCTAACTAAAAATCATTGATGGATTTTAACATCTTGTTGTCCAGCATAGCAATCTACTAAAGAACCATTACCCAACCAATCATCATACCAAAATGAAATATTACCAATACCAATATCCGAATTAATAAACCTTTCAGAATCTTTGGAAACATTACCCATCCCTTTCTAAACATAAGAGTCAAATTTAGAATAGGTGACAACAAGAGGATTAGTGTTACGATAGTATTTAGCCTTCAAAAGAGAGACCCAAGTCAAGTCATTTTTCCTAAAGCGATACCAAAGTTTCATATAGTTAGTATGAATGGTATCTTTTAGACTTCTAAAACTAAGACCTCCCTTCTCAAGCGGCTTGCAAAGTTTATTCCACCTTTTCCAACGAATATTATTTTACCATTACCATCCCAAAGAAATTTATTAAATAAATTTTCTAATCTATTTATAACACTAAATGGCATGTTCATAACTTGCATGATATAAAAAGGAACATAAGTAAATATACTTTTGAGGATAATCATTCTCCCACCAAATGAAAGAAACTTATTCTCCCATGAAAATATTCTATTCATTATTTTATCAAATAAATTCAAGAACAAAACTTTCCTCTTTCTGTTATTATTCAAAGTGAAACTCAAATACACCAAAGGCAGATTAACTTTATTACAATTTGTATAATCCACAATCCAGTTCCTTATATCAGTAGAAATAAGTATAGAGTAGTAAAGATGATATTTGAGAGTGTTAAGCACCATACCTGATATCTTTTGGAATTGAAAAGTAACATTGCAAACTTTATTGATGGACCTTTTCTTGGCATTAGTAAAGATAATTAGATCATTAGCAAAGCTTAAATGAGAAATTCCCACCATACCTTTATGTAAATAATACATGCTAGGATATTTAGAAAACAAATTATTCAATCATTTAGATAAATAATCAAAGGCTATGATAAAATGAAGGGGACAAATGATCCCCTTGTTTGATGCCTTCAGAGGCTTTAAAGTAGAATAAAAATTTTTATTCAGATATCTTTGAATAATTCTATAAAAATTCTTTTGAAAACCCATAGCACGAAGCACATCCAAAATAAACACCCATATAATGGTATCAAAAGTTTTTTTAATATCCATTTTAAAAATTACATTTCCACTATTACCATTTTCCAAAAGCAATTCTTGAGCAGTTAAGAGATTGTCACAAATATTCCTACCACTTTTAAAAGTAGTTTGGTTTAGACTAATCACATTATTAAGTATAGGTTGAATTCTTTTTACTATAATTCTTGAAATAATTTTAGACACCACAGTATGTAAACTAATAAGTCTAAACATATTCCAAGAATCAACATTATTCTCTTTAGGAATCAAAACAATATTATAAGAATTAAAATGTTTAGGCAAGTCATTCCCTCTAAAGAAATCTTGGATCAACCAGTTTAGATTTATAATATCCCAACAATATTTATAGAATTCAACTGTGAAGACATCCAGACCAGCTGTCTTTCCATCGTCCATATTATCAATGATATTTTTAATTTCCTCCTTGGAAGGAATATTAATAAGAATTTTGTTGTTTATTTCTACCTTGTTAGAATAAATATCAGTATCAATATTAGAAAGAATGTCACCATTAACAATAAAAAGATCAGAAAAATAATTAACTCCATCATCCTCAATGTCTAAAGTATTGGAGAGGAAATTCCTATCACAATTAATGATCTTGGTGATCGTATTATTTTTCCTTCTTCTTTTAACACATGCATGATAATAAGCATATTTTTTATCACCATCAATAAAATTCTGTTTAGCAGCTTTTTGTGCATAAAACTTCTCTTCCATATCAATTGCTTTATTCAGATCAAGCTGACCCTGAAAAAGTAATTCCCAACAAATAATATCGTTACCATAATCTTGTTCCATAACATTTAGCCTCTCTTCAGCCTTAATGACCTTTTTATTAATATTACCAAAGATATGCCAATGCCATATGCGTTAGGTTTTTATGTAAAACCCAAAGTTTAAGACTAGAATTACCTGTAACATTACACTTCCAATTATCCTTAACAAATTGTAAGAAAGAGGGGTGCATAATCCACATATTAAAAAATGTAAATCTATAAGAAGATTAATAATATTGCCAATAACTTTCAGAGGAATAGGAGCATGATCAGAAGCAGTAATAGCAAGATAAAGAACCCATTCATATTAAATTTATTAACCCAATTAGCATTGGTAAAGAAACAATCCAAGTAAAAGGGTTACCTTTAAAATACAAGTAAAAAGGCTATCATTAAAAATAGTATTGTTAAAATCAGAAATGAGATTAAGATTAAGTAAATCACCACCTCTTTTCTCACAAGAATTAATAATATTGAAATCACCATCCACTAAACACGGCTTAGAGATAGGATTAATAGTATTTATCAGCTTCCACAAATCTAATCTCTTTTTCTTAGTACAATCGGCATAAATAATAGATAAAAGGAAATAATCATTATCAATTTGGACTTTAATATGAAGGTGTGATTATAATTGATAAGTATATCAACATTAACCAAGTCCTTCCAAAGAAATCAAATCTTATTATTAGTATTGGCAAAGAGATTAAAATGCCCAATTCTTTTAAGATATTTATCATTATTCTAGGTTCAAGAATACTAAAGAAAAACAACTTATGAGAACGAATCAGATTTTTAAGCCTATTAGAGGCATCGGCTTTAGCAATGGTCGTAATGATCCAAAAAAAAAAATTTAAACATCATCAAGAATTCAATCCTCTAGTAATTTTAGAAGAAGAAGTCATGTTATCCTTTTCCAAACCATCTCCAACATGATAATGAATGACAGCATCAGGGTTCACATAACTGAGTTCTCTATTGCCTTTATTTTTGCTTTTCTTAGTCTTCTTTTGAATCATCCACTCTTTCCTCTAATTCTAACCTAGTTACCAAGCAATCATCCACAATAGGATCAACATTGGCAACCAAATTAGGATTAACCACAATGGGATCAATATTATTGATCACATTATCGCTAATAATAGATTGATCCATCTCATTCCTAATAGTAATGCTCATCTCATTATTATTAGAAACATCAATTTCATTACTGGTGCTACAAATAGTTCCCTTACATTGAGCAACTTTCTGACCAATATCATTATCTTGAATAGATAGAGTATTATCTTTACTTAATGAATCCGAATTGGTGACTAAGAGATTACATGAATTATTGATATCTATAGCTTCATGCAATTCTTTGTTCCCCTGATGTAAAGAGGGGCTCACATTAGTTTTAAGATTATCCAAATCAATATTCTCCAAAACAGTAATATGATCACTTAGGTTACCATTCTTGGTCACTTTCTTATTCAATAACTTTTAAACTAGTATTTGCCACATAAAAATTTGATGGATAATGACCAAACATCGAACACTTATTGTAATAAGGTAGATCATATTCCATTTCCACACATTGCTAGTACCTGTGTTTGAGTCGCCAATCCAGACTGAGTCACAGAAGGGAAGAGTAACATCCCATTTCTATCAACACTCTAGCCACAGAAGGTCTTGAACAATTTTGTGTTGCTGAATCAATTTTCATAAGAGTACCATGAATGGTTCCCAAAGAATAAAGGACATATTAAATAAATGTAGTTTCAAACCTGGAAACCTGAACCAAATTGGCACTATAGGTGGTTCTTCTTTTGGATTGAATCGGTTGCCACTTCAAAATCTTCATATTAACCTTATCAATTTGCAAAATCTGTCTTCCCAAAAGAATGGTGTAATCCTCTTCCTTCTCTAACCTTTTCATTAGATTCCTTCCATCAATCAACCCCACACTCCATTTCCCTATGAATTTCAAATCTGCAAAATATTTCCTGATAATTTCCATCTAAGGATATGCAAAAATGAGTTTACCTATGGAAGTGTATTTCAATGGAGTTGCTAGTGCCATGGCTTCCTTCTCCGAATAGATTAGTGCTGGTTTTCCATTCTTTCTAGTGCCTTTTTGATCAATCCATCCGTGTTAACTTCAGCCATCTTCTCCTTAAAGTCCACAGGGAACAAACAGTTAAGAATTGATCATGAGGAACAATGTTATTGTCCATAACAGCCACCTTGAAGGACGGCCTATTAGGTAATTTAACCATGACAAATACAAGAATCAAAGAAACATGTTGAAACAATAAAAAAGAACAATAAAGTTGGAAGTAAAATTCATTTCATAAGTTTCTTCCAAAAACCTAAAAGCTGTACCCAAGAAAGACGCCAAGCATCTTCCAAAATCAAAGTAAACAAAAACGGAACTACCAAATTCTACCTCTCAAAAACCGAAAAAGGCGATCAAATATCGTTAACAAACCACTCAAAAAAGAATGAACCATAAACTAATAACACATTGAAAAATAATCAGGAATCTTCATTGATAATGCCAAAAAATACTAATATCATAATCAAAACGAGAAACTAATGAGGAATCCCAAAGAAGAAGAGAGAAATCAAAGAAGAATTAGGAGCTTTTCCAAATCCCAAATTCCTTCGAGCCCCTCCAAAAGTAAAAAAAAAACAATACCCACAAAAACACCAACCACCTCTCAAAAAAAAGAAAAAAAAACTGGAAAAAGAGCAATTAAAAAGCGAAAATTGGAGATCCTATAAGAATAGAATAGAATTCAAGGAAGAATTGAATCAAGCAGATTGATTAGAGATTAAAGATCATCGAAAAGTCTCCCTGGCGGCGCCTTCCCCTTTCCCAAACAACACTCAAAAGATCTAAACATTATTTTGAATCTTTTTAAAAGCAACCAAGCTTCTTATAAAATACTAAACATTTTTCACTTTAAGTAAAAACATAAATAAATAAAAGAAAAAAAATGATATAAAACATAACTAGTAGTGATGCCAAAGGGCCTTCAAATTTTCCAAAAATGTAAGATGTGCGGTAAGATGATTAACCTAGAAGACGGAACAACTTTTGTGAGTTTCTTTTTCTATGAATCCTTATGATAACTTTTAAGTCCTTTTTCCACTTCATTGAATTAGTTTTTCTTGCCTGGCTATCAATGGTGTATGTGCTATTTATAAAGTAACTGTTTTTTTTGTGTGGGTATTTAAAACCTTCTGTAGCTATACTATATGCATTTTAATGTATGATTTACATATTAATAAGCTTCTACAATCCTGATAGGTGTAATGGTAGCTTGGACTGGAATCGAGCACTTTCTTTTAGGAAGATTTGATCCGCCACCACCTGCAAGTGAACCAGAAGATCATGTGGTATGCAGGACATTTAAATACATACCTTACAATTCTTATATATTTACATACCTAATATCTAAACATTCATATTTGCATGCATACGACACAGATCTTTAATATAACATAAAAATTAGTACCAACACTTTCTTTTTAAAAGTAATTTACACATTTTCATACATAGATTTATGACACTAAGGTGTTATAAGTGTAAATATTAAATTTTGGTTGTTAGATATGTAAAATACATAAGAATTGAGTGTTATGTTTGCATCTTTTTGTTAATTTTATTTACTTTACCGTATTAGCCTGTGTCCTCCAGCTTAATTAATTTTTGGTAGTAATCGTCATTTATTTCCACCTCTATTTTTGGTTATTACAAATAACATATGATATTTTGCATAATGAGTTATTTGTTATTGTCAGTCTGAGCTAAGTTTACCAATGCTTACTTATATTCAAGTCATTTTATAGTAGAGCTATTGCTTGTGTTCCAATAGTTGAAGGATTGACCAAGTATTTTCTTATTTCAGTTAGATTAAATCAGGGGTCGACTCTATGCCTATATTATTTTACTTTAGTTATGGATGTTGTTACTGGACAATTATAGGAGGATGTACCTTGGTGTATTCTTTTCGCTGATGATAGCCTTATTGTTGATAAGACCAGAGAAAGAATTTGGGAAAAAAATTGATTTATGGAGGTTTATATTGGAGTCTAAAAGCCTTCGTTTGAATAGATCTAAGACTGGATACATGGAATGTAATTGTAGTATTAGTAACTCTTGTGGTAGAGTTGTTACTATGGGTGATCAAATCATTAATAGGTATGATCGTTTTAGATATCTCGGGTCTATTGTTCAAAGTGATGGTGATATCGATGGAGATGTTATTAGTAGGATTCAAGTTGGTTTGTTGATGTGAAGGAATGCATCAGACTTGTTGTGTGATAGAAAAGTACCGCTTTGACTTGAAGAACATTTTTATAAGATGATGGTGAGACCTGCAATGCTCTATGACGCTGAATGTTGGCCCTTAAGAAAAGAAGCATAAAGTATATCAAGTGTTGCTGAGATAATAATGCTTTAGTGGATGAGTGGCTTGACACTTACGGGGAAAATGCAAAATGAATATATCTGTGATAGGGTTGGTGTAGCTCTAGTAGCGGTCGTATTAGTTTATTTGGTCACATTAAACGCCAACCATATGATGATCCTGTTAGGAGAGTAGATGTTTTAGATTCAACTTAAGTTAAGAAAGGCAGAATTAGACCTAAAAAGACTTGAGCATATTGTATAAAAGAATGATCTTAATCTATTAGAATTAAATGAAAATATGACACTTAATAAGAAACAATGCAGAAAAAGGATTCATGAAGCTAAACCCACTTAGTAGTAGGATAAAGGCTTGATGTTGTTTTTGTTGATATGATCCAGAACCAAAATTAGCGCATAAAAAACAAAAATATTATAATAGGTAGGTGGAAAAACTCAAATGAGGGCTGCTCTTATGAAAATAAAAGAAAAACAAGCAAGATTGTTGACCTCGTTTTTATTGAGGTTTAGTTTTCCTCCTAGAATTTAGGATTCTAGGCTCATGAGCTTCCCCGACGATCCTAGATTCCTAGCAGTGGGACCCACCTCGTTTTAGAGTGTCGTAAAACACTTCATTACTCTTTGAAATCCGCACGAGATTTCATACCTCTAGGCTATAGCAGGTCGGAGTTGACGTCAAGAATTCAAATGGGGTCCCTATAGGATCATTAGACATTTGGACAATCTCGTGCACGTCTTCCACTACTGGACGCATAAATTCTTAGTTTACGACCTTGACGCCTTCAATCACTCTGCAATAAATTGGAGCTGAAGTCAGAATGTCAGGATGATCGACATTGAAGTCAGAATTCCAGAACGGGCCAAAATTGATGCTATTATGACCCAATCGTCGACGAGGTTGCCCAGACGACCCCGGATGACGAAATGGACTGTGTCGATGCGTCCGGAACGTCGACTATGCCTAACGTAGACATTCATTTCACGATGATAGATTGTCGTGAGAATGCGCAAAATGGAGATTATTATAGTGATAATAATAATAATACTACTATTATATATATATATATATATATATATATATATATATATATATATATTATAAAAACCCTAGGGCTAATTTTATTGAAATAAAACGGTTACATAAGCTTGAGGAGAAGCCCAACAAAATGAAGCCCTAGCCCTACGATACAAAGCTAACAAAAGGATCCAAAGATTAGAACAAAAATAACAATAACAATGTTTAAGAACGAGATCGTTACGTTCTCGCTCCGTTTCTAAGTGATCTATGTAGTAGGCTCTTAAGTCTACTCCATTGCCATGAGTAACCAAGGTATCATCAACTAGCAGAGTATCCCTAGGCTTCTTCCGTCGAGAAGTATAAACCTGCCAATCATCTTTATCTTCTTCTTCATCTTCTTTTACTTCTTCTGATTCTTCCTCCTGTTCCTGCCGATTCTTACCGGTGGGTGCAGCAGTAGGTTGGAGATTTTTTCTTTTTCTTTTAAATTTTTGGATGTATCGGTCAGAATCGTCGACTATAAGTAATGCCACCCAGGCGGTTTGCACCACGGAGGAAGGGCCACCCTTCCAGCTTGTTCGAGAACCACAATTTGGATAGTTCGACTAGCCACCGGGTGGCACTGTAACTCGCTGAGGAGTCTCCCCGACAGCCTTGTCAACAGAGTTTGAACTGTTGAACACGTTTTCGGCCTCAGATGTTACCCTATTATTCAGGGTAGCATCAGCTCTTTGTTGGGAAATGTCAACAACAGCTAAAGAAGGCCCAGAAGCCCTTTTCTTGATGGAGGATGCAACCTATAACAAGTGTCCCTAATGTGTCCGAACATTTTGCAATGCTGGAAAAAAAGATGCCTGTTCTCCACCACCACCTCCTGCCAAAACCCATCTGCGCCATCCGTGATCCAAATTTGATCGACATCTGAGAGAGTATAATCCCTCTCCACCTGAGCCCTGACATCACCAGGCGAGACCATATCAAAAGTAGGTGAATCAACTCTGAGAGGAGTACCAAGAGCTTGACTGATATTATATAAAGCACTTCGTTGATACAAATAAAAGGGCAGTCCCGGAAGGTTGAACCAAATAGTAACGATAGGAGGTTCCTTAGATGGGTCAAAATCAGGAGTCCATTTGATAAGCTTCATATGTGTGCCAGCAACCAAAACAGATTGTTGAAAGAAATATTCTGAAGATAATCTTCTTTCTTTCGTATTCTAATAAGTAAATGTCTGCCATCCAAGGCTCCCAACTTCCATGCTCCAATGAGCTTTAGATCCTCAAAAAATTTTCTAACTAATTCATCTTGGGGTGACCAAATTGGAATTTTCCTACTAAAGTGAACTTAATATCATCAGAGAGAACCTTCATTTCATGCATAGTGAAGATAACGAAGAGGCTTCCATCTTCGACACCTATCTACTCGATAAAAGCACCCTTCCTTTTTCCAGCCACAATATCATGAAAACTCTTGTGGAAAAAAGAGATAATCAATTTTGTGGGAGTTGCTGCCCATTGCTCCAGCATAAGACGCCTTAGCTGCCTTGAAGACAGACACAAACCAACAAGGAAACTCACAGTCGTCAAAGTAGAGAGGACTGATTGAGCGGCCCCTTCAGTCAGCAACCTTCGCTGCGTGCTCGTGCGGTCCTTGTCCCGTCGCTCGAACCTGCAGCATTCGTTGTCATACTCTGCCACGCGGACGACTTCGAACGAACTGGTCTGCAGAGAACGCGAATGCAGACGAAAGCGTCTTCCTGCAGCAAATGGTCGAGCGTGACGCAGCTCGACGACGGCTAGCCTCGCGACGACGAAGGAGAAGCGAGACGACTCGGCCAGCAGCCGACGAAATGGAGCCAACTAGAACGATGGAGATGCCGGCGGTCAATGCTGGGTTTCGCCATCGGGCGAAACCCTAGGCAGAGCTACCGGAGGACGCCGACATTATATTATATTATATATATATATATATATATATATTTTTATTTTTTTATTAAAGGAAGATCCATAAATGACGACATCTTACTAGCACAGAGAGCTCCTTCTGACCTCGGATAAGTTGAAGAGGGGGGCAATATCATTTACAAATGGATATTCAAAAGGCCTATGACACAATTAATCGGGATTTCATTATGGATGTGCTCACCGCTGTGAGGATTTAACTCTCAATTTTGCGACCTTATAAGAAGATGGCTTTGAGTCTAATGAGCATTCTATCCTTCTTAATGGCCAAGCCTGGGGCTCCTTCAAAGCTACTAGAGGGCTCAAACAAGGAGACCCCCTATCTCCCACCATCTTGGGGTGACCAAACTGGATTACTTCTCTAGAATACTGGATAGAGACTTTCTTCATCAAAATTATACCAGGTATCATCATAGATCTAACATAGCTATTTCTCATCTTATGTTTGCAGATGACATCATGATCTATTCCAAGGCCCACAGGATCGTTGTTAAGAAGCTAAAACGATAGTCCGGATTCTTTTCAAATTCAATCGGCCTCGTTCTTTAATACTACAAAGTGCCAAGTGGTCTTCTCTAAACACATCCCTATCCACACTAAGCATCGGATTCCGGAATTTACCTGGCTTCTCTCCTACATCTCTCCCTATCAAATACTGGGTGTACTTCTCACCTTGGGAAGGGCAAAACAAGTGCACTTTCGATGAGACTCCGGATAAGATTCATTCCAGATTGAATTGCCGGATCAACTCTTTTTTATCAAATGGTAGGCGTAATCAACCCTCCTAAGAAGTATACTAACATCCTTCCCATCCTATCTACTACAAGTTACCCCATCGAAAAAGAGCACTCAAAGTGCTAATTGAAAGAGCTTTTAATCGTTTCCTATGGTCCGGACAGACAACGAACTCCACCGGACCTCCCGGCGAGAGCAACTAAACCCACCGAAGCTGGTGGTTTGGGGTTTAAGGGGCTTCGACCAACTTCAGCAGATTAATTTTTACAACCGTGGATTCATTTCGTGGCACAAAACTCTTTGTGGGCCAAATTCATGAAAGGAAAATATTGCGTAGCACTTCCACCCCTCTCTTGCCGCGAGAAGACTCGGGGGATTCCAAAATTTGGATCGAATGTTAAGAGTTAGAAATGAAGCTGAAAAGTTCTTCTTATGGAACTCGGGCAATGGGGAGATAAGCTTCGGTCGGATAACCGGTGCCCAAAGGATTGGTTGATTCCAATTTCTCCCCAAGTGGATCATAAATTAATGGTGGCCGATCTTTGGGATGGCATTAACCGGTCTCTCCCCCATCTTAAAGCAATCCTTCAAGACCATTCAAGCAACCTGCATTTCCACTATCAAATTTACTAGGGGAGGCCTGACAAACATAATTCTGGAAAAACTAAAGTCCCAAAGTTTAACTAATGCCATCTACAGGAAAACATTCCAATGCACTTCTGTACCCTGGGGCAAGGCTATATGGAACAAATTTCTGTCCCCCTCCATGTCCTTTCTCTCCTGGAGAGCTTTGCATAGAATCATTCCAACTGATGACATTCTCAAATTAAAAGGGCTGAGAGGGCCATCCATTTGTGTTCTATGCCACCAACAAGAGGAGACCTTAGATCACTCGTTTTTCGATGTATTTTTGCCCGTGATGTGTGGAAAGCTCTTTGTCATCTACCGAGTAAAGGTTGTTGTATCCATCGGGATCTATTTCATACTCGCCGGCGTGATAGAAACTACCAAAATTTTAATCCCATCTACTTTATTGTTTTGTGGTTTACCCGGATGGCCGTAAATAATTCTAAATTTAACAACATTACAGCATACAGCTTCTAATGTGGTTAGAAACCGTAGGAATTATATCTCCAAAATTATTACACATAAGCAGTTTCCAAACATCCTCAAGACGTACCAAACACCTCGGGCTCCCAAACCTTTCATCGAATTGTCAAATGGCTTCCCCTCCTTGTAACATCATCAAACTCAACACGGATGGTAGCTTCTTCAAGGATTGTGCTGGTGTGGGGGTATATTTAGGAACACTAAAGGACAATGTCTCGCTATTTTTCCATGGCCCCGTGGTCGCACAAGATGCTTTGAGGCGTAACTCATAGCCGTGCCGTGGGGTTTACGCTGGCCAGTTTGCTTGACTGGACTCGACCTTCGGATCGAGGTGGATTCCAATGATCTAATCTTAAGCCTTACCGCTGGCTCTCATACCATCCGGCACCATAACTACTGGATCCATCTCATCCAAACAATGTTGCAACCACAGATCAAAATCTCCTTCAACTACAGGGAGGCTAACAAACCTGCCCACTGGCTGGCTAGAAAAGGTGCAGTTTCACCCAAAGTTCTGGTTTCCAATACCCCTCCCGGGACCTCAATTTTCTTATCAATGGGGACAACCTCTCGCTCCCCTCATTTCGGAACTGAGCACAACTCCTCACTTGAAGTCGCACATCTCCCGCCGTTGCCGTTGCCACTCGTCTCATGAGTAGGTTCACCGTTTGTGTTTCCCGTCACTTACCTCTATGCTTATACTTTGTAATGGCATCCTATAAGCCTCCCGTGATGTTTCTTCTTTTGGCCTTTTGGGGACCCCTCACCCAATGGCTTTTCCGTAATCGCCTTCTTTATTTCAACATGCAGGAAGCCCGAGCCGCTTCTTTTATAAAAAAAAAAAAAAAAATATATATATATATATATATATATATATATATATATATATATATATATATATTTCCCTCCCTAATAAATAAAAAGCCCTAAATCCTTCCGCCCATTCGATCGACATTCGTTCCTCTCCCGTTCGCACGATCGACCGAGCCGTTCACGTCTCTCCTGCGCTCGAGCAAGCCACCGAACGTATCTTCCTCCTCGAGCCGCACACATGCGCCATCCCCTGTAGCATCCCCATACGCGATATCCTATCGCCTGCTCTCCCCTGCGCGATCCTGTCGCCGAGCCTCTGCTCCTTCCTGCGGCACTTTGTCACCATTGCCAGTGTCCCCCTCTGCTCGAGTTCTGCCCCTACAGGTAAGTTCAGCACCTCCTCCTCCCTCTAGCCTATAATAAACTCCATTTGGGGAGGCCATTGGTGCTGGCCGAAAATTTGAGGGAAGGGAGAGCTGCTGCTGGAAGCTTTGGTAGGAGGAGGTGTTGTTACTTCCTTTTCCTGGTTGGTCTACCCTCTCTGAGTGCTTATTTCCTACTGTTTGGGGTTTTGTTGGGATTCGGCTAAACCTCACGCAAGGTATCCGCTTTTCTTCTTGCTCTTCTTTCCACAAAGGTCGAATGAGTTTAAGGCACTATGGTTCTTTGAGTTGAGTCTTGGTTACATGCCCTACACTCTTTGGAAGGTTTTTTTTTTCCTCTCCTGAAGTTCATCATAGCAGCATATATGATCATTTGATGGATTGATGGAGCCATACATATAGCATTTAGGCTTTATTTACCTTATAAATGTCATCTTGTGGGCTGAAGAGAAGATTTTGCTAAACATCTACTTATATGCTACGCACTTTCTTTGTGTTTACATATCTAGCACCTAAACTTTCATATGAATATTTTGGCTTCATAGTCCCATGCATAAGGACTAGACAAACACTGTCCATATTTGTTTAGAGATTAAAGAAGCTCTTCTTGTGACAAAATCTAGCTAGCTAGTATTTCTTTTTTTTCTTATCCATTCAAGCTTTATATTATCTTGTGCTCTTTTAAGTGGCATCAAATGTGCATGGAGGCTTTGAATGACATGTATGCCTCCCATTTATTGAAACTCTTTTGAGCTTAAAAGTGTTCCACTTGAAAATTGTGGAACTTATGTCTTTGTGGAATATTGCTTGGCTTGGAGTTTTAGTTGAGCCTATCACTTTGCTTGCTTTTAATTAATTTTTGGGCTTCTTTACACATCTATTTAACACTTCATATCGACATTGATATTATAGCATGAGTAAATGAAAGGAGCATGGTAGTTTGGTAGAGAGGTTGAACTTCATTTTTGATGCTTTATAAGTATGGATACTTTTCTTCTACCTATGTCACTTGTAGCTTTCTTTAAATGTTGGAATACCTATTTGAAGGTTCTTTTACTTGCTAGTTGTTTTAGTAAGATTTGGGCACTATTTGGAGTGGTTGAACTTCATTTTAGTAAGATTTGGGCACTATTTGGAGAGGTTGAACTTCATTTATAATGGCTTGTAAACATGGATACCTCTTTCTTTTGCCTATGTAACTTGTATCTTCGTTTATACCTATTTGAAAGCTTCTTTATTTGCTAAAGTGCTTTAGTAAGATTTGAACATTATTTGGTAGCCTTGTGGTAGCTGTGGTTTTGCCCCTATATCGGGCTCGGTTTTGGCTTGTGGTAGCTGCGGTTTTGCCCCTGTATTTGGCTCGATTTTGGCCTATGGTAGCTGTGGTTTGGTCCCTTTGCTCAGGTTGAGATTCCTTTGTGGTGGCTGATTTGTTTAGCTACTTGTGGGGTTCGGTTTGGCCAATGTTGGGCTCGGTTTTGCCTTGCCATGGGCTTGGTTTTGCCCTCTTTTGCTGTCCCTTTTTCATGAGTGATGTACGAGATAATTTAAAATGTTTCAGAGTCAGTTCTACTGACCAAATTGGTTGTAATATGGGAGAAAGAGGAAGAGTCTTTTGGTATGTAAGAAAATTTGGGATTAATTTGGAAGTTTCTATGTGGTATCTTTTGGAGGTGTTTCATGACTAGCGTGAGGGGGTGCTGTTCATCTCTTTACCTATTTGGGAAACTTTGCTATTTGGGATGTTTTAGATTAACCCTCCTACCATTTTGACCCCTCTTTTCTAAATTGATTTTGGAGGCGGGTTAGTCTTCTTTTTTTCTCCTTCTTGCTCTTTTTGGTCTGTTTTCCGTTTTCCTTGGTTTTGATTCTCGGTTTGTTTTGGGGCATAGGGTGGTGATGACAAAGGCACACCGGTGGTAGAGTGGAATGATACTCTATCCTACGACATCAGGACCCACTCCATGGACCCGGTGAACCGTAGGATAATAATATCATTCACCGCTATAAGACTAGCGGGGTACCTGTACCTTCTTAGGTTGTTGGCGATCCTGTGCTCGACGACATGATCGACTCGTCGACAATCATACTTTTCAAAACTGATAAAACAGATTTGATAAAAACATATACAATACCTATAAAAATATATTTTTACTATAAAATAAAATTAATACAACTTTCTTTTGGATTCCTGAAATTCACGTGCATGCTAAAAATATAAATTTTAAATATATATCAGTAATACTAGTTGTTCACTTGTTGACATTAAGATCTGGCTAGAAACACCCTCCTAAGTTAGGTTCAATAGAACACCGTTCTAGTTAAGTGACGTGCTTTATACATCCGGGTGACTGAGTAGCCTTCGACGACCCTCGAGTAAAAATATATATGTCTGAGCCTAAACCTACCTGAGTGCTTGCGGTCCCCTTTTTCGGACTTTTTTATATGTTTTCATCGAGATTTTTGGACGAAGCACTCATGCTCTTTTATCCGGGATTTTCCCCAGGTTTTGATGATTTCATTTGAATTGTTATTTATCAATTTTCTCGAGTTTTTCCACCTTGGGCCATTCACCTTTCTTTCTCGAGCTTTCTGGACGACATTTCTTTTTCTGCTTTGCTTTCATTTATATGATGCATATCAGCCTGCTACATCTAAAAAAACAGCGGATCTGTCATGTATACATGTTTGTTTTATATTTATAGCATGTTACTTTCATGTTGTACCTGCTACTTTTCTTTTCTTACATAGCACGTTGTACAATACTCTTTACTGCATACTCTACTATTTTTTCTGTGCTACACATCTTGCTATTACGCTATACACTGTACAACTTTAAACACGCTTTCATATGGTACTTGAAGAACTACAACCATAGGGCTGCCTGATTTGACATCATAACCTGACACCTTAGAAAACTTAAACTTGTTACGACATGGAGCTTGGAGCTAGCATTGTGGGGCAGCACGACCATTTTCAACAACAAAATATGTCTACACCAGCTAAACTATTCCTTAGCAATTAAACAACAATGCATAGGATTTCGAGGTTGTCCGCCTAGTGCGACATAAATCCTCAACTTCTCTGGCTCTAGTATAACTCTCATTGCATAATATAAGTCCCAACTCGTTTTAGGATTCCGGGTCATTGTCGTTCGTTACGACCTAAATTCTCACATCTTCCAGGCTATTTGGTGATCATTTCACACAAATGTGAGCCCTATTTAATAAAATATGCAGGATGAAACATTTAAATAATTTCTCCTCCAAACTAATGTCAAACCATAGGATAACTTGGGAAGTCACTGAGTGCTCTCTCGTGATCCGCGACATCCCCTAGCTTCTTCCTCTTTTGTTTCTACAATAAATGCTCCAAATTCGAGTCAATCCCCTTCACACATTTTCGTCCGATTTCGTTGAAAAGTCTTATCCTTTTCGACCTCCTCGAAGATAATATTTCGATTTTTATCGAGAGTTTTCTAAGCTGTTTCGATCATTTAAGATGTAATTAACTATAAGGGTTTGCCTTTGTAGGAAGCTTTTCCGAATCCAGCTTAATATAAACCCTTCGTATTAAATAGGGGAACTTGTCTGCAAATAAAATTGTTTCGCAGATCAAACGAACGTCATATATTTCTTAGTTTATTTGATCGAGCTTTACCTCAGTCTTCGTGTTTATCTTTCGGATAAATACGATGTCTTGAGCGTATAGTGCTTCTTTCATTTAAACTATAAAAAATATAGGTACAGCTGATTTCATATTTTTCTAAACTTTATATATATATATATATATATATATATATATATATATATATATATATATAAATTAAAACGTCCTTCTGAAGCGGGCGACGAGATTTCTATTCCGGCAACCGACAGCTTCGAACGGGCAACTCCACACCTAAAATGACGCCGACAAAGATACAATGATGATTTACTATTCGAGAGGAAGACCATCTCTCCCACAACCCTAGACATCGCTAGGATCATCAGGGAAGAAACAAAACTGTAGCCCACAAAAACATGCATAAAGAAAACAAACCCTAGGTTAATAAGCTTAATATAATCCTATCACAACACTTGAAACTTCTCCGCAAACTCTGATTTCTCTTTGTTTCGTATGTGATTACCGCCGTCGTGGACTCCGCTTGTTCGCTGAAACTCTCTGCTCCGCTTCCTACCAAGCCGACTCTCCCTATCGTGCTCGCCCCGCCTTGCTGTTGCATCGACCAGGCCTGGGGTGGGCTAGATAAGTGATGCCCGACCGGTCACGTCTAGACTGGTTCCTGAGCAGGCATAATAATACTCACCTTCTGAAGAAGTACCTTACCCTCAAGATTGAATGATGGGAATGTTTTCAGATCACCTCATACGATTCCTACATTGCTTCATACTTTGGCTGACCCTTCCACTTAATAAGTACCTCCTTTATTTTCACCCCTCCTTGGCGCACTCCTTCAACGTCTAAAGGCTTTAGAACCACCTTAAGGTCCTCTGTCATCATCGGTGGTAGTGACGATAATGGTTTATGATCTCCAATCGCCCGTCGTGCTGTGAAACGTGGAGGACTGGATGTAGTGTTGATGATGGTGGTAAAAGGGTAAGTCATTGCCTCGATGTGTGTCGTCACTTCGTAGGGTCCAAAATATCATGGTGAAAGTTTCTCGCTCCTCTGTCTTACTAATTTCTTCTTTTAGGGCCTTAACTTCATGTAAACTATGTCTTATGGTTCGAACTGCACCTCTCTCCAATGTCGATGTGTTCCTCTTTATGATCTGTTGAGCCTCAGTAGATGCCCCCTTGAGCTCCACCGATATCCTGTACCTCTCCTCCAAGTACTAGTTTGCACTAGATACCGATGTAGTACTATGCCCATAGTGTATCGTGTTGGGTGGATCTCGCCCATATGAAATCTTGAAATGAGTAGTTTGCGCTACTGTATGATATAAAGTATTATACAAATATTCGGCCCACGCAATCCATTTGGCCTAGCGCTTCGGTCTATCCTAAATAAAACAATGCAGGTATGTTTCCACACTCCTGTTGACCACCTCTATTTGGCCACCGGCCTGAGAATGATATGTTGTGCTTCTCTTAAGGATTGTTCCTTATAACCTGAGCAGCTCCTTCCAGAATTGGTTGAGGAGCACCTTGTCCCTGTCTGATACAATCGATTATGGAACTCCATACAAATGAATAACCTTCTTGCTTGAACATTGTGGCACCGAGATCATAATGTAAATGTATCACAATGGAATGAAATGTGTGCACTTGCTCAAGCGATCCACCACCACCATAATCACCGTAAACATTTCTGATCATGGCAATCACTCTATGAAATTCATGGTTACCTCTTCCCAAACCTTCTTTGGTAACTCCAAGGGCTGTAACAACCCTTCTGGTGCCATGTTCAAGTAGTTGGCATACATCACACCGTGCTACCATATCTTCTACGTCTTTGTGCATCTCCATCCAATATAGCTCTGTAGATAAGCGATTGCATGTCTTTTGCACACTGAAATGCCTCCCGATTGCACTGCTGTGAAATTCCTACAATTGCATGGGAATGTGATCTGATGCCCTTCGTAAGACTAACCACCCCTGGTAGAGTAGCTATTGTGCCCTCAAAACATATCCCAGATGACTACTCGGATCTTGTAGCAATTTTGCTCATAATTTCTTCAACACTTCATCTTGCTCGTTCTCTCGTCTCATAACTTCCCAATCTAGGGCCAAAGGTAAGGATAATTGTCTTCCACCTTCCTGGAAAGGGAATCTGCTGTATTCTCCAATTCTACTCGGTATTGAATCTGAAAATAGTATCTCAGCAACTTGGATAGTCATCTTTGATGCTTCTCAGTCACCATCCTCTGCTCCAACAGATACTTCAAGCTCCTCTGATCTGCCCTGACAAGAAAATGTCGCCCCAATAAGTGGGGTTGTTCACTTATGAATGGCCAAGACAATAGCCATTAACTCTCGTCATACACAGACTTGAACCTACCCGAGTAGGCAATCAGTACTCATCCCAATCCATACCCTAACGCATTCTTCTTTACCACAAGTGTTCTATTGAAATCTGGAAGTGCTAGTATTGGTACACTGCTCATGGCTCTGTTCAGATGTTTGAAGGTTTGTATTACAGCTTTCCTCACTTGAAATTATCTTTCTTCAGCTACTCTATTAGTTGTCATGCTATCTTGTCTTACCCATTCACAATATTTTGTAGTATCCGATGAGACATAGGAATCCCCTCAACTCCTTTAAGCTTCTGAGTAAAGGCTAGTCCATCATAACCTCAATCTTGAACGGGTCTCCTACTCCTGCACTAGTTACTACGTGCCCTAAGTACTTCATCCGTAGCTGTGCAAATGAACATTTCTTCAGATTGGCGTACAATTGGTATTCACTCAACTTTTTTAGAATTGTCCTCAGGTGCTCCATATGTTCCGTCTCTGTTCGACTGTAGATCAATATGCCATGAAAGAAAACCAGGACGAATTTTTTGAAATAAGGCTGAAAACCATATATTCATGAGGGACTAAAATGTGACTCGAGCATTGGTGAGGCCAAACAACATCACTAGTAACTCGCATTTCCTTCATGTGTCCTGAACGTTGTCTTGTGCACATTCGTTGGATTCATCGTGATCTGGTGGTATCTCAACTTAAGATCTATTTTTGAGAAGATGACTGCCCCATAAAGCTCATCCAACAACTCATCAATCACATAAATAGGAAACTTATTCAACGTTGTCTCCTTGTTCAAAGTCTGATTTCCACACAACACCTCCAACTACTATCTTTTTACTTCACTAACAGGAGCAAGCTAGAGAAAGGACTCACAATGGGTCTAATAGTCCCAACCTTGAGCACCTCTCGTGTCAGCTTCTCCATCTCATCCTTCTGAATTTGGGGATACCGGTATGGTTTGACACTGATAGGAGGGATCCCTCCTTTAATGTAATAACATGCTCATGCTTTCTTGAAAGTGTTAACCTGCTTGGCTGCTGAAAAATGTCCATAAACTGTTGCTTTCAGGAATCTCTGCCAGCTCGGGATCTCGGACCTTATCAGTGCTCTGCAGCTCCACTAAGTAGCCCATCCCTGCTTCCTGTATCGACTTGACCATGCTTATGAGCAAAACAATGATTTTGCATAAACTAGCCTCTCCTTTGAGCATCACCTTCCTCCCCTCCACATGGAACTCCATCGTCAGGGATTTCTAGTCCACCTTAATCTTCCCGAGTGTCTATAGTCACTTCATCCCTTAAATCACATCTGTGCTGCTCAAGTCCAAGGGAAGGAAGTTCTCTACTATTTGTAGTCCATATAGTGTCAAAACTAACCCCTTGCAAATTCCCAGACTTCTCTCCTCCTTCCCTGTACCCATCATGAGGCCGAAGCTCCCTGTAGTTAACAACATCAATCCTAGCTGAGCCACAACCTGATTTGAGATAATGTTATGTGTGACCCCACTATCCATCAATACAACAACCGGTTGTTCCTCAATCTGCCCCCACATTCATGATGTGCTTCGGAGTAAATCCGACCATTGAATTGAGGGACACATCCGCTACAGCCAGTGCTGATGCTTCTCCTCCATCACATCTTCCTCCAATTCCTCACCCTCTGTCTCCTCATTCCAAAGTAAGGGGATTTGAAGGGCGTGCTCCTTGCAATGATGACTTGGGGTGTACTTATCATCACTGCGGTAACATAATCCGTTTGCTCTTTTATCTTGCATTTCTACATCGGTGAGGCGCTTGAAATTGCCCTCTAGATGGGTCATCGTATTCTTATCATTTGGCGTCTCTTTCTGAATTGACATTATCTGGGGTCTCCTGTGTTGTCGCACTTGCTTTTATTTTTCATCTTTTTCTTATCTTCCATCATCTCCCTCAATCACGTTGTCTCAATGGTTGAATGGCCGCTCGGATGTCAGCTTCAAGCTCTTCAAGAAGTTCACTTCTACTCCTACTGCTGAAATACCCCTCAACCGCCCTGACAAGAGCTCGAACCTCTCCCTGTACTTTGCGACTGTCCTCTCTCGAGTCAGAGCATGGAATTGCTCATGTAGGTCTCCTTCTCGAATGACTTGGAAACACTCCAACAAACAATCCTTAAACTCCTCCCACGAATGCATCAGATACCTCCTCCATCCACTAAAACGCTAGTGTCTTTCCCTCCAAACATAATCCTACCGAATGAGCTTCTCTTCCTCTGTTAACCCTTTAATTGCAAAGTAACGCTCCACCTAATACACCCAACCATATGCATCTTCTCTTTCAAAGATCAATATATTTATTTTTCTTATGCTTGCATCTCCACCCCAACTTCCTCTTCCTCTGGTATTTCCCCCCATGTGTCTCTGGTTGAACTCCCTTCTTCTATCATAACCATACCCCTCTTCTGATTCCCTCCTTCCTCTATACTCGTCCGTGCCCCTTGTAACATCCCTCAATTTTGTGGCCCAGCCCCCTCCATCAGAAATCTCCACTTCCACTCCTCTCGGAGTCTTAGGGGGATGCTCTTGGTGGTAGGTGATGTCCTCCTCGTTATCCTCTCGTTCGATCTTCTTTCCTTGTGATCTGGCCAAGGATTTCCTGATCAATTCTCGGTTAGGGTTTGCAACTTGAGCGGTCGACATGACCTTTGACTGCATCTTCATGAGCTTCATTATCTCTTAAATTTCTCCTATGCTCTCAAATCCGTTTTCCATTCGACTCTCTATAGAAAAAAAAAAACATGTCGTCCATGCTGGTGAACCTTTCTTCTATTCCAGATTTGATTTGCCCAACTTAACTTTCTAGCACATTCATTTTCTTTGTTATCATTCTTTCAAGTTCTTACTTTGATACCAATTTGATGTGATCCGGAAGCAAAATCAATGCGCAAACGTCGAAAAAAGTGCAATAGGCAAGTGGAAAAACTCAAATGAGAGCTGCTCTTATGAAAATCAATGGAAAACAAAGATATGAAAGGGATCACTGTTCGAGAGGTAGATCGTCTTTCCTACAACTCTAGACGTCGCTATAAATACCATAAAAAGAACTGCAGCCCAGAAAAACATGCGTAAAGAAACACAAACTTTAGGTTAATAGCATTAATATAATCCTATCACTTCAAACTTTCTTCTCACTCTGATTTCTCCTACTAGTATATGTGATTACCGCTCTTGTGGACCCTGCTTGTTCGCTGAAACTCTTTGCCCGGCTTCCTGCCGAGCCGACCCTCCCTATTATGTTGGTCTCACCCTGTTGCTGTGTCGATCGGGCCTTAGAGGCCTGGGGTGTGCTTGATGAGTGATGCCCGATCTGTCCCACCTAGACCGGTTCCTGAGCGAGGTGCAAAAGTAACAAATGGTTTGCTTCCCGTGGTGTTTATTCATTTATGTGTAAAGTGCGATACAAGTCTCTTGATTATTTACAGTTGGCTATTGTACTACCAAAAGGTGTTAGATTACTTCTCAAACTATTTTAATATGAGCTGAAATAGTCTTCTATAAAAATTTTCAGGAATTAAATTCAGACTTTTATAGATTTTGGGATTAAAATGACTCCTGACAAGGAGAACTATTTTGACACTTCTATTTTTCCTTTATAAAGCTTAACATTGACGTACTTGCTGTATTTTAAGTTGGTTAATGCATAAACTTATACATTATCCTTATCATGAATGCAATTTATGTTCATACAGAAATATTAATGGACAGAAAAAGGATGAACGTTATTAAAAACCCATTTACCTTACAATGATTTCGAAATTGCGTCTAAACCATCTGAATGTTCCTACAAATTTGGCAGTATGATCTCCGGCCAAGATGGCCATTGGGTGAAGAATATTTGCACGGTAAAAGTGAAGCCCGTTCTCTGAAGAGAGCCCGCGTACATCCATCACTCACATCTATTATCAAAGCTTCCACCCAACAAAAAATTTAGCTGATTCCATACTCAGTACAGTTGACTAATTTTTTGGCTTCTTGTTGTAACATCTGGCTTAACACATAAGAGAAGAAACTAATGCCTTCCAGGTTAATGCATGCTATTTAGCACATATTTAGCAATCATCAAGAATTTTCATTGTGTATTTCAACTTCAGTGTAATTTTATTTTAGGATATTTACATACATACCACTCAATTTTTGCGTATTTACATATCTAGCACCTAAATTTTACTTTGAACATTTATACCACCCAAAATTTTCTCATCTCATAAAAAAAATACCACTAGTTGAAGTTTAGGTGTTAGATATGTAAATACTTAGGAATTGAGTGGTATGTATGTAAATCTTCCATTGTTTTATTTTGATGAATTTGCAACTTAATTGTTTTGTTGGAGGGTAACTTTATGCAAGTCGGTTTGGCATAGTAGTTTAGAGTGCAATCTTTCAACCAGGAAGTTTTTGTTTCAAGGTGCATGCAAATGTTTGAGATAATAATAAAATAGAAAGGTTGGAGGGTAAGGTGACTTAGAGCTAGTACTCATGTTGGCTCGAGCATGAGTTTTATTAATTAATTGAGTTTTAGTTTGTGGTAACTTTTGTCAAGTTTATGCTGGCTCATGTGCAATAGAGGGATAATTCGATTCAAATATTTGTTGTAATAAAGTGAAAGATAAAAAAAATGGAAATCAAATGATAATATATATATATATATATATATATATATATATATATATATATATATATATATATATATATATATATATTTAAAAGAGCAATGGAATACTCCTTACGCGTTAAATCAAAAGGGAGAATACAAAGAGGGGAAGAGTTCCTGATACACACCTCATACAACACACGCAAGAAAGAGAAACCTAAAGGAACTCAGACCCAAGGAGGAGGAAGTCTCACAAAACCTCACAATACAACTCACACAAAAAAATAAAAAATAAAAAATCTAATGGACCTCCATCCTCCAAGAAAAAGAAAATACAAAACTCAAAGACATCAAAGACATAAATCATTGCGAACAATCAAAAGCAAATCAGCAGGAACAACAGAAGAGATCTGAATAGAAGGCCGAGACAATCCAACTTTAGCCGCCCAATGAGCCGCCAAATTTCCACTACACTTGGTATGCGACCAACAAACAACCAAATTCTTAGCTAAAACAACAATCTTCTTAAACTGATATGATATGCTCCAATGTATATCCACCTTTAAAATACAAGATCTCCATAAAAGTAAAGAATCAATCTCACAAACAATAAACCACCAACCATTAAGTTTTGCAATCAAGAGACCCAAAATAAGAGCATTAGCCTCAGCAAAGCACTGGTGCCAGCAAAAAACCAGCATAAAACCGAACCAACACTATTCCTGCAAAGCCCTCCAATACTAGCACAATTAGGCTTCCAACACCCATTCACATTAATCTTTAAAAAAGGCTCAGAAGGCCGAAACCAATGAACAGTAGAGATAGCAGTGCTATGATTAGAAACAACACAGTCAAAAGACAGAAGAAATTTAGCTAAATTCCCCCCTGCAAATTCATAATAGGAGACAGAAACTTAATACCCTAAAGTAAAAAACAATAAATCTGTCGAACAGTATTCAGAAGGGAAGGAAATGAATTAAGATGCTTAGCAACATTCTTAGAAAGTCAAATAAACTAAAAAACAGTAGCAGGAATAGCCACAAAAAAATATTACCCATATTCTTCCAATAATCGAAAGCATCAGATATATTAGACCAAAGACCAAGACCACAATCAATCTTTAAAAGCCTTAGGAGTTTGGTCCAAACCCTATTAATAAAGGAACAATTAATAAAAAGATGATGCAAAGTTTCCTCCTGTTGCTTACAAAAAAGACAACAAGAAGGAATTCTTAAACCCTTAAGCTTAAGAAGATCGTCAGTAGGAAGTAAACTATGCATAAGACGCTAATTAAAGAAAGACATAGAAGGTTTTAACCAAGGATTCCATAACCAATGAAGATCCAAACCATTCTCATTAAAAGAATGTTTAGCAAAACTTTTGGTCATAGAATCTCCCATGCAACCCTTAATCTTAGGCACATCCCTCTTATCACTAGTAATAGGAACATTAGCAATGCAAGTAGCAACATCTTTGTCAACCAACATCAAAAGTTCTCTGATATTCCAAAGATTATCAATCTAACAATTTTTTATCTTAAAATTAATATCACGAGGGCCACCATAGAAATCAGCTAAAAAACCTTTTCCAAGCCAGTCATCATACCAAAAGGAACAATTTCCTTCACCAAAATCCCAAAAAATAAGCTCTTCAGCCTTACGAGCAACTTTAAGCATACTACGCCAAATAAAAGAGTCAGAATGCATAACAAAAATAGATAAATGATGCTTGCCAACACATAATTAGCATGCATAAGAGTGGCCCAAATGGAATCACTTTTACGAAAATGAAACAATAATTTCATATAATTAAGCCTAATAGAATCAGAAAGACTCCTAAAACCAAGGTCACCCTTATTAGTCGGCTTGCAAAGTTTATGCCAATTGGCTCAATGAACCTTAGTCGAACCAGTACCTTGCCAAAGAAATCTATCAAACATCAGCTTGATCTTATTAATCAAACTAATAGGAATATTCATAACTTGTAAAGAATAAAGAGGAATATAAGTTAAAACACTTCTTAAGAGTGTCACTCTAACACCAAAAGAAAGAAATTGATTCTCCCAAGAAAGAATCATCTTTCTAATTTTATCATACAAATAATTGCAAAGATTAACACGATTTCTACCTTTGTTAAAACGAAAACCCAAATAATCCATAGGAAGCTCAGCCCTATTACAACCAGTGTACTCCTTAATCCAATGCTTCTTATCAGCCACAACATACTTGGAACAGTAAAAAACACATTTGTAAGTGTTAAAGACCATACTAAAAATAAGATGGAAGTTATTGACAACCTCCCAAATCTTCTTTATAGAAAACTTATTGGCATTAGTAAAAAAATAAGATCATTAGCAAAACATAAATGCGAAATACTAAAACGGCCTTTATGAAAGTAATTTACTTGTGAATAAATAGAAAACAAACGATTTAAACTTCTAGAAAAGTAATCAAAGGCAAGAATAAATAAATAAGGAGATAATGGATCTCCCTACTTCAAACCTCTGAAAGATTGAAAAAAGTCATACTGATTACCATTTATAAGAACAGAATAATAATTGCCACTGATAATTCTGTAAACCAAATTACAAAAATTATTACTGAAACCATTAGCATGTAAAACCTCCATAATGAAATCCCAATTTATGGTATCAAAAGCTTTTTTAATATCCCTTTTAAAAATGGTATTACCACCTCTAGTCTTATAATCAAGATCTAAAAGAAGCTCTTGAACAATAAGAGCGTTATCACAAATATTTCTATTCTTTAAGAAAACAGACTGATTCAGACTTATAATATCAGAAAGAATAGGCTGCAAACATTTAACCATAATCTTGGAAATAACTTTGGAAATAACCGTGTTTAGACTGATAGGTCTAAAAGCATCCCAAGTGTCAGCCTTGCTTTCTTTAGGAATAGAACAATATTAGAAATTTTAAAATATTTAGGAAGAGGAGCACCTTTAAAGAAATCCTGAATAACAGCCACTACATCACCTTTAATAACATCCCAGCCAGATTTATAGAACTCAATAGTAAAACCATCTGGGCTAGCCGCCCATCCATCCTTCATAAGATCAAAAGTCTCCTTAATTTCTGTACAACTAGGAAGCCTAGTAAGTAACTCATTATCAAAAGTAATAACATTATTATAAAGAGAAAGATCCACATGGGCAATCAACCCTTCACTTCTCCTAAAAAGAATTAGAGAAATAATTAACCCCACTAGTGGAAATACTATCAATATCACTTAGAATTAAACCATCATCAGTCCTAATCTTAGTAATTAAATTACCACGATGCTTATTTTTAATGCAATCATGAAAGAAAGCCGTATTACGATCACCCTCTAAAAAAGAGGTTTTAGCAGCTTTCTGAGCAAGAAAACATTCTTGCATATTAATGGCTTCAAGAAGCTGTTGTTCACCAATAACCAACGTATCCAAATTAATATCATCAGTAGCAAACTGATTATCCAAATGCTGCACATTATCCTTCAACATCATAATTTTCTTACTCAAGTGACCAAACACCTCCCAATTCCAAGCCTTAAGAGCCACAACCAAATTTTTCTGAAGGCATTTGAGTCTAAAACCAGAAGAACCACTCAAATTATTAAGAAAAAAGTGATGATAATCATTATGTAAGGTCCACATGTTATAAAAAGTAAAATGATAATGTCTTTTGTGAGAATTATTTAAAATTTTAAGTAAAATGGGTGCATGATCAGAAGCAATAATAGAAAGACATTGAACTTTGTGTAAAGAAAAATTACTAATCCAAGGAGAATTAGCTATATAACGATCAAGTCTTTCAAAAACTTTATCACGACACCAAGTAAAAGGAGAACCATGAAAACCTAAATAAAAAATACCTAAATCCAGCATATAACCATTAAATTCATCAATAGTTTTAAGCTTAGGATAGACCCCACCTTTCTTCTCACAAGTGGAAGAAAGCAAGTTAAAGTCCCCTCCTAAAACCCAAGCCTCATTAGAAGGATTGATAACCTTAAGAGCATTCCAAAGCTCTAATCTAGCTTGTTTGTTACAACCAGCATAGACTAAAGTAAAAAGAAAGGAATCCTTAAGATAATGAATACGAATATGTAGAAACTGATTGTGATTAACAAGAATCTCAATTCGAATAGTATCTTTCCAGAAAAATCAAATTTTATTATTGAGATTAGCAAAAGCATTATAATTCTCAAATCTTTTGAAATAAACCTCATTATTGTCAACCGCAACAAGATGCTCCAAAATACCAAAAAATAAAAACTTATAAGTACGAATTAAACTTTTCAACCTATCAGAAGCATGCAATTTAGCAATGCCTCTAGCTCTAGCATTCCAAACCAGAGAGTTTAACATCATTAAGAAACAGATTTACCATAATCAGAATCAGAACCGGGAAGAGAAGTTAGAGAATCAACCACTTTCTCTTTAGAAAAGGTAATACAGTTACCAAGATTTAACTGGCTAAGCTCCCAGCTTCCACGACATTTCCTTTTCTTTGATGATTTCTGAATAATCCAAACCTCTTCTAATTCTGAACTAGTAATATTATATAATGTAAAAAGTGAGTTTTTTATATATATATATTTATCACCTTTTTAGGGACACCCTTGAATTTAATAAAATTTAATTGTATTTTATATCAATATTTTTAAACAGAGCCAGCTCGCTGTTTAACAATTTAGAAGTCATTTTTTATGTTGGTTTTAAATTTTTTGTTAAGTCAGGAAAAGTTTTATAATTTCAACGAATCCTCATCTCTGGAGGGGCATGCACCATAAAAATATGTATTATCTGATCACGAGCTATTCATGAATTTTAAATTTTTTAAAGTACAATTTTCTATGATGCTAGCACGTGGAATTATTGCTATTTTTTTATTTTTGGGAAATTTATACACCTCACACAAATTTCTTGTATTTATGTAAAACCAAATTTGATATTTGCACTTTTAACGTTTTGGTGTAAAATTTCTTTTAACAGACTTTTAATCAGTGCCGTTTACCTCTAAAATTGAAAGGGTTAAACAAAGTAAATAAGCATAGGTTATTATTACTATTATTATTTAATATTAAAAAAAACTAAACTTAAGCAGAGCCGTAATGAATTTGAAATACATTCGGTGGAGACGAGTTTAAGGGTTGATTGATGGTGCCATGGAGCTGCAGTTGCCATAGCTGACGATTCTTACCTTCCAATTGGATTAATTCAAGCATATGAACAATAATAATATTACAATTGAAAAATGAAACAAAAACAAAAAACACTTAATGTATAATCAAATCGTTTGTAATCAAATACTTTGTTTTAATTTTTTATTTATTTATTTTGTTCGTATGGTAGAACAGCTCATTCATAATAAACAAAAGGGAAATTTACTTGTGTTGCAGACTGTTCTTCTGTATTAACATGTGTCAAACCTAAACTTTAATATTTACATACATAACAGTTGTTGCTTTAAATTGAAATGCTAAAAATAATAGTACTAGTTTTATTATTTTTACGTAAGACTGCAAGTTGGGAAGTAATAATAAAAATAAGTTATTATTATTATTATTATTATTATTATTATTATTATTATTATTATTATTATTATAAAAAGGGATTTATGTATGTACCACATAGTTTCAATGTATTTACATATCTGACATCTAAATTATAATGTTTTCTTAATACCTAAATTTTTAACATAACATCAAATAAATCACTAGTTTCATTTAAAAAAAAAAAAGTAAAATATATTTTCTTGTATATGTTGATATGTTTATGATACTAAATATACATAAAAAATGTGACAGCAAGAATCTCAAGGAAATCCAATAGAATAAAAGACAATAGGACATATTCGAATGGGTCCCATTGATAAAAGCCAAAGGACCTGTATTAAGATAGTCAAAAGACGAAAATATTAAGCGTCGTTTTCTTCAGCTGGAAATCTGATTTGACCGAATGGAATGACATCCAAATGAGAGATAGGAGTTCAATCTGAGGCAGTTATTCACCACTAGCCCTCATAGTCAATTTTGGAGCTCCTAAAAGAACAGCCAAAGGCTTCTCGCGGAGCATATAACCTATGAGAAGGCACCTTGTATAAGAAGAACTACCACTCAGATTACAGCAACACATCCTCTGCCTGACGATCAATTTATTCTAACGACAGGAGAGTCTTTTCAAAATTTTCTTTTGAAAACCAGACCGTCAGATCTAGGCCCACCGATGACCTTTCAGTCGACCGAACATTTTCCAACTAACCAAAGACCCACATCAGATTGAGCGATAAAGTTGTAAGTCATTGGACACTCCTAATAAATGACTGCTAAAAGGTGTCAAAATTGACTATGAATATGAAAATTTGCCAAAATCGGTTATCAATATGAAAAAGTGCCAAAAAAAACCTGTAACGCTCCTATTTGAAGCATGGGGAAGAATGTAATTGTACACTTAGTAAACCCAAAATCTATAAATATGGGGTCATATTTACATTAAAAGGTTATTGATTCGTCATATCAAAACTCTTGCTTTTACTTCGCATACTCTCTCATTCTCGTTCTCTCTAGTTTTTCTCTTGTCTTATGATCTATTCCTTGTGTGTGATTCAAAGAACAGATCTCTCTTCAACATCCTAAGATGCGCAGCGAGTGTGGATCATGTTAGCAACAGGAAGAGGAGCACACCACTGGGAAGAAACCCATCTGAGAGATACCTCTATCATGAAGTGCATAAGGGAGTTAGCACAACAACAAATCGAAGAACTTAGAGATCAGATGTTGGGTCAGATGACAGTTGATCTACATGTTACTATGGGGAAGAGAGCAGACTCCGCGGGAACAAAACCATCAAGAAGAAGAAATTAAACCCTAAAGCTGTCGAGCGACTCAAGGAGCAAAAAGGTCTGAAGACTCCCAATTCCATGATAATATTGTGTCATTATTGAACACACAATAGTTTGAGTACGCTAGGGTCTACCCCTAGCCAAAGAATGCCTTTTCATGGTAGATCTTTGATATTGGGCCACCAGAAAAGTTCAAACTTTCTTCATTGGAATCCTACAATCTTCGGAGTGATCTGACCGACCATATCGCTTCCTTTAAGTTAGTCATTTGCATTTTAAAGATCTTCGACACACTGAAGTGTCAGCTATTCAACGCCTCGCTGAGGGACTCGACTCTCAAGTGGTTAAATGGCCTATCTGTAGGAGTACACCTCCTCGCCGAATTCATAAAGATGTTCATAGCACAGTTCGCCAGTGCCTAGAAACATCATAAGAACTCACAGGCCTTATAACATGTCAGGCAGGGGCCAAATGAGAGCCTTCTTTTTTACGTTGCTCGATTCTAAAAAGTAATGCTGGAAGTGCAGAATCTGGAATTTTTGGTAGCACATGTAGCCTTCGTTCAAGGACATAGAAGGGAGCGATTCAAGTATGCTTTGGGTTTGCAATAGCCCAAGAGCCTAATTAAACTCCCGGAATTATCCAACAACCACATTGCTTTGAGGGAGTATGTCTACCTGTCTTACATGAAAGCCAAACAATATGACCACCACTTGCATAAGAGAGCCTTGTGAGATGATGGGTGGAGGCCGAAGGATGGCACACGTCATGTCGTTCAACCCAGAAATGAAGACAACTGATTGCCTCGTGATAATATACTGAATAACATGACTGACTATTGGATGACTGCTAGGTACTAAAAACCACTCTGTTGAGGGTTTCTATGGTGGAGCTAGTGGAGGTCATACATAACAATAAGTGCTTTAAAAAGGCTCCTCCAATAATAATCAGAGCTTTTATTTGGGGTACAAAAAGGTTCTGTAAGTACCATATAGACCATGAAAATGACACAAAAGAGTGCAGACACCTCCAGAGCTTGGCCGAGTAATTGATTTGAGGGGGAAACTCAATAGAGTTTGTAGTACAAGAGGTGTTAATCCAAAGGCAAGAGAAGTTCCCAGTTGAGGAAATTTTTGATGAGCCTATTTAAGCTAGCACTATCCACATCACTGGGATAGTGTCAACCATCTTTGGAGGAGACTTGATCCAGCGAGTCATCCATAAGAGGCTCTGAGCAGGGGAACTATGGGTTGCCACTTTTGCTCCAAGTAGAAGCCTCATCCTTCGATCATATTTACTGACACGAACTTTACCCCAAAGGGAATTGCTACAATGAAATTTTCATGATTACAACGATGATAAAAAACTACTTGATTGAAAGTATTCAGGTTAATACAGGTAGTTCAGGGAATATCTAGTTCAATCAACTTTCTACAAGATGCATCTATCGGTCGACCGACTGGTGGTGACTGACCCCTCTTGGGATTCTCTGGACAGAGAAAGGAGGTTGACTCGATATACACACTCCACGCGGCAGACACTTAGCGTAATTTTAATTCTTTTTGTAACAAGTATATAATATATTCTTTTAATCGTAGAGTTATCCTTTAACACAAGTATACGTATCGCTCGAGCTTGAGTTTTATTAATTTTTTTTTTTTGTGGCAAATTCTGCAGGTTTAAGCTGGCTCGCCTTGTTTTGCATGAAATAGAGGGAAATTCAAATATTTGTAAAAAAATGAAAAAGAAAAAAGTGTAAATTAGATGATAAATAATAATAAAAAAATATTTAATCGATAAAATGTGATATTGTTTTTAATATATTTTTAACAACTTTTTATGGACGCTTGAATTTAATGAAATTTAATTGTATTTTATATCAATATTTTCAAACAGAGCCCGCTCGCAATTTAACGATTTAGAAGTCAATTTTTATATTGGTTTTTAATCTTTGGTTGTGCCACGAAAAGTTTTATAGTTTCAACGAATCTTCATCTCTAAAGGGACTTGTAGCATAAAAATATGTATTATCTGATCACGAGCTATTTATAAATTTTAATTGTCCCATCAGTTTTGCATTAAAACTTCAATTTTCTATAATGGCTTGAAAAGGCTCTATTGTTAATTTTTGGGAAATTTATATACAGCTCACACAAATTTTATGTATTTATGTCCTAACACCAAAAGTTCGATAATTGTTGCACTTTCAACATTTTGGTGTAAAATTTTTTTTAACAGACTTTTAATCAGATCAATTTACCTCTAAAATTGAAAAGATTACTACTATTATTAATTATTAAGAAAAACTATACTTAAGCAGAGCCGTAATGAATTTGAAATACATTCGGCCGACACAAGAACTTGAGGGTTGATTGATGGTGTCATGGAGCTGCTGTTGCCATATCTAAAGATTCTTAACTTAATTGGATTAATTCAAGCATATGAACAATAATAATATGTCAATTGAAAAATGAAGCAAAAAACTTTAAAAAAATACTTAATTTATAAACAAATCATTTGTAATCAATTACTTTGCTTTAATTATTATATATATATATATATATATATATATATATATATATATATATATATATATATATATATTGTCATATGGTAGAACAGCTCATTTATATTAATTAAAAGGGAACTTAATTGTGTTGCACAGTTTTTGTGTGTTAACATGTCTCAAACCTAAACTTTAATATTTAAATACATAGCAGTTGTTGCTTTAAATTGAAATGCTAACACTAATAGAACTAGTTTTATTTTTTTTTATGTAAGATTGTAAGTTGGGCTATAATAACAAAAATAAGTCACTATTATTATTATTATTATTATTATTATTATTATTATTATTATTATTATTATTATTATAAAAAGGGATTTATATATATATCACATAATTTTAATGTATGTACGTATCTGTCATCTAAATTATAATGTTTTCTTAATACCTAAATTGTTAACATAACATCAAATATATCACTACTTTTATTTTCGAATATGTTGATAGGTTTATGATATTAAATATATATAAAAAATGTGTCAGCACGAATCTCAAGAAAATTCAATAGAATCGAAAACAACATGACATAATCGAATGGGTCCCATTGACGAAAGCCAAAGGACCTGTGTCGGGATAGTCAAAGGATGAAATTATTAAGTGTCTTTTTCTGCGGTCGAAACATTGATCTAACCGAATTGAATGACATCCAAATGAGAGATAGGAGTTCAATCTGAGAGGTAGTTATTCATGACCAGCCCTCCTAGCCAATTTTGGAGCTTCTCATAGAACAGTCAAAGGCTCCTTGCGGAGTATATCTTCAACCCTTTGAGAAGACACTTTGTCCAAGGAGAACTACCAATCAGATTATGACCGTACATCCTCTGCCTGAAGATCAGTTTATTCTAACTATAGAAGTGCCTTTTCAAAATTTCTTTTGAAAACCAGGCCGTCAGATCTAGGCCATCCAATGACCTTCCAATCGACCGAACATTTTCCAACTGACTAGAGACCCACATCTGATTGAGCAATAAAGTTGTAAGTCATTGGGTGCCCCTAATAAATCAATGCTAAAAGGTCTCAAAATTGACTATGAATATGAAAAGTTATTAAAATCGGTTATGAATATGAAAAAGTGCCAAAATAACCTGTAACGCTCCTATTGAAAGAATGTAATTTTGCACTCAGTAATACCAACATCTATAAATATGGGGTCATATTTCAAGTAAAACGTTGTTGATTCGTCATATCTAAAATCTTGCTTTACTGCACACTTTCTCTTTCTCGTTCTCTCTCTATTTTTTTTCTCCTGTCTTATGATCTATTCCTTATGTGTGATTCACAGAACATATATGTATTCAACATCCTAAGAGGTGTTGTGAGTGTGGATCATGTCAGCAACAAGAGGAGGAGCACACCACGAGGAAGAAACCCATATGAGAGATACCTTTAATTTGAAGTGCATAAGGAAGTTAGCACAACAACATATCCAAGAACTTAGAGATCAGATGTTGGGTCAGATGACATTGTTGATTTGCATGTTACTCTGGGGAAGAGAGCAGGTTCCCAGGGAACGAAACACTTAAGAAGAAGAACCCAAACCCTAAAGTTGTCAAGCGACTTACGGAGCAGAAAGGCCTGAAGATTCCCAATACCATGATAATATTGTGCCTATATTATTGAACAGACAACCGTTTTGGCATGCTAGGGTCTACCCCTAGACAAAGAATGCCTTTTCATGGTAGATCTTTGATACTGAGCCACCTAAAAAGTTCAAACTTGCTTCATTGCAATCTTACAATCTTCGGAGTGATCCGATCGACCATATCACTTCCTTAGAGTCAGTCATATACATTCAAAAGATCTTTGAAACACCGATGTTTCTGTTATTCCACGCATCGTTGAGAGACTTGATCCTTAAGTGGTTAAATGGCATCTCCGTAGGAGTACACCTCCTTACTGAATTGATGAAGATGTTCATAGCACAATTTGCTAGTGCCTAGAAACATCACAATAACTCACAGGCCCTATGGCATGTCAGGCAGGGGTCAAATGTGGACATTCATTTCTATGTCTCTCGTTTCTAAAATGTAATGCTGGAAGTGCGAAATCTGAAACCTATGGTAGCACATGCATCCTTGGCCTAAGGACTTATAAGCAAGCAATTCAAGTATGCTTTGGATTTGCAAAAGCCCAAGAGCCTAGTTAAACTCCTGGAATTATCCAACAACCACATTGCATTGAGGGAGTATGTCCACCTGTCTTACAAAAAAGCCAAATTATCTAACCACCACTCGCATAAGAGAGGCTCGTGAATGATGGATGGAGGCCGAAGGATGGCCCATGTCAAGCCGTTTGCCCCAGACAAGAAGATGATTAACTGCCTCATGATAACATACTGACTACCATGACTAACAATTAGATGACTAATAGGTATTAAAGACCACTCTGTTGATGTTTTCAATGGTGAAGCTAGTAGAGGCAATACATAATAACAATTAGTACTTTAAAAAGGCTCCACCAATAAGAATCAGAGCTTTTATTTGGGACACAAAAAAGTTCTATAAGTACCATAGAGACCATGACCAAGATACATAAGAGTGTAGACACCTCTGGCTCCTGGCCGAGGAAATTGATTTGAGTAGGGAAACTCAAAAGTGTTTGTGGCACCAGAGGTGTTAATCCAAAGCCAGGGGAAGTAGCCAGTTGAATAACGTTTTGATCTGGCTATCTGGGCCAACACTATCGACATCACTAGTATAGTGCCAGCCATCTTAGGAGGAGAATTGATCCAACGAACCATCCATAAGAGGCTCTGAGCAGGGGAACTGTGTGTTGCTACTTTTGCTCCAAAATAGAAGCCTCATCCTTCGATCATCTTTACTGACATGGAGTTTATCCCAAAGGGAATTTCTATAATGACATTTTTATGGTTACAATGATGATAAAAACGTACCTGATTGAAAATATTTAGGTTAATACATGTAGTTCAAGGAATATCTTGTTCAAGTCAACTTTTTACAAGATGCACCGACCCACTCTTTGGATTCTCTAGCCAGAGAAAGGTGGCTATCATTAACCTTGGAGCAGCTGACAACCAGTTTACACAATATGATGGTTGACGCACCACCAACCTATAATGCCATCTTTAGTCTCCCACTAATCAATGACTTCAAAGTCGTAGTTTCAACATACCATCAGTAAAATATCCATGTCATAGAGAAATCATCACCATTCATGGGAACTTGGAGTTTTCCTAGACCTAAAATCTGGACTATCAACTACTTGGGATAAGAGTTGTTCATATATAGAACCAGCGAGAGAAGGGGGCCTCGAGATTGTTGAGACCACTTTGATATTTCCGTGATAAACAAAGTGTTTGGTAGATTTTTATTAAGTTGTTAAAACTTTAGTGCATGACACAAAGATTTGTTGATCCAGACACTCCAAGAGCATCGAGATGTTTTTTCCAAGTGGAAATTGGGGGCATCTTGATCGACGTATCCTGCAACAACATGAATGTTAATTCGACCACCGGACTGGTCCACGAAGAGGTGCAAAAAATAAATGAAGTCATCTATGTTCGAGAGGTATAGTATCCAACTTAAATCTCGAATGTGGTCACGTTCCAAAAAGCATGCAATAAATGAAGAATAGGTGTGGACTTCACTAACTTGAAGTTTACTTGGTTGAAGGATAGCTATACCCTGCCAATGATAGACACGTTGGTAGAACAATTGTTGGCTACTCAGTGATGAGCTTCCTAGATGCTTTCTCTGGCTATCACCACTTAAAGATACATCTCACCTATGCAAAAAAAATTACATTTGTTACAAGCGGAGGTTTATATCTTAATTTCATTTGGGCTTAAAAATATTAGGATAACCTATCAATACCTTAAGGATGTAATCTTTATTCATCAAAAAGAAAAAACATTGAGTTTTATGTGAATGATGTGTTCTTTAAGAGTAAATCAGCTGAACAATGTATTAATGACTTAAAAGAAACCTTCCAAACACTAAGAAATTTAACATGAGGCTAGCCTTAACTAGCAAATTTCTTAGGTACCTCCTAACACTCGAATGTATAAACATCAATCCAGAGAAAGTATAAGCACTGATAAACATGCCTTCTCTCCATAACACCAAGGAGGTGAAATAGTTAACAGGTTAGATAGGGGCGTTCAACCGATTTAATTTAAATTTATGCGACAAAAAGTGTATCATTCATCAAAACGCTAAGGATGCCAAGAGCTTTGAATGTTCAACAAATTGTGAGTGAGAATTCTAGAGCCCAGTAAGCACTAACCTCACCACGACTACTCCAAAGCCCAAAGCCAAAGGAAAGAACTCTCACTGTACTTGGGAGTAGGCCTCAAAGCTATCAGCTCAGTCTTGGTGTAGGAGGAGCTGGGAAAGTGGTTCTCAGCCTATTATATTGGTTAGGTCTTTTGAGGCACTGAAATCAGGTATCTCATCTTGAGGAAAATATTGTTTGCTTTAATTATCTCTGCTCATAGGCTCCAAATCCAGGTGCATCTATTCAAGGTCATAATTGAACATCCCCTTAAATCCATACTCACTCGGCCAGAGCATTCTAGCTAAGTTCTTAAGTGGGTTGTGGAACTCAGTGAATATGATATAACCTACATCCCTCAAACGATGGTTAAAGCTCAATTTGGCACAAATTTTCTGATAATTTTCTCCAAATAAGGGAAGTCAGATGGAGGAACAAACACTAGTAACCAGACCTAAATCTTGCACATCAGCGTAGCTTTGAGCGGGAGAAATAATCAGATTGTAATTGAGTAATTTGACTAGAGAACATCTTTATCATTCATTCGTCCTCAAGTTTGAAGTCACCAATAACTATCTAGAGTACAAAGAATTGATCACTAGCCTACGTCTAACCTACAAAATGGGTGCCCGACATCTCCTGCTAAAATAAGATTCTCAGCTGGTGGTGTATCAAGTCAATAAAGAATTTAAGAAGGAGATGATGACCAAGTACTTAAATGAGGCGAAGGCGAAGATATGAAAGTTTGTGGACTTCAAAATCAAGCACATCAGTCGAGAGGAAATCCAAGTGGCAAACCTTCTATCTAGGAGCTTTTGCTTTGGGGAAGGGACACCAGAAGCATCTTTAGCCAAACATTAAGTAAACTAAAGCCACGGAGATGGAAACTGAAAGAATAAAGAGTTGGATGAATCCTTACATCCAATATCTAGAAATCAAAAAATTGTCGAGGAAATCTCTGAACAAAGATGATTCATGTTCAAAGCTGCACAATATCTCGTGTTCAAAGGGAGATTCTATCGAAGGTCAGCCTTCTGAGGTGTATCAAAAAAAAAAATGAGACATAAGAAATCCTTTAAGAGTTGCACTCAAGTGAATGTGGGAGTCACTTTAGAGGAAAAATTATGGAAAATCAAATTTAGCAATAAGGCTACTTTTGGCCAACCCTCATAAAGGATGCAGAGGAATTTTCCAAAAGATGCAAGCATTCCAAAGATATGCTGTAATGCAACATCAAATATACTACAAACTACAATTGATATTCAATCCTCAAAATTTCATCATCTGTGAAGTTCAATGCAAAGTACTCTTAGTCATCGTGGATTACTTTTCAAAATGGATTGAGGTGAAGATTATGAGGGAGTTCACTTGGAACTTCATATGGATGGACATCATCTATTTTTACGACTTATTCCCTGTACATATCACCAATAATGGAACACAATAAGCAGACCAAGGGATAAGGAATTTCTACAAAAAAGTTAAGTGATAAACTTCAAGTTTACATATGTGCATCATCCTTATCGAATGGACAGATAAAGGCTGCGAAGAAGATAATTATGAATTTACTAAGGAAAATGTTGAAATAGCAAAGGTAATTTAGTGGACTTTGTTCTGTCAGTCTTTTGGGCTGTTGAATAACACCATGAACAGAATATCGGGAAAAATCCTAACATGTTATCCCCGAATCGGAAGCAATGTTGCAAGTGGATTATAACTACCATAGTCAGATGGTCGTCACAACCTCCGTACTCGATGAGGAGAATCTCATTGACTAGTAAGAGGAAAATGATGAAGGGATGATGCTCGCGATCAACTTCCTTAAGCAAAATTTAACTAATGCAGTGCTTCAGCAGGAAGAAGTAAAAAGGAGGACTTTGTTGGCATCAATTCTTGATCTCACACATGTTGGATTCCCTTTCTAATATTATGGAAGCATATAATGTGCACATATAGCCTCTTACAAATCTAGGACTCCATAAAATCTTCTAGCACGTGTTATTAAGAAGATCATGGTTTAGGGAGTCACACCCGTGTGGTGATTGATATACCTAAAATATATAGTATTTTTATGCACATTTTTATACCTATTTTTGATGATAATGCACTTTAATGGAAGGTATTTTATGTTTTTCTTGTGGGTATGATGAAAATAAGTGATTATGATGAAAGGAGCAAAATTGGATCAAATTTGGAGGAAAAAGATAAAAAAATTGAAAACTAGACCTTGGCTGCTAAGCGCCGCCTGGTCGGAGCTTAGCCACCATAGTTAAAAAATGAATTTTCTTCATTTTTGGAACCAATTTCAAGGGGTGTTTGAAGAAAATTTTGGTCCTTAACTTCCCATGAGTGGCAAATTTGAATGAAGGGATGCATCTTTTGGTGGATACGTTGAATCGTGACATGATTTGAAGAGATACCAAGACACCATTTGGATTATTATAAAAATTATGTCATGAGAATTTTTAAGAGAGTCTTTTTAGTGAGTCTAGTTTTCAAGAGTCATTTCTAATTTTCAGAGTTTTCTTCTAGTTTAAAGAGTTTTTACTTTCAATCTTTTATTGTTTATAGTTTAGTTAGTTTAGTTTTAAAGGAGAAAGGGTCGGTGTGAAACTTTCTTTCCACCAATTTTTCTTTCATCCATTTATCTATTTTTTATTGAAGTCTAAAGTCAGAGTTGGAGTCAACAGAGTTGGGCACCAACCTCTGTAGTGTTGTCCCGTGGAAGTCAAGTTTGAAAGGAACTTCCAGAGTCTTGTGAAGAGGATTTTCAGATAAGTGTTTACTTCTGTTTTCTATATTTAATTTTTCTGGTTGAGTTTTCTTTATGATTTCTATTTTCAAATCAATGTGTGCTTATGTTTTCTCCATGAATTCTGAGTTGTATTCTTTATCTTTTTCTTTCTTAAATGAAGAAGTAATTAAATTATGTAGGATTGTTGTGGAATGTATAAGTGTTTAAAGTTGGAATAAGTTATGAAGGTTTAATTCCATGAACTTAATTTACTTCTTAATTTTGCCATTTAAGATGTTAAATTTGTTGTGAGATTATGTAAGATCTAATGCGATATTGTATCAAACAACAAATGGTATAAATCACATGCAATTATATGGATGAGAATTGTAGTCCATATAATTGAATGCTTAGGAGATATGTTTTTAATGGGGAGTAAAATTAGAGGTCTTTAGAGTGACAGGTTAAAGCCCCCTAATTTTTTTTGATATTTTAAATTTTGTTTTGAGAAGTTAGCCCCAAGGTGGAGCGAATCAAGGGAACTCTAGATTGAGAGCTGGTATCTTCCCTGCCTAACCATGTTCAAGATTTTAAAATTTCAAATTAACCAATGTTCTTTATAGAACCAAGTAAGGGTAAAGAATAAATTTGCTCCTATTTATCACAACATATTTAAATACTTCCACAACAATACTTTCATAATTATTACTGCTTTATAAGAGAAAGAAAAAGATATTTTATTTTCTAGTATTTTATACTGCATTTTAAAGTTTTGGTAATTTTCATTTCCTGCTTAGCTTTTATTAAAAATACTAAAAACAATTTTCAAGTTTTTCAAATCAAACATACTTTCAAAATTCATTAAAAAAGTAAAAATTTAATTTTCTTAACACTTTAAAAAGTGTTTACATTTCCCTGTGGGTTCGATATCTCGGGGTTTAATCAGAAAGTCCTATATTACTTTATAAACGATACGTATACTTGCGTAGTATCCCATATTATAAAATCATAATTTTCATATTTAAATCATCAGCACATATATTCGGCGTAGAGTCAAGTTTTTGGTGCACATATATTTATCGGGGATCAAGTTTTTGGCGCCGTTGCTGGTGAAATTAGTTAAAACTGCATTTTTAAAGAAAATTAAGAAAATTTAAATTTTTTACTTTTCTTCATTTTTGTTAGTGTCTTGTGTTTTGTTTTATTTTATTGTTGCATGCATAGTTCAAGTTTCGAAGGACTTGTGTCTTACGATTCTGAATTAGAAAGAACTATCAGAAAAATTAAAAAAATTAAAAAAAATTGAAAAAGATAAAAATATTCAAGTAATGGCAAATCATCAAAATCAAAATGTTGGCATCCATCAAGATTTCAGACCTTTAAAAGATTATGCTAACCCTACAATGGATGAACTTCATGGTAGTATTCCACACCTTGCTGCAGCTGCTAATTCCTTTGAACTTAAACCTGCTATTATCCAAATGGTGTCTAATAATCAGTTTGGGGGAGCAACAACTGAAGATCTTAATTTGCGTCTTGTTAATTTTCTAAAGTTGTGTGCTACTTTTAAATATGATGGTGTTTCAGATGACGCTATTAGACTCAGACTTTTTCCTTTCTCACTAAAGGATAAAGCTAAGATATGGTTAAATTCGTCAGCACTTGAATATATTAGAATTTGGGGCGATTTAGCACAAAAATTACTTGCTAAATATTTTCCACCAACGAAGACTGCGAAGTTGAGAAATGATATTACATCTTTTTGTCAGTTTGAAGGTGAATCAATATATGAAGCATGGGAAAGATTTAAAGATCTCCTTAGGAAGTATCCACATCATTTGATACCAGATTGGTTAATAATTTAAACCTTTTACAATGGATTAGTTGGATCTCTTAGATCAATTATCGATGCTACTGCTGGTGGATCATTAATGTCTAAACAGTTTCCTGATGCTTTTGCTTTAATTGAAGAAATGGCTACTAATAATTTTCAATGGCCTTCTAAAAGGTTAAATCCTAAAAAAGTAGCCAGTGTTCATGACAACGATGCTTTTGCAATGTTAGCAAATCAAGTTGCTACAATTTCAAGGAAGATAGACCAATTTAGGATGAATTTTTCTCAGCCAAAGTCCATGATTGAAGAAAATTCATTAGGACAAATGGTTGATTCTTATTCTTAACTAGAAACTTTGAATGCTATAAGTAAGCCTAACAACCCATATTCCAATTATTATAACCCAGGTTGGAAGAATCATCCAAACTTTAACTGGAATACCAATAATCAGGGTGATATTAATCAACAATGGGGGAACCACCAAGTAATCCCATTGGAGAACTGGAACAACCAAGGAAATAATAATTATAGACTAACCTATCCTCCAGGTTTTAACAATGCTTTACAATTAAAGGAGAAGAAGTTGTCTATTGAAGAAGTGGTGTCAATATGGGAAATCAATTACAAATTCAAGGAGCAACCATAAAAAATATTGAAAATCAATTGGGACAAATTGCAAATTCATTAAGTAATAGATCCCAAGGAATGTTTCCAAGTAATACTGAAGTGAATCCAAGAGATAAAAATAAAGAGCATGTAAAAGCAATTCAACTGAGAAGTGGAAGAGAGTTGGAAGGTAGAGTTTAGAAAGAAACTGAAGTAGAGAAAGAAGAGATTGAAGAACCAAAAGAGAACGCTCCGAAAGGTTTTGAAAGACCAATTTCTCTACCTAAGATTGATTTGGAAAGGCCACCACCTCCATTTTCTCAGAGACTTCGTCAACAAAAGTTGGATAAGCAATTTTTGAAAATTCTTGAAGATATTTAAGAAGCTTACCATTAATATTTCATTTGCTGAAGCCTTATAACAAATGCCGAGCTATGTGAAATTTATGAAGGATATTCTCAACAAAAAGAGGAAGTTTGAAGAAAATGAGACAGTTACACTTAGTGAGGAGTGCAGTGCAATAATTCAGAAGAAGCTTCCTGAAAAGCTTAAAGATCATGGTAGTTTCACAATTCCATGTGCAATCGGAGACATATTCTATGGAAAAGCTTTATGTGATTTGGGTGCAAGCATTAACCTTATGCCTCTATCAATATTTAAAAGACTGGGATTAGGAGAAATAACCCCAACTACTGTAACTCTGTAATTAGCATATCGTTCGATCACATATCCAAAAGGAGTTATAGAAGATGTTTTGGTTAAAGTGGATCAATTTATCTTTCCCGTTGATTTCATTGTGCTTGATATGGAGGAAGATAAAGAGATACCTATCATTTTGGAAAGAGCTTTCCTAGCCACAGGCAGAGCAATGATAGATGTGCAAAAAGGAGAATTAACGATGAGGATTAATGATCAAACTGTTACATTCAATATTTCAAAATCGATGAAATATCCTGCAATGAGTAAATATGATGAATGTTTTAGGATGGATGTTATCAGATATTTGAGTGAATGTCATTTCAACTCAACTTATAAAGAAAAACCTGAAAGAAAAGAATTGGAACATAAACAAGAAGAGGAGTTACTTCATTCTGAAGATTTTCAAGAGGAAGAGTTAAATTATGTTCATGGAAATTTTGAATTATTGGATATGACTGAAAAAGATGAATCTTATGGTCCATCAATTGAAAAACCTTCTAAACTTGAGTTAAAAATGCTTCCTGATCATTTGAAGTATGTTTTTCTGGGTGAATCCTCAACCTTGCTTGTTATAATTTCATCTCAATTGACTGAAAAGAAGAAGAGAGTTTGCTTGAAATTTTGAAGAAGTATAAGAAAGCCTTTGGATGGATAATTGCTGATATTAAAGGAATCGGTTCTTCAATTTTTATGCACAGAGTTCTTATGAAATATAATTGCAGACCTCGGGCTGATCCCCAAAGGAGAATGAATCTTATCATGAAAGATTTTATTAAGAAAGAAATTTTGAAGTGGTTGGATGCTGGAATTATCCACCCTATTTCAGATTGTGCATGGGTTAGTCCTATTCACTGTGTTCCTAAGAAAGGAGGAGTAACTGTGACTGTTAATGAAAAGAATGAAATGATTCCAACAAGACAAGTTACAAGATGGCGAATATGCATTAATTATAGAAAATTAAATCTTTCCACGAGGAAAGATCATTTTCCACTCCCATTTCTAGATCATATGCTGGATAGGCTGGCTGGGCATAAATACTTTTATTTTCTGGATGGATATACTGGTTACCACCAAATTCAAATTACTCCTGAGGATCAAGAGAAAACTACGTTTACTAGTCCTTATGATACGTTTGCTTTTAGAAGAATGCCCTTTGGTTTTTGTAATGCCCCTGCAACATTTCAGAGATGTGTTATGGTTATTTTCTGTGATTTAATTGAAAAAGGGATTGATGTTTTTATGGATGACTTTTCAGTGTTTGGAATTTCATTTGAATAATGTTTAGAACATTTGTCTAAAGTTCTAAAACGCTGTAAAGAAACTAATTTAGTCCTTAACTGAGAAAAAAAGCCAATTTATGGTAGCAGGAGGAATTGTATTGGGACATCGAATTTCAGAATAAGGTTTGGAGGTAGATCCTGGAAAAATTTAAGTTATCTCTAATTTATCTTGCTAGACCAATGTAAGGTGAATTAGAAATTTTCTGGGATATGCTGGATTCTACAGGTGTTACATCAAAGACTTTTCAAAGATTACAAAACCTTTATGCCGATTATTGGAAAAAGATGCAATTTTTTATTTTGATGATGATTGCCTAAAAGCTTTTGAAACATTAAAAGAAAAATTAACCACTGCACCTGTTATAATTTTACCAAATTTGGAAAAACCTTTTGATTTAATGTGTGATGCTAGTGATTATGCTATTTGTGCTGTTTTGGGTCAGAAATATGATAAAATTTTCAAAGTTATTTATTATGCTAGTAAAACTCTTAATGAAGCTCAAATTAATTATACCACTACAGAGAAAGAGTTGTTAGCTATAATATTTTCCTTTGATAAATTTCGATCATATTTAATTGGAACTAAATGTGTGGTGCATACTGATCATTCTGCTATCAAATATTTAATGAAGAAGAATGACGCGAAGCCGAGATTGATTAGATGGATTCTTCTTTTGCAAGAATTTGATTTTAAGATATTAGATAGGAAATATTCCGATAATCAAATTGCTCATCATTTGTACGGGCATAAAAATGAACAATCTCTCTGTAATGCTGAAGAAATTACTGAATATTTTCCTGATGAAAAATTATTTACTGTTAATGAGTGGCGTGTTCCGTGGTATGGTGACATAGTAAACTTTATTGTCAGTAAAATTATATCCTATGGTTTGACATACCAGGAAAAGAAGAAACTTCTGTCTGATGCTAAGACTTATTTTTGGGATGACCCATTTTTATATAAACAAGGAAATGATCTTATAATTCGAAGATGTATACCATTGGAAGAGAATTATGAAACTATTCAAAAATGTCATGATTCTGATTATGGGGGACATTTTGGAGTTGAAAGAACTACATATAAAATCTTACAATCTGGATTTTATTGGCCTATAATTTTTAAGGATGTGAATGCTTATATTAAAAATTGTGATAAATGTCAACGTGTAGTCTATATTTCTAGAAGAAATGAGATGCCCCTCAATTATATGTTGGAAGTTGAAATATTTGATGTTTGGTGATTAGATTTCATGGGTCCATTTACACCATCTTTCGAAAATGTTTAATTTTTGATAGCAGTAGATTATGTCTCCAAATTGATTGAAGATATTGCTTTACCTCGATGTGATGCTCAAAATGCTGCAAAGTTTTTAAGAAATAATATTTTTTGCAGATTCAGAATACTAAGAGTAATCATAACAGATGGGATAAGTCATTTTAAAAATGCTATTATTGAGAACTTAGCAAAGAAATATCATATAAATCATCTCATTGCTACTGCTTATCATCCTCAGACAAGTGGTTTGATTGAATTATCTAATCATGAAATTAAAAGAATATTGGAAAAGACTATTAATCCAAATAGAAAGGATTGGTCAATAGAACTAGATTATGCTTTGTCGGCCTATAGGACTACCTATAAAACCCCTATAGGAATGTCCCCAAATAGGCTGATTTTTGGAAAAGCTTGTCATTTGCCTATTGAACTTGAGCATAAAGCATATTGGGCTATTAAAGAGTTTAATTATAATTTGAAAGATGCTATTGAGAAGAGATTATTGCATTTAAACAAGCTTGAAGAGATAAGGAATGAATCTTATGAAAATGCTAAGATTTATAAGGAAAAGATGAAGTTATGACATGATCGAAAGATTCTTACTAAAAATCTTGTACCAGGACATAAAGTTTTGCTGTATAATGCTAGACTGAGAATTTTTTTCTGGAAAACTTAAGTCCAGGTGGATGGGTCCATTTATTGTGATAAAAGTTTATTCCTATAGAGCTGTGGATGTTCAAGATCCTAAGACTGGAAAAATATTTGAAGTTAACAGTTATAGACATAACCTTTATTTTTCAGTTAATCAACTTAAATCTGATGAGAATCTGATGTTGGGTAACTCAGAATGAGTTCTGGGTATGTCAGGATGAAGACGTTAAGCCAAGCTCTTTGTGGGAGGCAAACCATAGTTATCGGTGTGCTTTGCTTTATGTTTGTTTTGTGTGCTTTGTTTAGTTTGTTTTTATGTTTTGATAATAGTATTTTGGAGTTTTTATGTTATAGTAGTGTTTATTTGACCTTATTTTATGACTTAGAGGAGTCAGAATAAAATTTTTGACATTTGGCAGACCTGTGTTAAATTTAGCACTGGCGGCTAAGCGCCACCTTGTTGGGGCTTGATCCCCATTAAATGCAACGACGCCAAAAACTTGGTACCATCCGGTAAATGCACTGATGATTTATATATGAAACTTATGATTTTATAATATGGGATACTACGCAAGTATACATATCTTTTATCAAGTAATATAAGACTTTCTGATTAAGTCCCGAGATATCAAACTCACAGGGAAAATATGAAAATTTTTAAAGTAATCAAAAAATTATCTTTTTTACTTTCTTTAGTTGTTTTTTGAAAAAATATGTCTTGATTTTGAAAAGATTTGAAAGTTGATTTGTCTTTTAAAATTTCCTTAATATAATGTTAAGCAATGAAATTAAAATTATAATAACTAATAACACTGGATGTAAAATACTATTAACTAGAATATCTTTTTCTTTCCTTTTATGAAGTAGTAATAATTCTCAAAGTATTGTTGTGGAAGTATTTAAATTTGTTGTGACAGATAGAAGAAAATGTGTTCTTGACCCTTACTTGGTTCTATAAAGAACATAGGTTAATTTGAAATTTTTATTATTTTGAACATGGTTAGGCAGGGAAGATACCAATCTCTCACTCTATAGTTCCCTCGATTCCCACCACCTGGGGGCTAACTTCTAATAACAAAACTCAAAATTTCAAACCAAATTAGGGGGTTTTAGCCTATCACTCTAAAATCCTCTAATTTTACTCCCTTTCATAAAAATATCTTCTAATATTACATTCAATTATATGGACTAAAATTCTCACCAATATAATTGCATGTGATTCTTACTAACTTTTATGAGATAATACAACATTGGATCTTACATAATCTCAAGAAATTCTACAACTTAACAGACCAAATTAAGAAGTAAACAAAGTTTTCAGAATCAATCTTCACAACTTCTTCCAACTTTTAAACACTTATACTTTCCACAACAATTCTTTATAAATTAATTACTTCTCCATTTAAGAAAGAAAAAGATAAAGTAAACTACTCAGAATGCATTGGGAAAATACAAAAATATATTGATTTGAAATTAAAAACAACAAGAAAAATAATAAACGAAAGCAAGTATTAATAAAAAGATTAAAAGTAAACACTTATCTGAAAATCCTCTCCAAAAGACTAAGGAAGTTCTTCTGAAACTTCGACTCTTCGCTAAACTACTCCTCAGAGCAAGTCTCCCAACTCCGATGACTCAGAATACAGACTTCAGACTTCAATAAAAACTAAACTAAAATAAAGAAAAGAAGTGGGAAGAAGAGGACTTCACTCCGACTCTTTTCTCCCTTCTACTCTCTACTCCTACTCTTAATAAAAACTCTTAAAATGCAGTGGAAGAACAATGGAAGTACCCTTCAAAACGCAGTGGAAGAGCCTCCTAAAGCCTCTCCTTCAAAACGCAGTGGAAGAGCCTTCTAAAGCCTCCCCTAATCTTTCCTAAGACTTTCTTTAAATAGTAAACCAAAAGGTGCCTTGGTGTCTCTTCAAAATGTGTCCAGATTCAATGTATCTACCAAGGAACGCACCCCTACATTCACACTTGCCGCCCCAAGGAAGTTATGGTAGTTACCACCAAGAGTTGCATCCCATCCCCTTTGAAATTGGTGCCAAATTCATTTGAATTTTGATTTTTAACTGTCGGCTAAGCGCCGGCCCAGCGACGCTCAGCCGCCAATGCCAAAATTTTGATTTTTCATTATTTTTGCTCCAAATTTGATCCAATTTTGCTCCTTTCATCATGACCATCCATTTTCACCATACCTGCAAGAAAACACAAAATACCTTCCATTAAAGTGCAATATCATTAAAAATAGGTATAAAAATGTGCATAAAAATACTATATATTTTAGGTGTATCAAAATCCTCCAAACTTAAAATGTTACTTGTCCTCAAGTGACAATTAATCTCATAGAATATTTTAGCATGAAAATTATGTAATGAGTTTCTTAGAAAGATAACAAAATTTTTTTCTAGAAATGGAATAGTCCAATTTAGAAAAAATTTCAGTAATTAAAACCAACTTAAAGTTTAGAAAGTTCTTATGTAAAGAAAAATGACAATTATAAGTCTCTATCTATTTCAGAAATATTTGTAGATTCTTCAAAATATATGATTCAAACATTTATTTTTCTCACTTAAAAATCTTTATTTGAAAAATAATTTTACTTACTATATTATAATCTTAAGTTTTAGATTTTCTCTGAGCTTATATCTTAAACTTTAGGTATGAAACCAATTTTTGATTAGACCCTTAAATCCTTAAGCTTCTCCTCCCTTTTCATATACTATTTTTCACTTTGTCTTTTCTTTTTCTCTTTTTTTTTATAAGGCAAGGATTACTGTATCTGGATAGGCCTTTAATGATTTTGAATTCCACCCTTCCATTTAAAATAAAGGCCAGATATACATCTTTCACTTAAAAATTATAATAATAATATTTGAAAATTACTCTTCAATAAAAGAAATTTAAGCTTTGAAGAATAAAAGTCAAATATTTTATTTATCTAAAAATACAAAACTTCTTACTAAAGATAGTTTAACTTTATTTAACACTTCTTCATTAAGAAAATTTTAACTTTAAGTTTTTCATGATTACTATAAATTTTAACTAAATTTTTTTATTCATTTCTATATTCAAAATTTTTTTTCCCTAATATAACTTCATGTACATAATTGTTCTCATTCAAAAATAAGATTTATTTTTAAGTATTCTTGAGAATCAAATAAAATTTTAAGTTTTTAAAAATCTTTGTTTTTTTAAAATCCCCCCAAACATTAATTTTTTAATTAAGATAAAACATTTAAGCATAAGAAACAATATATGGGTGAGAAATAAAAACTAACATATCATGCTTGCAAGAATTTTTAATATCCTAATATGCAAGTATAACAATTTAAATAACATGAGTAAAATGAAATCAAATTTAGTTTTTTCAAAACATATATATATATATATATATATATATATATACATATATATATATATATATATATATATATATATACATATATATATATATATATATATATATATATATATATATATATATATATATATATATATATATATATATATATATATATATATATATATATATATATATATTGAAAGAAAAGAGCTACTCGCTCCTTACATGTTGCAATCAGTATTACAAAACAAGGATTAGGGTGTGGTTCCACAAAAAAGAAGAGCCAATCCCCTGACAACACAACAAGACACCACAACAGGACTCAAGGCTTGAAATACAGACACAGGAAACTGAAGTAAAAAATAACCCAAAAGAAACAGGATAGTAATAGTAGATGTCCAAACAGCAGCATATAGCAGCAGAAATCAGCTCTGTGCATGGAAATCTAGTCGGAGGTGGGGAAGCCTCAGAATATCCCTAGCAATTAGAAACTTTAGCTCAGATGGGGGAGACTTGGAAACCAAGGTCTCCTGGGTACCAAGCACCAGCATAAGCCAGCCAATGTGCGGGTTTATTCCCCTCTCTAAGAATAGAAGATAATTTTGTGTTGGGGGTCTAATATGATTAATTTGCTTTAACCAAGTAGTTGTGAAGCCGCTTGTATGTGTGTCATTTTCAAGACTCGTTCAAGCAATACAATAGAGTTAACTTCAATCCAAATGTTATACCAATTGGAAGTCCTAGCTAATTGCAGTGCCCACACCACTGTAATTAACTCAGCTTCAAGAGCATCTTGGGCAATCACAGGGGCATGAAAAAATAGGAGACACTTACCAAGGTGATTTCTGAAAATTCCCCCCACCCTAGAACGATCATTAGAGAAGCTTCCATCAGTATTTATTTTAATGATATGGCTAATGGGGGGGTCCCATCTAACAATTTTGACAAGGGTACCAGCTACTGTTGGAAGAGTAATGTGAAGAACATTTTAAAACTTTTTATTTGTAATGAGCTTGGTCAGATAGGCTTTACAGTTTCTAGTAACATTGGCAATAGTAGCAGTGATATCATCAAATTTAGATTGGTTTCTAGCCATCCAGATGAACCAGATAGCAATGAGATGGACAATATGAATTCTTTGTTTCTTCCAGTCTGTTCAACAATTGTGGAATGTTTCCCATTGTGAATTAAGTCTCTCCACGCATGAATTTAATTTTGACCGTACAATATATATATATATATATATATATATATATATATATATATATATATATATATATATAAAATAGATGGAGGCGGGAACCGGTGCTCGCTAGGGCTCGAATGGCGGCGGGGTGACTACCGCGGTGGCAAGTGCTTCGAGGTTGGTGGTGTGGTGCTTTTTGACTTCTTGGGGTGTGACAGGGAGTAAGGTTGCACTGGTTACTGGTTTTTTGGATCTTTCCCGGTCCGTTCCTTTAAGTTACTGTTTCATTGGTTAAGGCTCGTGAGGGGGTTGAAGCAGATCCTTCATGGGGGTAAACGATCTTATGCCGAGGTTACTCGTAAGAAATGAGGGAGGAGTTACTCCGGGTGACAAGCCGGTGTTCCCGCAACTCTACCATGATGCAATAGATGGGAAAGCGTAATGTGAATTCATTAGAAGGTGTACAAAGAAGGCAGGAAAGCTTGCTTTGATCTTTACGAGAGGAAGAAATCGATAAATTAGTCGAACCTTACAAGTTTACATTGGTGGGGAAGTTCCAGCTTGGTCATCCCAAACTCGACATTGTAAGAAAGGTGATCGACGATCTCAAACTCATTGGATAATGGAAAATCGGAGTGTTTGATAAGTAGACACATTATGCTTCAACTTTCAAGAGAAGATGATTATGCTCGTGTCTTTTCAAAGAAATTCATCATGGTGGATGGGAAAACCATGAAGTCATTGAAATGGACCATGGATTTTGATCCTTCACAGGAACCCCCTATTGTTCCCGTTTGGTTTAACCTCCCTCATTTAAAACTACCTTACATTCATCACCAAATCTTATATGACATTGTCGACTCTATGTGGAAACCACTCAAGTCGGATATGCCTTCTGCTAACATTTCCGTAATCTCCAAAGCCGTATTTCGGTGGAAAGGGATATAACCCACCATAAATTGATGGGGTATGGTCTGAGTACATCTAATAATGGCTATTGGTAGCCTATCGTCCTCGAATATCAACCTTTATATTGCAAACACTACCATATTTTTGGCCATACTCGTGGAGCAGATGCTATAGAGTACATCCGGAGCTCGTACCTTTTAAGATAGCCCAAAAGAAACCTTTGGAGGTTAATCAACCTTCAACCGCAAACAGCAAACCGAAGATGGCCCAATCCCTCTGCACACTCTTGCAGACAGGAGTAATAATGAGTCTCATGGTGCTGGAATTTCTGAAGCCAGTGCTGGGAGGAACACTCATATTACTCATTTTATCACTAATCCTACATCTGTGGAAGATATAACTGAAAAGAACCCCCTGATGAAAATAGGCTAGATGGGTCAGAAGTTGTTGCTACTGAAAGTAGGATGGATTATTTAACTAGTTTTCGTGGGAATCCTTGGTCGATATTGAGATTCGAGTGTCCTCCTATCATTCCTTCGTACTTTTCGGTGCCAAGAATACAGATGTATAATGAGCATCTTGAACCTCAAGCTCCCGATCGATCCTCTTCGCATCATTTGCCTTCGTAAATGGAAGGAGCCCTGGACAATTCGAAAAGTAGGAATAAAAGGAAAGATGTCATGGAACTCAAATACTCGTCTCACACTAATATCATTGATGCTCGGATCCCGATACTTCTAAGGCCCCTCCCTGGATCGACTAGGGCAGTGTAAGGCTACTCATCATGATTAACTTATCGTGCCGGAATGTTAGGGGTGTGAAAAGTCCTGGTACCCTTAACAGAATCAAAAATCTTATCAGAACTTATAGGCCTTGGATCATTGCCTTGCTGGAACCTATGGTCAATAGCAACACTTACATATTCAACAAAAAGTTTAAGGGTTTTAATTTCTATGCTAACTGTAATAATAAAATTTGGCTCTACATTAGACATGAGATTACTTTCCGATTCTTGCCGATGATCTCCAATTCCTCCACCGCACTTCAACATTGATCATTTCTCCGGTCCGGCTTCTTTCATTTATGCTCGGATGCTCTTCCCAAGATAGATCTATGCTTTGGGATAAGCTTATTAATATTAGCAAGTGGTATCCGGGAAAATTGGATAGTTAGTGGTGATTTTAACGATATTGCCGACCCTAGTGAGAAGTTTGGTGGGAGAACCCCTAACCTTCGAATATGTTGCAATTCACTTCCGTAATCCAAAGTGCTCCATTGTTTGACTCGGGCTATATTGGTACTCCCTTCACTTGGCAAAGAGGAAAAAATTTAGAGAGATTAGACAGATTTCTAGTCAACAGCAATTGGATGAATACCTTCCCTATTACTAGAGTGCACCACTTACATAGAACTTGTTCTGATCATTCTCCCATTATTATTAAGATATCACTCTTTCAGCATGATGGACATCCTTCTTTCAGATTTCAAAATGTTTGGGCTAAACACTATAACTTCCTGGAAGCTGTGAAGATGGGGTGGAAATCCCCTCATCTTCTTTTGATAACCCTCTAATTAAGCCGTGGAGATTACATAAACATCTATCAAGTCATTTAAAAAGTTGGAACAAAGTCGTCTTTGGTAATGTGTTTGAGCGATGCTAAGCAAGTGGCCGATAAGGTACAATTTCGGAGGCTGAACAGAGCTAGAAGTTGGATAATCTTGATGAACTCATGGATGCCCGGGATAAGTATTTACATGCCTCGATCGTTGAAGAAGAATTTCTTTCACGTAAGGTCGCTATTAACAAACAATTGTATGGGGATAGAAATTCCAAGTATTTCCATGCAAGTGATTAAATACAAGAGACAAATTAATGCCATAACCAAAATCAAAACTCAGGATGGATCGTGGTTAGATGATCCTATCCCGATTAAGGAGAATGTCGTTCAGCACTTCCGAGCCTCCTAACCGCAACCCCTATAGAACCTCGCCGTCTTTAGGGGGATTTGTTTAATGACCAACTCGAATATTGTGCAAAATCTGCAGCTGCTTCATTTAGCCGATGAAGCCGAGATTCTCCATGCTCCGAAATCAATCGATGGGAACAAGGCCGCAGTCCGCGATGGGTTTGCTCTCGTGTTCTACTTGATCGCTCGGGATATTGTAGGTAAAGATGTGGTGCGAGTCGTCCAAGCTTTTTTCAGTGGGACTGACTTACCAAACTATTTTGTTGCCACAAGTATTGCTCTGGTTGCTAAAGATTAGAAGAGAAGTTCTTGGAATGTTTCAGGCCAATAAGTATCACTAATACTCTTAACAAGATTATTAGTAAGATCATGGTGAGAAGGTTACAGCCCTCTCTACATCTTTTAGTAAGTGAAAACCAATCTGCTTTCATCCAGAATAGAAATATAATGGATAATGTGATGCTTCGCTCAAGAATTACTTTTGAGATCGACGAGCCTTCGTAGGGCATAATGTAATATTTAAATTGGACCTAAGGAAGGCTTATGATTCTATCAGCTGGCACTTCATCCATATCATGCTTCAGGCAAGAGGCTTTAGCCCATCTTTTTGTCAGTTTATACAGAGATGGTTAAATAACACTTCCTTCACTATTCTACTCAATGGCTCAAATTATGGGTTCTTCAAACCGGCAGGGGCCTGCAAGCTGGGGATCCCTTATCTCCAACAATCTTTATACTTGCTTTTGATTATTTTTCTAGATTTCTTAACCGAGCTCACGAAACTTTCCCTATCTATGTTATCATCACAGCTCTAAACCTATTATAAGCCACCTCGCTTATGCCGATGATGTGATCCTCTTCACTAATGGTGGCAAACAAGCTATAAAGAAGTCTTTGGATATTCCGCAACATCTTCATCAAGTCTCGTGGCTGGAACTCAACAAACACAAATGTCAATTCATGGTCGGAAACATTTCGAAATCCGAATTGGATTAAGGATACTACCTGGCTTCTACTTCGATCCGCCTTTAAAATATCCGGGGGTTCAATTAATCAAAGGCAGGAAGAAACAAACACATTATGATGAAGTGGTTCACAAGGTTACAGCTCAGATTAACAGTTGGACCAACAACTTTCTATCTAATGGTGGAAGGGTGACTCTTCTCAAGAGTATCCTCACCACCTTCCCTTTGTTTACTATGCAGATGGTCAGAATGAAGAAAAGCATACAAAGACTGTTGGAAACTACCTTTAACAAATTCTTGTAGGAGGGGCAGCACAAACAAGCACATTGGGCCACATGGAATAAGCTTTGTAAACCCATTAACTCTGGAGGCCTGGGGTTCAAGAGTTTTCAACACATTAGAAAAATCTTCCTTTGTAAACAGTGGATGAAATTCAGGAAACTAGATACCCTTTGGGCTCAATTCTTATCGCCTAAATATTGTAGAACCAGCCACCCCGATGTTAGTAAAGGTGAAAATTGGAGATTCTCAACAATGGAAAAGTTTATCGAAGGTCGGGATCGAAGCTAATAATCTTTGTTGCTGGGAGATTAGAGATGGATCTGTTAATTTTTGGCTTGACAATTGGCTTTCGGAAGATCGACTGTATCCCATCCCTAACATTTCTTTGAATTATAACTCTAGAGTTGCTGATTTCTGGACAAATCATCAATGGGATGAAGACAAATCGAAGGAGGTCATGGATTTTTCATCCATTCGGAATATCAAGGAGATCCCCATCAATAGAGTACGGAGAATTCGATCGGCTAATTCTCAAGAAACCTTCCTCTCAATCTATTAACTCCTACATCTACCAGTCCTTACATCATCGGCCTCGTAACAATTGGGGTTGTCACCTATGGAATAAATATTTGACCCCTTCTATGTCATTTTTCAAATTGGAGATTGTTTCATAGATTCTTGCCTACAGATGATATACTAATATCGAAGGGCCTTAGATCGGTTTCCGGATGCCATGTTTGCCGTGCTCGTGAGGAATCGTATGACCACCTACTTCTTCAATGTCCTCGTGGTTAGGGAGGTATGGAATAGAGTGCCGGAACATTTTCAACTTACACATCACTTCGTGGACCGGATATCCGTGGAGGACTGTTGGGATGATCGGCTAGAATCGAAGCTTTCAATGTATCCACCGATCATTTGGTGGTTTGTCTGGATGGCAAGGAATAAAAATAAGTATGAGAACTCTTTAAGTTCTATAAACCAAATCTTTGCTAATTGCTGCTCCTTCATACACAGGGCTAATAATACACATGAATTGAAGAACAAAACCAGGATCCAAATTAAGTTCTTTCACTGGATCCCTCCCTCCACTTCTTGGGTCAAAGTTAACATTGATGGGAGTTATTCCCCTCTTTCTTCTGGATGTGGTGGTGTGTGTAGAAACCATCAAGGTAGATTACTGTGGGGATTTCAAACTTCTATTGTCTCCGATTCCCTCTTCAATCCGAAATGACTCGCCGCCATTCGGGCTCTAAAGTCCGCTAAGGCCGTCGGGCACTCTCTTATCCGGATGGAATCCGATTCCCTTCAACTAGTCAATATAATGAATGGCACTACCGATGTTCCATGGATGCTTATATACCTTCACGTAACCCCGAAGGACTTAACAAAGGAAGTAACCGTCTACTGGAGTCATCTGCATAGGGAGGGAAATCAGCCAGCCAATTGGCTAGCTAAAACGGCTTCAAAAACTGCAACTTTCAAATGCTTTAAATTCTCTTATGGGTATCTAAAACAGTTACTTTTTGGTGATTTGCTTTCACTTCCTTTTATCAGATGTAACTAAACTTTTGCTTCATTAATGCATATTATATTTTGCTGAATATATATATATATATATATATATATATATATATATATATATTAAATAAGAAAAGTAAAAATTTCAGAAGACTTCTACAGTAGTAGATGTTTTCAAAGCAAATACACACCAACAAAAATAACACACTGATATAGATAACAAATGATAGTGGAATTTGAAAAAATTTTAAACATATAGTTTCCTAAGTAGAAGTTCCTAATAGTGGTTTATAATCTCCTAACTGTTTTTTTTTGAATTAAGGTACACACTATTAAAAACTCTGACATAACATACACATAAAAACATTTACTATTACACACTATCACAATGCAACATATAAATCCACAATAAAACAATAACAATACCTGAATATGCATAACAGATATATAGTACAACTATAATCTGCATACTATCAAGGTTCACATCACAACACAATCATCAAACAAAACACTAGATAAAGTACACAGTAACACATTATAACAACACAATAACTAAAACAAACAACATACATCTACTCTTCATCCTCATCATCATCATCTTGCTCGTTCTAATTCCTGGATGGCACATAAGGTATGTAGAATGGAAGAGGTGGCATCTCAGCACTCTGATCACCTCTAATCAGTCTATCCAAATATTGCTAATAACTCTCCTCATATTCATCATGTTTTATAATATATCTCTCCACACTATCCAGCTTACCATCCATATCTTTCATATGCTCTCGAGTAAGACTCACTTTTTTCAAAATCTTTATTAATAAACCAGTCTGTGAATCAGTAGATGACAAAGCACATGAAGTAGTAGCATGAGAAGTAGATGCAGCAGAGGCGAAACAATGAAGCCCTACCAAATCCTCATCTCCAACCAAACTCCGAATGTACGATGTAAGCACCAACGTTTACACTCGGTAATTGGTCTCAATGGCTGAAGTACCTCTTCCTGTGTATCAAACTTCACTCCAAATCGTTCACATAGTGAATGAATCAAGGAAGGAAATCCCATACCTGCAGTCGTGGTTGATCTAGCACAATTCAAAACATAATAAAAAATTATACCTCCAATCTCAATAGGCTTCCCTTGCTGAATACAATGGTTCAACACAGCTCTTTCTCTCGTTACTTCACTAGTATGACTCGAAGGTAACAACTTAGATGAGATAAAATAATGCCATGACTTAGAAATGGCATTCAATTTGGAAGCGTGAAAGTTCACTCTTCTATCATTTGTTATTTTCCATAATCCTCTTCCATCGATCGAAATTCCATGATCTCATCTAATTCCCCTTCGAAGGATGATAGCTAGAATAAAAACGAACATGTCGGGAGGTAGTCCATAAAACGTATTGATTGCCCCGAAGAAGATTCGACCTCATGCCTCCTAACCATCACTTCGATTCTCTTCGCAGTAGCATAAATTTGCATAAAATTCTCTAACCACGAAACAACGAAGAACAACGAAGAAGCAACAGTAATTCTCTCAGTTTCTTCTAGCAATCATATCTTCAATCACCTCTCCTGGCTTACCAAACACACGCTCAGGAATCAACTTACGTGACTGCAATGCATCGGCGTATCGTTCCTTAGCCCTCAAACTAACAAATTTGTCAGAATCAAACTTTGTATTTTCTCGTGCACGCTTTGACTTTGGAGCCATCACTAAAAATTCACGAAAGATTCACCATAAATTCCAAAATCAAACTAAACTTGCTAAATTATGTTCCAAAAGATATTTTCACTAAATCCAAGCAATTTCTTAAGTTTTTCCTCAAATTTTCACCATGAATAGTGATTTTAAGATTTTCCATAATGTAATCAAAATACATGGTGAAAATAAAAAATTTTACTTAGGAGTAGTGCTCTTACCTCAAAGAATCCAAATCTAACAATTTTTGTTGAGATCAGCTCTTAAATGATCCACAATATGATGCCCTTGGCTCCTCTTTCACGGTAAACCGAAGGTTGAAGACGATGGGGTGGTTGGAAATGGCAATTTTTGGGTTTTTAACTTTTGGGAACCAATTTTTGCGAACTGGCGCCTAAGTGCGAACTCTCTGCGCTTAGCTGCAAAATCTGGCGCTTAGCCGCTAATACCCAAATTTTTATAATTAAGGTATATGCACTAAATCACTTAGTTAATCACCCTTAATTACTCCAAAATAATTATTTCTCCCCATAAATCTTCCAATACTCCAAATCAAAATTTAATAACCATTAATTCCACACAAATTTCACAAAAACACAAACTTATATTAAAACAAACATAACACTTAATACAATACTAGAATTTCTATCCAAAAGTAAAGGATGAAATTCTCTAAATATAAGAGACATTAATCTCAAACTGATAAGTATACATCTCTAGGATGTAACCATCACATCGTCAGGCTTAGTTAATATTTAAATAAAAACACTAAACACACCAAACATGAACTCACAAGAACACTAAACATAACACATAAGAACATTAAACAAACAAAACACTCTTAATTCCATTCTCCATTAGGCAGAATATATCTCGGACCACTATTATTCTCATTTGACCCTTCTGGAATATAAATTTGATAGAATGGGCGATAATTGTTCATTCTTACATCATCTTCTTCAATCCATTTATTCTTCACAAACATCGCGTTATCTATTTCTTCCACGTACCTTGAATGATTGAATTGCATCTTGAGTTGCCATCCCATTTGTTCCAAATGTAAGTTAGTATCATTGATCTTTGCTTCCATTGAAGTCACTCGGGCTTCAATTTTTTGCAATCATTTCCGCAATACCCTGAATACTAACAACGAGATATCCATTAAATAACTCTTTAGCACTATCACTAATGAACTTACTTTTGTCGAATCTTGCTTCTTCTTCATCTCATTCTCCCAGGAAGACATGATGCACTCAAAATTCTCTTCTTAAGACTTCAAAAATGAAAATAGGACTTGGGGCAAGTGTTTCTCTTAAGTCAGGTCCTTTTTTATAGACTTGGGAAATGTTAGAACAGCCCCAAGACGTTTAAAAACTCCAAAATAACTCCCAAAACTTCTCCCCCACAATCTAGGCTTCTAGATCCACATTTTTCACGTTTTTTATAACTGCGGCGCCTAAGCGCCAACTAGTCGGCGCTTAGCTGCCAGTGCACAATTTAGCACAGGTCTGCTAAGTGTCCAAATTTTCATTCTGACTTCTCTAAATCATCAATTAAGGTCAAATAAACTCTACTTAAGTTTAAAAACTCCAAATTACTATCACTAAAATCATAAAAACAAACCAAACAAAGTAAACAAAACACACTAAACAAACATAAAGCAAAGCACACCGATAAATATGGGTTGCCTCCCACAAACCGCTTGTTTGAATGTCTTCAGCCTGACATACCTAGAACTCATTCTGAGTGGCCCAACATCAAATTCTCATCAGATTTAGATTCATTGACTGAAAAATATGGTTTTCGTCTATGTCCGTTAACTTTAAATTATTTTCCAGTCTTAGGATCTTGAATATCTACAGCTCCATAAGAATAAAGTTTTATCACAATAAATGGACCCTTCCACTTGGACTTAAGTTTTCTAGAAAATATTCTCAATCTAGCGTTATACAACAAAACTTGTTGTCCTGGTACAAGATTTTTGGTAAGAATCTTTTGATCATGCCATAACTTCATCTTTTCCTTATAAATCCTAGTATTTTCATAAGATTCATTCCTTATTTCTTCAAGCTCATTCAATTGCAATAATCTCTTTTCAGCAGCATCTTTCAAATTATAATTGAACTCTTTAATAGCCCAATATGCTTTATGCTCAAGTTCAAAAGGTAAATGACAAGCTTTTCCAAAAATCAGGCTATATGGGAACTTTCCTATAAATGTTTTGTAAGCAGTCCTATTGGCCCACAAAGCATAATTTAGTTTAATTGACCAATCCTTTCTATTTGGATTAATAGTTTTTTCTAATATTCTTTTAATTTCACGATTGGATAATTCAACCAAACCACTTGTCTGCGGATGATAAGTGACCCGATTTTTGTATTTCCAAATACAAGAATTTGTTACCACTGCTAGAAAATTTAATTTCTGGCAAAGGCGCGAAACACTTTACCCGGAATAACTTGCTATATAGATGTGTACCAAATTTTAATTTACGGCAATAGCATTAAATAAAACTTGATTGCTACTGAATGCTAGGCCGTTAGTGATTAATACTTTTTAAATATATGTTTATATAACAAAAGATAATTTTAAAGGAAAATATTTTATATACTTTTTGGGTACTACACAAGTATACGTATGGTTTCAAGAAATAAAGGGCTTTGAAACAAAGACCCCAGTATCGATCCCACAGGGAAAAAGGGTAATAAATTTTTAAATATTGTATTTTAAATTCTTCTTGTATTTTAATCTAACTATAAATTACTTTTAATTTACTAGATTTAGATAAAGAAAACAATAAAAAGAAAATGATTTTGTGAAAACAATATAAAACAAATAACTTTCTTCCTTTCAATTAATCCAAGATTTTTAAGATAATTTAATATTCGTTGGAGAATCTATATTATGGTATTGTACCAAATAGAAGCATTCCTATTCTTTACCCTTTGATCCAGGCGCAAAGAACATTAGCTAATCTACAGATCAGGTCCGGATGTATTGTTAGTAGAATGGGTTAATCTAGGCTCACACTACTAGATGTCCAAGGGTGGCTATGGTCGGCCCTACTAGTGACCCTTTCCTTATATATAAATCAAATTATAAGAATTTAGTCTGTCACTCTAAAAACTTATTAATTCTACGCCCTTTAAATCTTATCTTCCTATTTATTTGCACTTCACCTTGAATAGCCCGCGCATGGCCTTCGACTACCCAAGGATTCACGTGACATCTATAAGTTAAGAGTTCTTCTCCTTCTAGGTCTCAAAACTCTTCAACAGTTTTTAACAATTTAAATGGCCAATTTAAAAAGTAAAGTAAGATCAGGTATTAATATCATCACAATGTTTTGAAAATATTTTGATTTTCAATTCTCCATCGAATTTTGTATTATTTTATTTATCTTTTCATTATTGAAGGAAGAAAGTAAACTAACTACTCATAACACATTGAATATAAACTACAAAACATAATAAATAAACTTTGAATAAAAAATAAAATACTTATCTCAAATATTCCTTCTACAGATCTCCTGATTCCTACTGACTCCACAGTGTAATGAACTCCAGATGCAACAACTTGAAAATAAACTTACTAAACTAAATAAAAGTGGCCCTAAATTTCTCTCTCTAAGGATGAGAGATCCTAAAGTGGTTAAGAGATAGGGGATACAATGGGGCACATTTTTCTGAAGGAGTGGACTCCTATTTATAGGCTTCAAGGGTTGCCTTGAGGCACCTCTTCAAAACATGTCCAAATTCAATGAATCTTCTAGAAGGTCTGTCTGGCGCCTAGGCGCCGGACACTGCGTCCAGTTCTTTGTACCTCTTCACTTTGGCTCGCACCTCTTCACGATTAAAACTGTTTTGGAGCGTCCAAATGCAATGTATCACATGTCCTATTATCAAGGAACAACTGCGCTCTTCTAGAATGTCCAATAACCACTCACTCCATCAAAATAAACATCCAAAAGTTGTCAAAAACTTGACAGTTTCTGCATCGAGTCTGGCGCGTAAGCGCCAACTTCTGGCGCGTAGGCGCCAGGCCATAATTTTTTATAATTCTTGTATTTTGCTCCATTTTTGCTCATTTTTTCTCCTTTTTCACCCTTTTTCCTTTTTTGGACTTTTTTACATCACCTACATCCAAAAACACAAAAATACCTTTCATTAAAGCATAATATCCTTAGAAATTGATAAAAATCAAGGCATAAAAATAGGTATTTTTTTTATGGATCAATAAGCAGTAGCAATGTGATGATTAATATGATATTTCTTTGCTAACTTCTCAATAATCGCATTTCTAAAATGACTTCCCCCATCAGTTTTGATTACTCTTGGTATTCGACATCTACAAAATATATTCTTTTCTAAAAACTTTGCAACACTTTGAGCATCACGTCGAGGTAAAGCAATAGCTTCAATCCATTTGAAAACATAGTCTACTGCTATCAAAATATAAACATTTCTGAAAGATGGTGTAAATGGTCCCATAAAATCTAGTCCCCAAACATCAAATATTTTAACTTCCAACATATAATTGAGGGGCATCTCGTTTCTTCTAGAAATATTGCCTACACGCTGACATCTATCACAATTTTTAATATAAACATTCACATCCTTAAAAATCGTAGGCCAATAAAATCCTGATTGTAATATTTTATATGCAGTTTGATCACTTCCAAAATGTCCCCCATAATCAAAATCATGACATTTTTTAATAATTTCATAAGTCTCTTCCAAAGGTACACATCTTCGAATTATAAGATCCTTTCCTTGTTTATATAAAAATGTGTCATCCCAAAAATAAGTCTTAGCATTAGACAGAAATTTCTTCTTTTCATGATATGTCAAACCATAGGATATAATATTACTAACAATAAAGTTTACTATGTCTGCATACCACAAAACATGCCATTCTTTAACAATGAACAGTTTTACATCAGGAAAATGTTCATTAATTTCTTCAATATCACTGAGAGATTTTTAATTTCAAGCCTGGACAAATGATCAACAATTTAATTATCAGAACCCTTCCTATCTACTATCTCAAAATCAAATTCTTGCAAAAGAAGAATCCATCTTATCCGTCTCAGTTTTGCATCATTTTTCTTCATTAAGTATTTAATAGCAGAATGATCAGTATGCACAACACATTTAGTTCCAATTAAATATGATCGAAATTTATCAAAGGCAAATACTATAGCTAATAACTCTTTCTCAGTAGTGGTATAATTAATTTGAGCTTCATTAAGAGTTTTACTAGCATAATAAATTACTTTGAAAATTTTATCATATTTCTGACCCAAAACAGCACCGATAGCATAATCACTAGCATCACACATTAATTCAAAAGGTTTTTCCCAATTTGGTGAAATTATTACAGGTGCAGTGATTATTTTTTCTTTTAATGTTTGAAAAGCTTTACGGCAGTCATCATCAAAATTAAAAATTGCATCCTTTTCCAGTAAACGGCATAAAGGTTTTGTAATCTTTGAAAGTCTTTAATGTAACGTCTGTAGAATCCAGCATGTCCTAAAAAACTTCTAATTCCCCTTACATTGGTTGGGAAAGGTAAATTAGATATAACTTGAATTTTTGCAGGATCTACCTCCAAACCTTTTTCTAAAATCTGATGTCCCAAAACAATTCTTCCTGCTACCATAAATTGGCATTTTTCCCAATTAAGGACAAAATTAGTTTCTTCAAAGCGTTTTAGAACTTTAGATAGATGTTCTAAACATGATTCAAGCAAAATCCCAAATACTGAAAAGTCATCCATGAAAACATTAATCCCTTTTTCAATTAAATCATAAAAATAGTCATCATACATCTCTCATACATCTCTGAAATGTAGCAGGGGCATTACATAAACCAAAGGACATTCTTCTAAAAGAAAACATACCATAAGGACTGGTAAATGTAGTTTTGTCTTGATCCTCAGGAACAATTTGAATTTGGTGGTAACCAGTATATCCATCCAGAAAATAAAAGTATTTATGCCCAGTCAGTCTATCTAACATTTGATCTAGAAAAGGGAGTGGAAAATGATCTTTCCTTGTGGCAAGGTTTCTATAATCAATGCATATTCGCCACCCTGTAACTTGTCTTGTTGGTATCATTTCATTCTTTTCATTAATAGTCACAGTTACTCCTCCTTTCCTAGGAACACAGCGAATAGGACTAACCCATGAACTATCTGAAATAGGGTAAATAATTCCAGCATCCAACCATTTTAAAATTTCTTTCATAAAATTTTCTTTCATGATAGGATTTAATCTCCTTTGGGGATCAGCCCGCAGTTTGCAATTATCTTCCAAAATAATTCTGTGCATACAAATTGAAGGACTGATTCCTTTAATATCAACAATTATCCATCCAAAGGCTTTCTTGTGCTTCTTCAAAATTTCAAGCAAACTCTCTTCTTCTTTTTCAGTTAATTGAGAGGAAATTATAACAGGCAAGGTTGAGAATTCACCTAGAAAAACATACTTTAAATGACCAGGAAGCTTTTTTAACTCAAGTTCAGGAGGTTTTCAATTGATGGACCATAAGATTCATCTTTCTAAGTCATATCCAACAATTCAAAACTTTCACGAACAAACTTTAAATATTCCTCTTGAAATCTTCAGAATCAAGTAACTCCTCTTCTTGCTTATATTCCAATTCTTCTCTTTTAGCTTTCTCTTCATACGTTGATTTGAAATGACATTCACTTAAATATTCTATAACATCCATCCTATAACACTCATCTTCTTTATCTCTAGCAGGATATTTCATCTATTTTGAAATATTAAATGTAACAGTTTGATCATTAACCCTCATCGTTAATTCCCCTTTTTGCACATCTATCATGGCTCTGCCTGTAGCTAGAAAAGGTCTCCCCAAAATTATGGGTATCTCTTTATCTTCCTCTATATCTAACACAATGAAATCCACAGGAAAAATAAATTGATCCACTTTTACCAAAACATCTTCTATAACTCCTTTAGGATATGTGATCGAATGATCTCCTAATTGCAGAGTTACAGTAGTTGGGGTTATTTCTCGTAGTCCCAGTCTTTTGAATATTGATAGAGGCATAAGGTTAATGCTTGCACCCAAATCACAAAAAGGTTTTTTATAGAATCTTTCTCCGATTGCACATGGAATTGTGAAATTACCAGGATCTTTAAGTTTTTCAAGAAGCTTTTTCTGAATTATCGCACTACACTCCTCACTAAGTGCAACAGTCTCATTTTCTTTAAACTTCCTCTTTTTATTAAGAATATCCTTCATAAATTTCGCATAGTTTGGCATTTTTTCTAGGGCTTCAGCAAATGGAATATTAATGGTAAGCTTCTTTAATATCTCCAAGAATTTTGAAAATTGCTTATCCAACTTTTGTTGACGAAGTCTCTGAGGAAATGGAGGTGGTGGTTTTTCTAAATCAACCTTAGGTGGAGAAATAGGTCTTTCAAAACCTTTGGAGCGTCCTCTTTAAGTTTTTCATTCTCTTCTTTCTTTACTTCAGTTTCTTTTTGAACTCTACCTTCCAATTATTTTCCACTTCTCAGTTGAATTGCCTTCACTTATTCTTTATTCTTTTCTCTTAGATTCACTTCAATATTACTTGGAAGCATTCCTTGGGATCTATTACTTAAGGCATTTGCAATTTTTCCCAATTGATTTTCAATATTTCTGATGGTTGCTCCTTGAATTTGTAATTGATTTCCCATATGTGATACTACTTCTTCCATAGACAACTTCTTCTCCTTATTTTATAAAACATTGTTATAACCTGAAGGATAAGTTAATCTATTATTATTATTACCTTAGTTGTTCCAATTCCCCAATGGGTTTACTTGGGTGTTCCCCCATTGTTGATTAACACCACCCTGATTATTGTTATTCCAGTTAAAATTTGAATGATTCTTCCAACGTGGGTTATAATAATTGGAATATGGGTTGTTAGGTTTGATTATAGCATTCACAGTTTCTGGTGAAGAATAAGAATCAACCATTTGGCCTAATAAATTTTATTCAATCATGAGATTTGGCTGAGAAAAATTCATCCCAAATTGGTCTATCTTCCTTGATACAGCAACAACTTGATTTGCTAAGATTGTAAAAGCATCATTTTCATAAACACTGGCTACCTTTTTAGGATTTAACCTTTTAGAAAGCCATTGAAAATTATTAGTAGCCATTTCTTCAATTAAAGCATAAGCATTAGAAAATGGTTTAGACATTAATGATCCACCAGCAACATCATCGATGATTGATCTATGAGATCCAACTAATCCATTATAAAAAGTTTGAATTATTAACCAATATGGTATCACATGATGTGGAAATTTCCCGAGGAGATCTTTAAATCTTTCCCATGCTTTATATATTGATTCCCCTTCAAACTGACAAAAAGATGTTATATCATTTCTCAACTTAGCAGTCTTAGATGGTGGAAAATATTTAGCAAGGAACTTTTGTGATAGTTCACCCCAAGTTCTAATTGATCCAGGTGCTAACGAATGTAACCACATTTTAGCTTTATCCCTTAGTGAGAAAGGAAAAAGTCTAAGTCTAATAGCATCATCCGAAACACCATCATATTTAAAAGTAGCACACAACTCTAGAAAATTAACAAGATGCAAATTAGGATCTTCAGTTGTTGCTCCCCCAAACTGATTATTAGACACCATTTGGATAATAACAGGTTTAAGCTCAAAAGAATTAGCAGCTACAACAGGGTTTTGAATACTAGCACGAAGTTCATCTACTATAGGATTAACATAATCTCTTAAAGGACTTAATTCTTGATGGATGCCAACATTTTGATCTTGTTGATTTGCATTTCTTGAATATTTTTATCTTTCTCTGTATTTTTAATTTTTTTGATTTTTGTGATAGTTTTTTCTAATTCAGAATCGTAAGGCACAAGTCCTTCATAAACTGAACTACGCATACAACAATAAAACAAAACAAAACACAACACACTAACAAAAACAAAGAAAAGTAAAAATTTAAAATTTCTTAATTCTTTTTAAAATGCAATTTAAATTAATTTTTGCCGGCAACGGCGCCAAAAACTTGATTCCTGATAAATGCAACGGCGCCAAAAACTTAGTACCATCCGGTAAATGCGTTGATGATTTAGATATGAAACTTATGGTTTTATAATATGGGCTACTAAGCAAGAATATGTATCGTTTATCAAGTAATATACGACTTTCTGATTAAGTCCCGAGATATCGAACCCACAAGGAAAATATTAAAATTTTTAAAGAAATCAGAAAATTATATTTTTACTTTCTTTAATTGTTTCTTGAAAAAGTATGTCTTGATTTTGAAAAGTTTTGAAAGTTGGTTTGTCTTTTAAAATTTCCTTAATAAAATGTTAAGCAATGAAATTAAAATTATAATAACTAATAACACTGGATGTAAAATACTATTAACTAGAATATCTTTTTCTTTCCTTTTATGAAGTAGTAATAATTCTTAAAGTATTGTTGTGGAAGTATTTAAATTTGTTGTGACAGATAGAAGAAAATGTGTTCTTTACCCTTGGTTCTATAAAGAACATAGGTTAATTTGAAATTTTTATTATTTTCAACATGGTTAGGCAGGGAAGATACCGGTCTCTCACTCTAGAGTTCCCTCGATTCCCACCACCCAGGGGCTAACTTCTCAAAACAAAACTCAAAATTTCAAACCAAATTAGGGGGTTTTAGCCTGTCACTCTAAAATCCTCTAATTTTACTCCCTTTCATAAAAATATCTTCTAATATTACATTCAATTATATGGACTACAATTCTCACCCATATAATTGCATGTGATTCTTACTAACTTTTATGAGACAATACCGCATTGGATTTTACATAATCTCAAGAAATTCTACAACTTAACAGGCCAAATTATGAAGTAAACAAAGTTTTTAGAATCAATCTTCATAACTTCTTCCAACTTTTAAACACTTATACTTTCCACAACAATTCTTTATAAATTAATTACTTCTCCATTTAAGAAAGAAAAAGATAAATTAAATTACTCAGAATGCATTGGGAAAGTACAAAAACACATTGATTTGAAATTTAAAACAATAAGAAAAATAACAAATGAAAGCAAGTATTAATAAAAAGATTAAAAGTAAACACTTATCTGAAAATCCTCTCCACAAGACTAAGGAAGTTCCTCTGAAACTTTGACTCTTTGCTAAACTACTCCTCAGAGCAAGTCTCCCAACTCTGATGACTCAGAATATAGACTTCAGACTTCAATAAAAACTAAACTAAAAGAAAAAAAGAAGTGGGAAGAAGAGGACTTCACTCTGACCCTTTTCTCCTTTCTACTCTCTACTCCTACTCTTAATAAAAACTCTTAAAATGCAGTGGAAGAACAATGGAAGTACCCTTCAAAATGCAGTGGAAGAGCCTCCTAAAGACTCTCCTTCAAAACGCAGTGGATGAGCATTCTAAAGCCTCCCCTAATCTTTCATAAGACTCTCTTTAAATTGTTAACCAAAAGGTGCCTTGGTGTCTCTTTAAAATGTATCCAGATTTAATGTATCTACCAAGGAACGCACCCCTTCATTCAAACTTGCCGCCCAAAGGAAGTTATGGTAGTTACCATCAAGAGTTGCATCCCAACCCCTTTGAAATTGACGCCAAATTCATTTGAGTTTCAATTTTTAACTGTGGCGGCTAAGCGCCGGCCCAGCGGTGCTTAGCCGCCAGTGCCAAAATTTTGATTTTTCATTACTTTTGCTCCAAATTTGATCCAATTTTGCTCCTTTCATCATGACCATCCATTTTCATCATACCTGCAAGAAAAACACAAAATGCCTTCCATTAAAGTGCAATATTATTAAAAATAGGTATAACAATGTGCATAAAAATACTATATATTTTAGGTGTATCACGCTTAGGCGCCGGAGTTATGAAATATGTGTTTTGAGTGCATCATGTCTTCTTGGGCGAATGAGATCAAGAAGAAAGAGGAGTCTGACAAGAGTAAGTTTATTAGTGATAATGCTAAAGAGTTATTCAATGGATTTCTTGCCGTTAGTATTTAGGGAATTGCAGAAAAGATTGCATTGATCGAAGCCCGAGTGACTTCAATCGAAGCAAAGATCAATGAAACTAACACACATTTGGAATGGGATGGCAGCTCAAGATGCAATTCAATAATACAAGTCATGTGGAAGAAGTGCATAAGGCGATGTTCCTGAAGAACAAGTGGTTAGAAGAAGAAGATGTAAGAGTGTTCAATCATCACCCGTTCTATCAGATTTATATTCCAGAAGGGTCAAATGGAAATAATAGTGGTTCTAGATATATTCCGCCTATTGGAGAGTGGTATTAAATGTTGGTTTTATCTTGTGGTTTGTTTTGAGTATTTTATGTTTTATGTGTTTGATGTTTTAAGGTGTTTAATGTTTTATGTTTGTGATCGGTTGCACTTTAATGTGTGATTGTTACATCTTAGTGATGTAAACTTATCATTAAGCTTATTGAGTCTGTTTAAATTTAGGAAATTTCATCCAAAGTGTTTAGATAAAAATTTTTAGTTTGTATTAAGTGTGGTTTGATTTTAATGAATATAAGTTTGTGTTTGTGTGAAATTTGATTGGAATTGATGGATATTAAAGTTTAAAATTGGAGTATTGGAGATTATTGTGTAAGAGACAAGTATTTTGAGATGATTAAGGGTGATTAACTAAGTAGTTTAGTTCATTTTCTTAATTGTGAAAATCTTGGCACTGGCAGCTAAGAGATTGCCAACGCTTAAGCGCGAGATATCACGGCTAAGTGCCGAAGGCCTTGCGCTTAGGCGGCCGTTTGCGAAAATTGGTTTTCAGTAGTTAAAATCGGAAAATCACCATTTTTAACTTACCTTTCGTCTTCAACCTCTAACTTTCGTGAAAAGTAGCCTAGGGTATCAACATTTTGGATCGTTTGAAAGCCGATTTCAACAAAAATTGTTAGATTTGGAATCCTTAAGGTAAGAGCACTACTCCTAAGTAAACAATTTTGATTTTCACCATGTATTTTGAATACATTTTGGAAAATTCTAAAATCACTACTCATGGTGAAAATTTGAGGGAAAGGATGAGAAATTGCTTAGATTTAGTGGAAATTACTTTTAGAAGTTAATTTAGCAAGTTTAGTTTGATTTTGGAATTTATGGTGAATTTTTTGTGAATTTTTAGAAATGGCTCCAAAGTCAAAGTGCTCGATAGGAAAGACGAGATTTGATTCTGACAAGTTTGTAAGTGCAAGGGCTGAGGAACGATACGTTGATGCACTATAGTCACGTAAATTGATTCTTGAACGTGTGCTTAGTATGCTAGGAGAGGTTATTGATGAGATGATTACTAAAAAGAATTGAGAAAATTACTGCTACTTCTTCGCTGTTGCTGTTGTTTATGTGGTCAGAGAGTTTTATGCATACTTACCTGCAACAAAAAAAAATTTGGTGATGGTGAGAAGGCAAGAAGTACATTTTACATCTGCGGTAATCAATGTCTTTTTCCGACTGCCTCCTGATATGTTTTGTTTTTATTTAAACTTTCATCATACTGAGGGAGAGTTAGATGAGATTATGGCATTTCTGGCTGACAGAGGAGGTTTATGGAAGATCACAAATGATAGAAGAGTAAATTTTCAAGCCTCTAAGTTAAATGCCATTTCTAAAGCATGGCATTATTTTATCTCATTTAAGCTGTTGCCTTCAAGCCATTCTATTGAAGTTACAAGGGAGAGAGCTGTGTTTAATTATTGCATTCAGCAAGAGAAGCCTATAGATATTGGAACAATCATTTATGATTACATTTTGAATTGTGCCAGATCTGCCACTACTGCAGGTATAGGATTTCCTTCCTTGATCCATTCATTATGTGAACGATCTGGAGTGAAATTTGAAACTTGAGAAGAGGTGCTTCAGCCTTTAAAACCAATTACCAGTGTAAATGTTGGAGCTTACACTGTACATTCAGAGTTAGGCTGGAGAGGAGGATTTGGTAGGGCTTCTACTGCTTCTTCTTCTGCTTCTGCTGCTTCTACTTCTCGTGCTACTACTTTAAGAGCTTCATCTTCTTGTGATTCACAGACTGGTTTATTAAGAAAGATTTTGAAGAAGGTGAGTCTTACTCGTGAGCATATTAGAGACATGGATGATAAAATGGATAATATGGAAAGATATATTATAAAACATGATGAATATGAGGAGAATTATCAGCATTATTTGGATAGATTGATCAGAGGTGATATGAGTGCTGAGATGCCCCCTCATCCATTCTACATACCTTATGTGCCATCCAGAGATTGGAACGAGCAAGATGATGATGATGATGAGGATGATTAGTTGATTTTTTTTATGTGTTATTGAGTTTTTGTTGATGCACTGATGTATGTTATGTCTGTTGATTTATTTTGATATTGTGTTTGTTGTGTGAACTCTGGTAATATGTTGATTATAGTTAGACTATTTTTGCATATTTAAATGTATCTTTGTTGGGTTGATATGCTTTATGTTGTTTTTTGTGATATTTGTGTAGTAGTAAATGTTTTAATGTATATGTTGTGTCAGAGTTTTTATAGTGTGTACTTTAATTCCAAAATTGTTAGGAGAATTTGGAACACTATTAAAAACTATTATTTAAAACTGCATGTTTAAAACTTTTCAAAATCTACTACTACCATTTGTTATCTAGTATTGGTGTGATTTCAGTTATTTTCACTTGGTGTGTATTTGTTTTGAAAACCTCCACTATTGTAGAAGTCCTTTGAAATTTTGAATTTCCATTTAATGAAAAACTGAAAAATTTGAATTTGATTTTTTTTTACTCCTGTTTTTAAATTGTTAGACTTGCATATTTAGGATATTAAGATTCCTGCAAGCATGTTATATTAGTTTTTAATTCTCACCCATGTATCATTTCTTATGCTTAAATCTTTCATCCTAACTTAAAATTTTGGGGGGAATTTTAAAAACAAAAATTTTTCAAAAACCTAAAATTTTATTTGTTCTCAAGAAAACTTAAAATTAATTTGATTTTTGATTGAAAACAATTATGTATATGAAGTTATATTAGGGGAACAAAATTTTGAATATAAAAATGAATAAGAGAATTTAGTTAAAATTTATAATAATAATGAAAAATTTAAAGTTAAAATTTTCTTAGTAAAGAAATGTTAGATATAGTTCAACTATCTTTAATAAGAAATGTTGTATTTTTGAATAAATAGAAGATTTGGTTTTATTCTTCAAAGCTTAAATTTCCTTTATTGAGGAGTAATTTTTAAATGCTATTATTATAATTTTTAAGTGAAAGATGTATATCAGACCTTTATTTTAAATGAAAGGGTGTAATTAAAAATCATTAAAGGTCTATCCAAATACAGTAATCATTGCCTTATAAAAAAAAGAGAAAAGAGAAAAAGAACAAAAAAAAAAAAAAGAAAAGGAAAAAGTGAAAAAAGTGAAAAAAAGTATGGGAAATGGAAGGAGAAGCTTGAGGATTTAAGGGCCTAATCAAAAATTGGTTCCATACCTAAAGTATAAGATATAAGTTCTGAGAAAATCTAAAGCTTAAGGTTATAATATAGTAAGTAAAAATATTTTCAAATAAAGATTGTTAAGTGAGAAAAATAATTGTGTGAATCTTATATTTTGAAGAATCTAAAAGTATTTTTGAATTATATAAAAGCCTATATTTTACATTAACCTTTACCTAAGAAATTTCTAAACTTTAAGTTGGTCTTAGTTACTGAAATTTTTTTCTAAATTGCACTATTTCATTTCTAGAACAAAATTTTGTTATCTTCCTAAGAAAATCATTACATAATTTGCATGCTAAAATTTTCTATGTAATTAAGAGTCACTTGAGGACAAGTAACATTTTAAATTTGGGGGATTTTGATACCCCTAAAATATAGTATTTTTATGCATATTTTTATACCTATTTTTGATGATATTGCACTTTAATGGAAGATATTTTGTATTTTTTCTTGCAGGTATGATGAAAATAAGTGATTATGATGAAAGGAGCAAAATTGGATCAAATTTGGAGCAAAAAAATAAAAAAAATGAAAATTGGACCTTGGTAGCTAAGCGCCGCCTGGCCGGCGTTTAGCCGCCACAGTTAAAAATCAAATTTTCTTCATTTTTGGCACCAATTTCAAGGGGTGTTTGAAGCAACTTTTGGTGGTGACTTCCTTAACTTCCCAGGGGCGGTAAATTTGAATGAAGGGATGCATCTTTTGGTGGATACGTTGAATCAGGACATGATTTGAAGAGACACCAAGGCACTTTTTGGATTATTATAAAAATTATGTCATGAGAATCTTTAAGAGAGTCTTTTTAGTGATTCTAGTTTTCAAGAGTCATTTCTAATTTTCAGAGTTTTCTTCTAGTTTAAAGAGTTTTTACTTTCAATCTTTTATAATTTATAGTTTAGTTAGTTTAGTTTTAGAGGAGAAAGGGTTGGTGTGAAACTTTCTTTCCACCAATTTTTCTTTCATCCATTTATCTAGTTTTTATTGAACTCTAAATTCAGAGTTGGAGTCAACATAGTTGGGCGCCAACCTCTGTAGTGTTTTCCTGTGGAAAGTCAAGTTTGAAAGGAACTTCCGGAGTCTTGTGGAGAGGATTTTCAGATAATTGTTTACTTCTATTTTCTATATTTAGTTTTTCGTATTGTGTTTTCTTTATGATTTCTATTTTCAAATCAATGTGTGCTTGTATTTTATACATGAATTATGAGTAGTTTTCTTTATGTTTTTCTTCCTTAAATGAAGAAGTAATTAAATTATGTAGGATTGTTGTGGAATGTATAAGTGTTTAAAGTTGGAATAAGTTATGAAGATTTAATTCCATGAACTTAATTTACTTCTTAATTTGGCCAGCTAAGATGTTAAATTTGTTGTGAGATTATGTAAGATCCAATGCGGTATTGTCTCAAACAAAAAATGGTATAAATCACATGCAATTATATGGATGAGAATTGTAGTCCATATAATTGAATGCTTAGGAGATATGTTTTTAATGAGGAGTAAAATTAGAGGTCTTTAGAGTGATAGGCTAAAGTCCCCTAATTTGGTTTAAAATTTTAAATTTTTTTATTAGAAGTTAGCCCCCAGGTAGAGGGAATCGAGGGAACTCTAGAGTGAGAGCTGGTATCTTCCCTGCCTAACCATGTTCAAGATTTTAAAATTTCAAATTAACCAATGTTCTTTATAGAACTAAGTAAGGGTAACGAATAAGTTTGCTCCTATTTATCACAACACATCTAAATACTTCCACAACAATACTTTCATAATTATTACTGCTTTATAAGAGAAAGAAAAAGATATTTTATTTCCTAGTATTTTATACCGCATTTTAAAGTTCTGATAATTTTCATTTCCTGCTTAGCTTTTATTAAAAATACCAAAAACAATTTTCAATCTTTTCAAATCATAACATACTTTCAAAAGTCATTAAAAAAAGTAAAAATATAATTTTCTTAATTCTTTAAAAAGTTTTTACATTTCCCTGTGGGTTTAATATCTCGGTGCTTAATCAGAAAGTCCTATATTACTTGATAAACGATAAGTATACTCGCGTAGTATCCCATATTATAAAATTATAATTTTTATATCTTAATCATTAGCACATATATTTAGTGTGGAGTCAAGTTTTTGGTGCACATATATTTATTGGGGATGAGTGATTTGGATTAATTTCTCAAGTGTAATAGCTCATAAAACTACTGATCTTTGAAGTTATTAATCCACCTTAAATTTAACTACTTTTAGGGTACATTTAATTTTTGTTTTATGCATATTTTTGATGATATTATACTTTAAAGGAAGATATTTTGCATGTTCTTTTTTTACGTACAATAAATGGACTTTTGGTGAAAATAAAGCAAAAATGGTTTAATTTAGGGCCAAAATGAGCAGGAAGAAAATTCTGACTTGACACATTTTGATATGTCTTTCTATACTTAATCTCCTTCATATTTATCACATATTTTTGACTGAATTTACACTGTAGAGAAAGATTATTTTCATGCCTATTTTGTAGGTATACTAAACTGGAGTGCAACAGAGCTGAAACGCGGAGAAACGAAGCTGAAACAAAGTGAAATGGGATGAAATGGTGGAGCTATGCATAGGGTGGTGCCATAGAGTCTAGACTGGTGCTATAGTGCCAGTCATGGCTAGAAACAGGAGCTATAACTTCAATTCTGGTGCTATAGCGTTCGAGATAGTTTTTAAACATGTTTTTGGCGATTCCGGGCCATTCTGGGATGTTCTAGAAGCTTTTGGACAACTTGCACGCCCCATGGAGTGATAAAATGAATCTAGATACTTTGAAAAGATTTTTGATGAGTAGATCTGTCTCTTGGAGTGAAATGGTGTGTCTCTTAGAGTGAAGGGGTGTGTCTTTTAGAAAATGGAGGATTTTGGCTACTCTTTATAAAGAGGGGCTTGGTGCCACTCATTAAAGTAATAAGGAGATTAGAGAAATAATTAGAAAGTGTTTTAGGAGGATTTTGGCGTGAGTATGGAGGTGTAAATTTCCACATTTTCTAGAGAGATTTGTAAGAGATTTTGAGAGATATGAGTAAGGAAGTATGAGTGGTGCATGGATCGACAGGAGACTTTGTTGGAGAAATTTTTTCCTTTCTTTCAGAGGGAAAAAGCTAAGTATTGTGTTCTTCATTTTCTTGAAATTTTTGTAAACACTTTCTAGTAGATTTTTTTTATTTAAATGAAGTTTATGTTGTGTTTCATCCATGCTTTGTACGTAGTTTTCTTTACTCTTTTTTTATAATATGAACTAGTGGTGTGTAGGAAAATTTGCTTTATGATAGATTTATTTTTATTTTCATGTGATAAGTAATATCTCTTTTGCTTCTTTAACATAACTTAAGTGGCAATAAGTTAAATTAAAATCTGTTACAGGTGAAACTAAGACTCGGGAAAGCGGTGATCTCACAACTAGAGTTCACTCGCATTGACTGGTTGGCTAGTAAAATAGTTAGGCGTCAATGCAACTTATAAGGAAATAGAATTTAATGATATGCATGAAGGTGACAGATAGTTGCATAAAACTAATAGAATACTAAGCGTACCTATACACTCGGAAGAGGGTAGGGACATATGTTCCTTATTGGCACATAATTTATTACTTAATTCTTCCATTATCTTCATTTTACATTTAATTTGCAATAAATTGGATGTGTGTTTAGGAATATAGATTTCCTTAGATATTTTTTTTATTATTAATGTGATGGTATTCGCTTGAACTTCATTTACATTCCAATTTTGGCCTATTGTAATGTTAAAATCCATTGTAATTGCATTAAGACCCAGGAGGGAAGTGTAATTCTCAACTGAGTAGAGACACATTTTAACTTGGGTAGAACCGTTGTTATCACCTGATGGGAGTGAAAAATAGATTGAGATATAAGTTTTAATGGGCGTAGAATTGATGTTTCTAGGTTGACAGACAAGATTCTTTTATCAATTAGGTCTAGAGTTTGGATCGTAAGGGTCCCTAGTAGGTTCTATAGTGAGGGCACAGTGAGTAATCTAGAAGTGAGGCCAGAAACTACTCATCACTACTACACAAAAAACTCTAGGTTAGCCAATTCTCTTTGCTAGCATATGAATGCTCCTATTTGTCACTGACAACATTATATTTTAAGCATTTCAATCTTTCACATTATCTAGGTCATTACACGAGAATGGTAGTCATTTATATCTCAAAATTCTCCAAACCAATTTATATAGATAAGTTATTTTTATAATTAATATTTGCAATTAGGAATAGTTGTTATCTACATTTAATATTTGCTTTTAGGAGTAGTTGCTAGCTAACGCCATCTTAATCAACCTTCCCACCTAAGACCTGATAGTAGTTGACTAGAATTAGCAAAATGTATTTCTTACCTTGCTTCTCTGTGGGATCGATACTGTGGTCTTTAAAGAAAACCCTATATTAGTTGAAAGGTTACATATACTTTACATAGTACCCATAGTGTGTGTAAGCCATAAATTAAGTTTCACCCTCAATTTTACACACTAACCGCTTAATTAAATTGGGTCAAATCTTGGCCAGAAAACATACATAAAAAACTGCTTAATTATGGGTCGGGCTAGTTATGGAATTATATTTTAGTCATATTAAGTCTCTCATAACTTAAAGATCGTAAAAACCTTTGTCAAACATTTTTCATTAAATTCAAGATTTTCAAATCCAGACCAGCACCTAGGTGCAATGTCCGATGCCGGAGAGCCAGGTTCAGGTACCAAGGCTCCAAAAAACAACTCAAGGGTACTACCAATCACTCGAAAAGTCTGTACCTAGTCCCGGGAGCCTAAGCGCCAGGCCCAAAACCAGCCACACACGCTTATGTGCTCAAAATAGCCCAAAAACATCTCTAGAAACTTCAGAAGGAAGATATTCGGTGCCCGGGCCAGCACCAAGACCCAACGCCTAGGCATTAGTTTACTTCCAGGTCATGTTTCTTTACATGATTTTCACAAAATACATGCTAGAAAACCCCCTAGGTATTTGAAAAGTACAAATTTCTTGGTTTTCAAGAAAATGTGCAAGGGAAATAGGGCAAGGTTGCCATTTGGCAATTTTTGGTCACATAGAGTCTTTTTGGAGTGAAAAATGTATGCCAATTTTAGCAAAAAAATAGAGGAAAAGTGTTGGACATCATCATCTTCCTTCTAGTGGTTTTCTTGTTTAAGGGAGTGACCTCAATCCGCGAACAACGTAGTAATTTATGCTCTAAAAATATGTTATAGTCAATACTTTGACCCAAATAATTATAGCGGCTAGTGTATATAAATATAATTTTATGGAAAATATTTTACACACTAGAGGTACTACGCAAGTACATGAATCGTTTCAAGTAATATAGGGCTTTAAATAAAGACCCCAGTATCGATCCCACGAGCAGGTTTATAGATTTTTAAATATTTAAATTTTATTCTTATGTATTTCTTTTAAAGTTTTAAATTTAATATTTAATTTACTAAAAGCAGAATTAAAGCAGTATTAAAATAAAGAGTGATGTAAATAATATTAAGAAAAAAAATTTTTTCCTTTCAATTAATCCAAGACTTTTTAGATAATATAATATTCGTGGAGAATATAAATTTATGATATTGTGCCAAATAGAAGTAGTCCTATTCTTTACCGTCGCTCGATAGTATAAAGAACATTGGCTAATCTATAGATCAGGTCTGGATGTATTGTTAGTAGAATGGGTTAATCTAGGCTCACACTACTAGATTTCCAAGGGTGGCTATGGTCGGCCCTACTAGTGACCCGTTCTCTCTCTATAAACCAAATTACAAGAATTTAGTCTTTCACTCTAAAAACTTATCAATTCTACGCTCATTGAATAATATTTTCCTGTTTATTTGCACTTCACCTTGAATACCCCGCACATGGCCTTCGACTACCCAAAGATTCATGTGAGATCTACTAGTTAAGTGTTCATCTCCTTCTAGGTCTCAAAACTCTTCAACAGATTTTTACAATTTAAATGGCCAATGTAAATAATAAATTAAGATCCGGTATTAATATCATCACAATATTTAAAACATATTTTAGTTTCTAATTCTCCAACAAATTTTATATTATCTTATTTATCATTTCATAATTCAAAGGAGAAAGTAAAGTAACTACTTAGAACACATTGAATCTAAATAACAAAACATATAAATAAAACTTTGAATAAAATTACAAATACTTATCTCAAGTGTTTCTCTAACTGAAACTCTGGTTCCTACTGACTCCAAAGCGAAATAGACTTCAAAAGCACCAACTCTTCCAAACTCTCAATACAAACTCTAAATAAAATAAACTCACTAATTTATGAAGGAAAGTAAACTAAAAGTATTGCCCTTAAAATTATCTCTCTAATTTTTGGATTTCTTTTTGGGCTACTTGGGGTGGGCGTTTTTCTCTGTAGGAATAGCCTCCTATTTATAGGCTTCAAGGGTTGCCTAAGGCACCTCTTCAAAATGTGTCCAAGTTCAATGAATCTTCTAGAAAGTGTGTCTGGCACCTAGGCACCGGCATCTGGCACCTAGGCGCCGGACTCCACGTCCAGTTCTTCGCACCTCTTCACTTTGGATTGCACCTCTTCGCGATCCAAACAGTTTCCAAGCGTCTAAATACAATGTATCACATGTCCTATAATCCAGGAATAACTGCCAATCTTCTAGATGGTCCAATAACCGCTCTGACCGTCAAAATAACCATCCAAAGTAGTTACAAAAACCATCACAGATTTTGTATTGAGCTAGCGCTTAGGCACCGGATTCTGACGCCTAGGCGCCAGGCCCATTATTTTGGCAATTTTGCATTTTGGCTCCATTTTTGCTATTTTTTGCTCCTTTTTCATTCTTTTTCATCTTTTTTTCCTTTTTGAACATTTTTGCATCACCTACATCCAAAAACATAAAATACCTTTCATTAAATCATAATATCATTAAAAATTTGATAAAAATCAAGGTATAAAAATAGGTATTTTTTTCATGGATCAAAATCCCCCATACTTAAACGTTACTTGTCCTTATGTAACCTTTTTTACTATATAAAATGTATAACAATTGGAATAAAGGTAAATATTTAAGATTCCTTGTAATTTTTGATTTTATAAAGGCTTTAGTAAAACATTAACCAAATTTCACTAACTAAGTTTAATTTTAAGAATTTAAAGAATATTTATCTATCAAATTGTAAGACTTCATAAATTTTTCATTCGTTTTGAAAATAATTGTAGTTTATTATATTAAGATCACATAAATTATTTACAAGAAAAAGATCTTCATGAAAATCTTTTTTAATAAAGATACATGCATAAAAATTAAGCAAAATATGTAATTAGTGTTCTTTTTATAAAATAATTCAAGTGAAGCCAATTTTTTATTAGGCATCTCCTCAAGCTTCTCCTCACTTCTTCTTCTTCTTCTTTTTTTTTTCACAGTGAGGATTACTGTATCTGGATAGCCTGTTAATGGTTTTGAACTTCACTATCCTTGACTTATATTTTAAAACTTATACATTTTCACTTAATTATTATAACATGAATAGTTTTCAAGAAGACTTTCAATCTTTTCTTTTTCAAGTTATAATTCTTGATTTCTTAATACTTATAAAATTCAATTATCTCTATCATGAATAAAAAAATTCTTAATCTTTCTCTTCTTTAAATTGAATAATTCTATTATTAAAATCAATCAATGTTATTAAAATTTTTGGTTAAGTTTACTAAATTATTTATAATTTCAAAAATTTATGTGATCTTAAATAGATTTTTCATTCCTTATGTTATGTTAATATTTATTTTTTTTTAGAAAATATTAGCACTTTAAGGACAAATAAAATTTAAATTTGCATGTATTTTCCCTTCCCTGAAACTTAAGTTTTGATATATTATGAAAAATTTTAAAGTATGAGAGAAAGAAAGGCATAATTTTAAAAAGGAATTTTTTTTAAGTATGTAAAAACAGTATACAAAGAAAAATTTACTTCTATACATGCTTTTTATGAATACTACTGAAATAATGAAGCATATATAAAAGTAAGCAGGCTCAATTTTTATATTATTAGCAAAATTAAAGGACTATACTAATCACGATAACAGAAAAAAAACAACATCAATAACTATATAAGAATACTAAACAGTAGGCTGAAAACAGAAATAAAGATTTATCATAGAAAATGAAAAAAAATTCATCCATATTTCAGTCTTAAACACATATCAAACTAGATACTCTAAAAACAGTCTCAACATAAAAAAAATCCACACAAAGTTACTTAAACAAATCTACACTAACTAACAATAAACTGATCAGTACTAACAAACAAGAAATAAACTAAAAACAAAATCAACTTATCTCCAGAGGTAAATCAAGCTACTAATCACTATCTGTAGCCTCGTCATCGTCATCACCAAAAGAAAATTTCACATTCTTTGGATCAACATACGGTGAAAATCTAGGACAGGTAGGGAACTGAACATCATGCTCACCCTTCAAGAATCTAACTAAAGACTCTGAATACTCAGCATCATAATCACTTTTCCTTTGGGTATATTCAGATAGATGATCAATCTTCTTGTCTATAGTATCTATTATGCAGTGAATTAGAAATAACTCATTCAGCTGCTCCAGAAATTGATCATGCATTGATTCCCAGAAACTAGATGGTGGCTAAGTAGTAGAAGTAGAAGGTCTAGAAGTAGAAGCTCTACCTGGAGTAGGTACAGAAGTAGAAGGAGCAGTAGATCGCTTCCCGCGAAGACAATCATAAATACTAACACTCTCCTGCCCAATAGGCTTTGTAGTCTTCAGCTTCTCCTATGAAATATCAGCAATAACTCCATTGCTCACACATAAACAATATATCAAGGATGGGAATCCTAATCCCACGTAAGTGCTCGGATCTTGCAATAGACTCTACGGAATCATGGATAATGTCGCCAACATCTATCGGCTTCCTCTCCCGAATGCGGTAGTTCAGAATAACTCTATCTCTGGTAACTTTACTCAGGTGGTTGGGAGGAAGTAGTCTAGCAGAAATAAAATAGTGCCATGCCTTTGAAATACCATTCAGCTTAGAAGATTTAAAGTTTACCCGTTTGTCATTCTGGATCTTCCAAGCTCCAGTGCCATCAGTCAGATATGCAATAATCATCTCCAAATCTTCTTCAGATGGAGATAGACCAGAATAGTAGCACTCGACGGTAGGTGGTAGGCCATAAAAAATATTGATCCGTTCCAGAGTGAATCCCACTCCGACACCTCTAACGAAGACTTCGTAGTCTTCCGCATCCATAAAGTTGGCATAAAGCTCTCGTACAACAGGAATAACAGCAACGGCGGTGAAATAACAGAATCGCTGCCAGTTGTGTACAATGATCGTGTTCATGATCATCTCTCCAGGATTGAAAAAACTGCACTCCAAGATAAATTTCCTTGATGACGCAAATTCATGATAATGAAAGTGCGCTGCCTAGTAGCGAACTTGCTGCTGTCAAAATTTTCTCGTGCTTTTCTGCGCATAGATTTAGGTGCCATCTAAACATGAAAGAAAACAAAAATAAATAAAGGAATCAAAGATCTAAACTCTTTTAAGCTTGAGAAACTTTAATTGAGTTAAGAAAATCCATGGAGAATTTCTAAAAATCATAAATTTTCTCTAAAATTTCAGTTTTTAGCAAAAATAGAAAAATCCATGGTAGAAATAAAAAATAAATGGATTAGAAGGTAGATCTGACCTTAAGATGAAGAAATCGAGTGATTTCGGGCTCAAATACGTGACGTTTTGACCTCAAGATGGATCTAAGGGGTGTATTTTCACAAAAATGAGGAAGGGGATGAAGTTTAGGCGTCGTCCATGGCTTTTAGGGGTTTAAATCTCGATTTTCGGGTAGCAGGCCGAACCGGCGCTTAGGCTCCAAATTCTGGCGCCTAGGCGCCAGACTCACCTTTCACAAAAATCATATATATATATTTTTAAAATAATTTTCCACCAAAACTCATAAATTCAACTTCTAATTACTCACACAAGAGTGTATTGCTTCAGTTTCTAACTTCCAAAGTATTTTCCAAAAATTTTAAAAATTAAAAATTAAATCCATCATTAAATACAAGTTTATGTTAAACTCTTATAATTCCATTCATAATCTTCAATTTCGGGCTTAATACAATATAGATAAGTACAATAATAAGATTAAAGTCCTACTAATAATCAAACAAAATAATTTCAAAGCAAATACAACACACATTGAACAATAAAACAAACACACAAACAACACAATCAATTTACCAAATTGATACAACGACACACTAGATAAAGTCTTGATCTAACCACATTTACTATCTAATCTTTAAATTAGAAATTTCCATTTTCTTCGCAATGAAGATTACTTGTCCTACTTGGGAAGAACACTAACGCCCTTGGAAAATCCATAGCCGTTTTCTCGTCGATCCATTTGTTCTTCGCATACATCTCCACTTAAGCATCTTGATAGGCTGCTAGATGATCGAATTGAAGCTTTGCCTGCCATTCCAGATGCTCAATTTAATGATACATCGCATGGAGGCGATCTTCAATGCTTTTGAATTCCGCTTCAAAATTATCTAGACGACTCGAAAACTTCTCCAAACTAACAGCAATGAAACCATTGAAGTAAGGTTGAGGATCCTTAGAATACTTATCTCTAGCCTCTTCCCATGATTTCTTCTCTCCATTTCTTCAAAATCTTCTCTTATCGCCTCAAGTATGAAGTGTAAAGGTCGTAACTATGGTTGCTTAGGGATTGGGGATGAAGATGGGGTAGTTTATATGAGATAATTGTGTTAAAAACTGAAATTTTTTTGTTTTTACACGACCGAGTAACTGTGGCGCTTAGGCGCCCAATCTAGCCCCTAGGCGCCGGACCCATCGACACATAGTTTACTCTGGCGCTTAGGCACCGGATTTTGGCGCCTAGGCGCCGGAACCATGTTCGACTCCGTTTCGCCTAACGTCAAATTTCAAAGTTTCGATCTAAAAAATAGGTAAATTAGAATGGTAAGATCAATATAAACTCAGTAATTAAAACAATGAAGGTTAACATGATATCCTTTTTACTCACATACAAAATGGAGTGATCCAAAGTCCAAACTTTATATACTTCAAGATAATCTTTAGCTTAAGTCAATAAAGACTTGTTAGCATACAATTTTCTAAAGTTATATAAAATTAGTCAAGACCGAAGCATAACCTTACATTAAAAATGTAAAAACACACAAAAATAACTAAGGGTTTCCTCCCATAAAGCGCTTGATTTAACGTCGTCAGCCCGACCTAATTAAGTCTTTAATCAGGTAGACTCAACTCGTAAGCCTCTTTATAATTCATTTTTATTTCTCCCAAATAAGGCTTCAGTCTTAATCCATTAACTTTAAATATTTTTCCCGTTTTGGGGTCTTTAATATCCACAGCTTCATAATGGTATACTTTCTCAATTATATATGGTCCCATCAATTTAGAACTTAATTTTCCAGGAAAAAGTCTTAAACGAGTATTAAATAATAATACTTCTTGTCCAGGCTCGAATATTTTTCCTGAAATTTTTTTATCATGTAATATCTTCATTTTCTCTTTATAAATCTTTGCATTTTCATATGACTCATTTCTTATTTCATCCATCTCATTTAATTGTAATAATCATTTTTCTCCTGCAGTATTCAAATCAAAATTAAACTTCTTTATCGCCCAATAAGCTTTATGTTCAAGTTCAGCAGGTAAGTAACAATGTTTACCATAAACTAATCGGTAAGGTGACATTCCGATTGGTGTCTTATAAGCTGTTCTATAAGCCCATAATGCAGAATCATGTCTATCAACCCAATCAGTTCTTTTAGAATTAACAGTCTTCTCTAAAATTCTTTTAATTTCTCTGTATGATACTTCAGCCATTCCACTTGTTTGTGGGTGATAAGCAGTTGCAATTCTATGTTTGATTACAAATTTTTCCAGTAATGATTGAATTCTTATGTTTCTGAAATGACTTCCACCATCTATGATAATTACTTTAGGCATTCTAAATCTAGAAAAATCATTTTCTTTAAAAATTTCAAAACACTTTTGGAATCATAGTTAGGTAAAGCTACAGCTTCAATCTACTTTGAAACATAATCAACTGCTAATAAAATATAAATCTTTCCAGATGATGGTACAAATGGTCCCATAAAGTCTAAACCCCATATATCAACAATTTCAACTTCCAATATATAGTTTAAAGGCATTTCATCTTTCCTAGATATATTTCCCATCCTTTGACATCGATCACATGTTTTAACATAATGTCTCACATCTTTGAATAAGGTAGGCCAATAAAATCCTGAATTTAAAATTTTAAATACAGTTTTATCTACTCTAAAGTGTCCTCTAAATTCAGAATCATGACATTTTTGAATAATAGCAAAAGTTTCTTCATAAGGTACACATCTTCGAATTACAGAATCTTTTCCCAATTTAAATAAATGAGGATCTTCCCAAATATAAGATTTAGCATCATTTTTAAATTTCTTTATATATTTGTTATTCAATCCATAAGGTAGAATATTGCTAACTAAATAGTTAACTATATCCACATACTAAGGTGTTTGGAATCCTTGAATAACATATAACTGTTCATCAGGAAATTTCTCATTTATATTTTCTTCAATAAAAATATTATTCTTAATTCAAGATAAATGATCAGAAATTTGGTTGTCAGTTCCTTTTCTATCCACTATTTGAAAATCAAATTCTTGTAGAAGTAAAACCCATCTTATCAGTCTAGGTTTAGCATCTTTTTTTGACATTAAATATTTAATAACGGAATGATCAGTATGAATTATGCATTTGGTACCAAGAATATAAGGTCTAAATTTATCAAAGGCATAGACTATAGCTAAAAGCTCTTTATCAGTAGTAGTGTAATTTCTTTGAGTTTCAGTAAGAGTTTTACTAGCATAATATATGACTTTGAAAATTTTCTCATATTTTTGTCCCAATACAGCTCCAATTGAAAATCACTTGCATCGCACATTAATTCAAAAGGTTTATTCCAATTAGGTGCAATAATTATAGGTGCAGTTATTAATTCTTCCTTTAAAATATTGAAAGCATTAATCTTCATTAAGTTCAAATTTAGCTTCTTTTTCCAAATAATGACTAAGAGGTTTAGTAATTTTAGAAAAATCCTTTTATATATCTTCTATAAAATCCAACATGTCCCAGGAAACTTCTCACATCAGTAACAGTAGTAGGTGGTTGCAGTTCAGCAATAATTTTCACTTTTGCTTGATCAACTTCCTTCCCTTTTTGTGAAATTTTATGACCAAGTACAATGCCTTCTGTGACCATAAATTCACATTTTTCCTAGTTAAGAACTAAGTTTGTTCTTCACATCTTTTCAGAACATTGGATATATTTTCCAAACAAGATTCAAAAGAAGTTCCAAAAACTGAAAAATCGTCCATAAATATTTTAATTCCATTGTCAATCAAATCACAAAATATTGACGTCATACATCTTTGAAAAGTTACAGGTGCAGTACATAAACCGAAAGACATTCTTCTAAATGCAAATGTTCCATAAGGACTTGTAAATGTTGTTTTCTCTTGGTCCTCAGAAGCGACAAGTAATTGATGATAACCAGAATATCCATCCAGAAAACAGAAATATGAGTGTCCAACTAATTTATCAAGCATTTGATCCAAGAAAGGTAAAGAAAAATGATCCTTTCTAATGGCATTATTTAATTTCTGATAATCAATGCAAATTCGCCATCCAGTAACTTGTCTTCTAGGAATTAGTTCATTTTTATTATTGACAATGACAGTTAATCCTCCTTTCTTCGGAACACAATGAATAGGACTCACCCATTGACTATCTGAAATAGGATAAATAATTCCAACATCTAACCATTTTAAAATTTCTTTTTAACAACCTCTTTCATAATAGGATTTAATCTTCTTTGAGGTTCAATAGTAGGTTTAAAATCTTCTTCCATTAAAATCCTATGTATACAGATGGAAGGGCTTATTCCTCTTATATCAGCAATAGTCCAACCAAAAGCTTTCTTATAATTCTTTAACATTCCTATTAATTTTTCTTCTTGATCTAAGCTTAGTTTAGAAGAAATTATAACAGGCAAAGTTAATGAATTTCGAAGAAAAACATACTTTAAATGTGCAGGTAACATTTTTAATTCCAGTTCAGGGGTTTTTTTAATTGAGGGTAAAAGTATATCATTTTGAGTTATGTCTAAAATTTCCCAGTTATCTTTAATATAATGAGTTTCTTTAAATAATTCTTCTTCTTTTAGTTCTTCATTTTCGTTAGTTAATAATTCAATTTTTTCTTCAGAAATGACTTTACATTTTTCTTGATAATGTTTTTCAAATATAAAATCAATAATATCCATTCGATGGTATTTTTCTTTATCAGGGTACTTCATTGATTTAAGGACATTGAATTTAATCTCTTGATCATTAACTCTCATAGTTAATTCTCCTTTTTGCACATCAATTATAGTCCGTCCGATAGCTAGAAAAGGTCTCCCTAAAATAATAGGTATTTCTTTATCTTCTTCCATATCTAGCACAATGAAATCCACAGGGAAAATAAATTTATCCACTTTAACAAGAACATCCTCTATAACTTCTTTAGGGTAAGTGATAGATCTATCAGGTAACTGAAGGGTTACAGTGGTGGGAGTAATCTCTCTTAAATTCAACCTTCAAAAAATAGAAAATGGCATGAGATTAATACTTTCTCCTAAATCACATAAAGCTTTTCCACAAAATTTTTCTCCAATAGCACAAGGTATAGTGAAACTTCCAGGATCTTTAAGTTTCTGAGGTAATTTCTTTTGATTTATTGCACCACATTCTTCACCTAATGCAACAGTTTCAAAAGCTTCAAATTTTTGTTTCTTACTTAAAATATCCTTCATAAATTTTGCATAAGTTGACATCTTTTCCAAAGCTTCAGCAAAAGGTATGTTAATGGTAAGTTTCTTAAAAATTTCAAAGAACTTAGAAAATTGATGATCAAGCTTTTGCCATTTTAATCTTTGAGGAAAAGGTGGTGGTGGTTTTTCAACTTCCACATTAATAAGAATAACAGTCTGATCTTTACTAGGAGAAAGAGTTTCTTTAGGTTTTTCAATCTCTTCAACCTTAATCTCATTTTCAATTTCATTTTGAATTCTTTCTTTTAATTCCTTTCCACTTCTAAGTTGTACAGCTTTAACATGTTCATGTTCTTTCCAGTTTCTTTTGGATTGATTTCAACATTACTAGGAAGTGTTCCTGGAGGTCTGTAATTAATTAAATTAGCGATTTGTCCCATTTGATTCTCAATAATACGAATAAGAATGTTTTGATTTTGTAATTGATTATTCAGTTGTAAAATTAATTCTTCTATAGATAACTTCTTTTGTTGATTATTAAATCCAGGAGGTTTATAGTTTGAATTTACTTGATTGTTCCAATTTCCAGTTGGATGAGATTGATTATGACCCCATTGTTGTTGTGAATTATTCCAGTTAAAATTAGGGTAATTTTTCCATCCAAGATTATAATAATTTGAATAAGGATTATTTTTACTAGCAATCGCTTATAAAGTTTCAATAGTTTGAGAATCTTCCATATTAGCAGAATAGTTATGTGATACATTGATAGCAAAATTATCTAATTTCTTAGATATTGCAGCTACTTGTGAAGCTAAGATAGAAAAGGCTTCGTTATCATTAATACTTTCCATTCTTTTAGGATTAATCCTTTCAGAAGACCATTGAAAATTATAGTTATCCATTTCTTCAATTAAAGTATAAGCTTCTTCAAATGATTTAGCGATTAAAGAACCTCCAGCAGCAGCATCAATAATTGATTTCAGAGATCCAATAACTCCGTTATAAAATGTTTGAATAATTAACCAATCGGGTAAAGCATAATGAGGACATTTTCTTAATAGTTCTTTAAATCTTTCCAAGTTTCATAAATTGTCTCCCCGTCAAATTGACTAAATGAAGTAATGTCATTTCTTAATTTAGCAGTTTTAGAAGGAGGAAAATATTTAGCAAGGAATTTTTGTGTCATTTCAGCCCATGTTTTAATAGAACCTGTTGCTAATGAGTTCAACCACATCTTTGCTTTATCTCTTAAAGAGAATGGAAAGAGTATAAGTCTAATAGCATCATTAGAAACATTGTTATATTTAAAGGTAGCACAAAGTTCTAAAAAACTAGCAAGGTGTAAATTTGGATCCTCATTTGGTGTTCCCCCAAATTGATTATTTTGAACCATTTGAATAATAGACGGTTTAAGCTCAAAAGAATTAGCATCTACACTAGGTATTTGAATACTTATTATGAAGTTCATCAACTGTAGGGTTAGCATAATCCCTTAATGGTTTGTAAACATTTTGTTCATTAATTTCAATTGGATTTTGTAAATTGTTATGTAAATTAGCCATCTCGTGATATTTTTGAATTTGTTTTCCTTTTTTAATTCTTCTAACAGTTCTTTCTAATTCAGAATCTAAAGGTAATAATCCTTCAGAACCAGAACTACGCATAAAAAGTAAATAAAAAGTAAAATAAAATAACAAGAAATAAAATCACTACTTACTTACTTTTATTTTATTTTTGTTTTTATAAATGTTTTTGTATTTTATATTTTTGTATACGACAATAAAAGAAATAAATAAAATAAAATAAATATTTAAAATCTAAAAATTTGCCCTCCCTGCAACGGCGCCAAAAACTTGACCTCAATTCACGAACAACGTAGTAATTTATGCTCTAAAAAATATGTTATAGTCAATATATTGACCCACATAATAATAGCGGCTAGTGTATATAAATATAATTTTATGGAAAATATTTTATACACTAGAGGTACTATGCAAGTAAACGTATCGTTTCAAGTAATATAGGGCTTTAAATAAAGACCCCAGTATCGATCCTACGAGGAGGTTTATAGATTTTTAAATATTTAAATTTTATTTTTATGTATTTCTTTTAAAGTTTTAAATTTAATATTTAATTTACTAAAAGCGAATTAAAGCGATACTAAAATAATGAGTGATGTAAATAATAATAAGCAAACAACTTTCTTCCTTTCAATTAATCCAAGACTTTTTAGATAATATAATATTCGTGGAAAATATAAATTTATGGTATTGTGCCGAATAGAAGCGATCATATTCTTTACCTTCGCTCGATAGTATAAAGAACATTGGCTAATCTATAGATCGAGTGCTGGATGTATTGTTAGTAGAATGGGTTAATCTAGGCTTACACTACTAGATGTCCAAGGGTGGCTATGGTCGGCCCTACTAGTGACCCGTTCCCTCTCTATAAACCAAATTACAAGAATTTAGTCTTTCACTCTAAAAACTTATCAATTCTACGCCCATTGAATAATATTTTCCTATTTATTTGTACTTCACCTTGAATACCCCGCATAAGGCCTTCGACTCCCAAAGATTCATGTGATATCTACTAGTTAAGAGTTCATCTCCTTCTAGGTCTCAAAACTCTTCAACAGATTTTTACAATTTAAATGGCCAATTTAAATAGTAAATTAAGATCCGGTATTAATATCATCACAATATTTAAAACAGATTTTAGTTTCTAATTCTCCAACGAATTTTAGATTATCTTATTTATCTTTTCATAATTCAAAGGAGAAAGTAAAGTAACTACTCAGAACACATTGAATGTAAATAACAAAACATATAAATAAAACTTTGAATAAAATTACAAATACTTATCTCAAGTGTTTTTCCAACTGAACCTCTGGTTCCTACTGACTCCAAAGCGAAATAGACTTCAAAAGCATCAACTCTTCCAAACTCTCAATACAAACTCTAAATAATATAAACTCACTAATTTATGAAGGAAAGTAAACTAAAAGTATGGCCCTTAAAATTATCTCTCTAATTTTTAGATTTCTTGTTGGGTTACTTGGGGTAGGCGTTTTTCTCTGTAGGAATAGCCTCCTATTTATAGGCTTCAAGGTTTGCCAAAGGCACCTCTTCAAAATGTGTCCAAATTCAATGAGTCTTCTAGAAAGTGTATCTGGCACCTAGGCACCGGTCTCCCCGTCCAATTTTTCGCACCTCTTCACTTTGGATCGCACCTCTTCGCGTTCCAAACCATTTCCAAGCATCTAAATATAATGTATCACATGTCCTATAATCCAGGAATAACTGCCAATCTTCTAGATGGTCCAATAACAGCTCTAACCATCAAAATAACCGTCCAAAGTAGTTACAAAAACCATCACAGATTTGGTATTGAGCTGACACTTAGGCGCCGGATTCTGGCGCCTTGGCACCAGGCCCATTATTTTGGCAATTTTGCATTTCGGCTCCATTTTTTCTCCTTTTTGCTCCTTTTTCATTCTTTCTCATATTTTTTTCCTTTTTGAACATTTTTGCATCACCTACATCCAAAAACAAAAAATACCTTTCATTAAAGCATAATATCCTTAAAATTTTGATAAAAATCAAGGCATAAAAACAAGTATTTTTTTCATGGATCAGGGAGCCAAAGAAAAATTTCTTGAGAGAAGTTCGTTGGGCTGGTTTTCCCTAGGTGGAGAGTTTTCTTCCTTCCCTTCATCTTTCCCAAAAACCTCATCTCCTTCATTAAATTTCTTCTACAGTTCATCTTCTTCTTTCTCCACCATTTCTTTGAGTGTTTGAGGGAGTTTCCTAGGAAGAGCTATGTTGAAGAAGAATGAGAGCTTCATCTCTCCTAAGGACGAAGGAGAGCTTTGTACTAGCTAAGATAGGAGCAAGTAGCAAATGAAGAGAACATGTTTTCAACCTTTGCAGCAGTGAGAACTCCAGAATCCCTAGTTCTTTATTTCTAAGAAGCCTCTAGTCTGTTTTTTTAAAAAATTAGGCTAGCTTCTATAATAAAGAAAGACTCATAGGTTAGGAGCATTTCTGTTATCCTCTCTACAAATCCAAGAGCAAAACCTACTTAATTCTAGCTCCTAAATCCAGTGCAACCAATATTACAACAATTTCGTGATTTTCTTGGAAACATTAACCTTTTGATGAAAGAGATGAAGCACTCATGATCTAGAGAATGAAGATGTTCATTCCTTCATTCCATAGGTTATCAGAATCCTCATGTGAAAGAGCCTTTGTTTCACGAAAATCTTCATATAAGGGGTTTTCATGGTTTAGCCATGCAATCAATTATCAATTAGTGTAGATAAGATGGTTGAACACGCCTCTCCATCACATACACTAGGCTCCCTATAAGATCATTTGGGCGAGACTAAATTATCTTCATACTCAATTAGGTTTCATTATATGCATGCGATTGCATCCATTTTGTGAACATTACATAAATTTTAACCTGTGCATAAAAAATATTGATTTCTGCATGTCATCGATCAGCTATCCACATCATCTGCATGACTGGCTATTCCCCCGTTGGTTCGACCAATTGACTGCTAATGGCCCAATGAGTTCGACTAACTATTTTTGTGAGCTCGATTGATAGACCACCACTAGCTCAATTGGCTATACAAAATATCTCAACCAGCTTAATGACTCAATTAGCTTGTCCGATCGTCTTCATTGATTAAATCAATCATTTTTGTCGGCTCGATCGATCAGTCACCATCAGTCTGATTAGCTTGACCAACTGTCTCCATTGATTTGACTGATTGACCACCACTTATTAGATCGACTCGATCCATTATCACTGTTGACTTAACTGGATGCCACCTGACCGATCGGCTCTATCAGCTCGATCGAACATCTCCATCAAATCAATCAATTAATCACTACTGGTCTAGTCAGCTTGATCGACCACTTTGTTGGCTTGATCGGTCGGCCGCTACCAGCCTGATCAACTCGATTAATCATATTAGTCGATGTGATTGTTCGGATACCTTGGGCCTATCAATTGACTAATTTTAATTGCATGCCACATTATTGCATGTTTGTTTCATACTTCTTGAATGAGAATATTCACACCAGTACCCTGGTGTGCATCTATTAGCATACACTTTCATATCTTCATAGTGGGTATCTGTGCCCCGTTTGGGCATAATACCTCGTGCATTGACTTTCTTAACATCCTCATATGTTAATACACACCATATTATGTGCGTTTTCAGTTGCACCTTTTAACCTTAAATTTTTTCCTGCATGACATCTAAAATGTTCATGCTTGTGTGCTTGCTATTTGCACATGAGCTCTTGTTCTTTCATGCTCATTTTGGTACTCATGTGTCTTCATTGGGGATGGTTTGCATATCAAGCCTAGCCATTGTGTAATTCTCTCTAACAAGGATTACGCACCCTCCTTCCCTGCGACCACTTCAAAATGTTGTATGTATCCCACTAGACACGATTCATGCTTATTAGCCTCTAAACCTGCCTAGTTGTGATTTTTCTTCCTCCATGATAACACCCAACACTATCATGAGTACGTCTATGCATGGAATATGTGTTCCTCTATTTGCTTGGTGCAATACACTTCATATGTGCCGTCATTTTCTTGTGTGCTTCGTCACTATTGGGGCAAGGTGTAATTCTCCATTATGATGTCTTATACCCTAGAAGGCCAAACACAACATCACTTGTGCAGTGTATCTTACATGCACATCTTCACACCATCAACGTATTCATCACTAGTATATGCCACCGTATACTTGCGATGAATATTCGCTATCTTGAGATCACTCCTACTCTAATGGAGCGTTATAATGCACTGGATCACTTTGCATCTGCATAGGCATTCCAAATTGTCTACATGATTGATCCTCGAATATTTATCCTTACAATTTTCACTTTATATTTCTTTCCAATGATAATATATGTTGCTTTGCAATGGTACCAAAAACTTGATTTTGAAGAAAATAAGAGACATATTTTAATTATTTATAATATGGGATACTACACATGCATATGTATCGTTTATCAAGTAATAAAGGATTTTTTTATTAAGCCCCGAGATATCAAACCCACAGGGAAATATCTAAAATATTAAAGAAATAATAAATTTTCAATTTTTTAAATTAGTTTTGTAAATTATGTTTTAAAATATAAAGTTTTTCAAATTTGTTTTTCGGTGTTTTCTGAATAAAATGTAAAGCATACAGCTAAATTTAACACAACTATAAAATAGTATGAAAGTAAATGAGAATAAAATAACTTTTTCTATTTTCACTGAATCAGTAATAATTATGGAGTTTCGTTGTGGAAGCATCTAAAATGTGTTGTGCGAAATAGAAGCAATTATATTCTTTACCCTTACTTAGTTCTATAAAGACTTTAATTAATTTGATGATTTGAAATCTTGTAGATGGGTTAGGCAGGGAAGATTCTAGATCTCACTCTAGAGTTCCCTCGGTTCCCACCACCTGGGGGCTAACATCTCATAACAAAATTTTTCACATTAAACTAAATTAGGGGGCTTTAGCCTGTCACTCTAAAGTCCTCTAATTTTACTCCACATTATAGGCATATCTTCCTATTTATTTGCATCCAACCATATGGACTACAATTCTCATCCATAGAATTGCATGTGATTCTTTCCAATTGTTGATTGAGACTATACCGCAATGGATCTTACATAATCTCCCAAAAAATTTTAACATCTTAATTGGCTAAATCAAGAAGTTAAGTGTAAGGTACTGAATCATCACAACTTCTTCCAACATTGAATTCTTATACTCTACAAAACTTCCTTCTATAATTTATTTACTTCATCATTTAAAAGAAAAAAAGATAAAGAAAAATACTCAGAATCCATGGAGAAAACACAATCACAACATGATTTGAAAGTAGAAATCATAGTGAAAACATAATAATTTTACTTTAAAACTAAATGTAAAACAAAGTTAAACACTTATCTGAAAATCCTCTCCACAAGACTCTTGAAGTTCCTTTGAAACTTTGCTTTCCCCTTACAAGACAAAATAGAGGTTGGCGCCCAACTCTGTTGACTCCAAATCTCTATTCTACGCTTAATAAAAACTAGATACAATTAATAATAAAATGTGGTGAAGTAGAAAGGTTTGCTCTCAATAACTCTCTCTGACATAAACTTGACACTTAACACTAATCACACTCTCCAATAATAACCCTTTTTCTAAATTTCAAGTGTTCTTTTTAAAATTTTCAAAAAGATGCCTTGGTGTCTCTTCAAAATGTGTCCAGATTCAATGTATCCATCAAGAATACATCCATCTGTTCAAATTTTTAATGAGTTTTGGCGCTGATGGGAAGTTAGTGAAGTTTAAACCAATAAATGCTTCAAAAAACCCTTCAAATTTGCGCCAATATCAAATAAAATTTGTCACTTTAACTGTGGCGCCTATGAGTCAATGGTCCGACGCTTATGGGCTAGAGGCCAATTTTTCACACCTTTCAATTTTTGCTCCAAATTTGATCCTTTATTGCTCCTTTCATCTTAGTCACTCATTTTAATCATACCTGCAAGAAAAACACAAGAATACCTTCCATTAAAGTGCAATATCATCAACAGGTATAAAAATGTACTTAAAAACACTATATACTTTAGGTATATTAAAATCCCCCAAACATAAAATGTTACTTATCCTCAAGTGACACTTAATCACATAGAAAATATTAATATGCAAATTATGTAAATGAGTTTCTTTAGGATTGTTTCAAAATTTTGTTCTAAAATTGAAATAGTCCAATTTAGAAAAAACTTTTGTAAATGAGACCAATTTAAAGTTTAGAAAGTGCTTAAGTAAAGGATAATGAAAATTATTAGTTCCTATCTAATTCATAAATACTTGTAGATTTTTCAAAATATAGGATTCAAACATTTTATCTTTGTCACTTAATAATTTTCTTCCGGAAATAAATTTACTTACTATATTATAACCTTAAGTTTTAAATTTTCTCAAAACTTATATTTTAAACTTTTAGGTATGTGTTGACCTTATTTTTGATGAGGTCTTTTGCTTCTCTCTTTGGTACTTAGGATCTAGCCTTAGGCTTTTCCTTTGACTAATCTTAGAGGACTAGAAATGGAACCAACCCTTTAGAAATTTAAACTACTTCTTAACTCCCTGCAAACCCCACAAGCTTGATTGTAGACCCCTAATCACCTAGAAAGTTGAAATCAAATGTGGAGGTTTAAAAGATGAGTTCCCTATAGGACTTTTTGTCCTTAGGAATACCCTGGGTGGCCTGGTCTGGTGAGGGTTGACTTGCACATAAACTAGACTATCACACACATTCCAAGTCCTAAAACCACACTCTCACCCAACTCGACTTCCTGACTCATGTAGGTAATTCATATGGATGGTCCTTAACCCCTAAGCCCTTGGCTAAGAGGGTTAAGAACAAGATAGTGAATGCCCCAAATGAGTCCTCTCATGGCTCATATGGGCTTAATATGGCCTCATGGCTCAACCAAAGTGATCCCATTTCACTCACATTTGATCAATCTTCCTTTTTTCAAAATTTCAATTTTTGACCCCCGGAGCCCCGGACCCACCAAACCTACCAAATACCCTTGAAATGACCCAAAATTTGTAAAATTGCCTAAATTACCCAAGATCTCTCAAAATCAATGCTAAACACTTTCCACCACTCAAATTGAACATATTTGGCCAAAAATACCAAAATTTCCAAAATTACTCCTATACCCCCCAAAATTACCAAAATACCCTTTTACCCCAAAAATCCAAAAATTCTAAAAATTCCCAGAAAATTCCAGAAAATCCCAAATATTCCCAATTTCATTTTGTTCAACTACACCATGGGACAATTATGCCAATTTACCCCACTTTTACCAAAACCCACAATTTGACCCATTTTCGACCGAGTGAACCGATGTCGAACCAAACCACCCCGATTGACCTCAATTTTGGTCCAATTCAATTCTAAACTTCAATTCAATATCCCCAATATCAACTTAGACCAAATCCAAGTCCAATTTGATTGACATTTGGGCCCAATTTCAATTTGAACTAGAGAATCTCTTTGTTAAGTGGTTTGCCGGGGCTCAGCACCACATCACTATCGGTGATCTAGTGGTGGAGCAACAAAAGCCGAATGAGACTGTAGTGGATTACATATTTCGATGGAGAAACTTAAGCATGAAGTGTGAACCACAGCTTCAAGAATAACATGCAGTCGGCATCCTACTTAAAAGTATCCATGGCCCGATAGCACTTCTCCTTAAAGGATTTACAATCAAGACTTTCGAAAAGTTGCTTAGCAAGGCCGGGAGCTTGCAAGAGGAAGCAAAGCAGCTAAGTTTCGTGGACAAGAACGATAAGAAGAAGCCCGTGAAAACATTCGAAAAGAAATCTGGAATCGTCGTGGTAGTAGATAAGGGCAAGTAGTCGGTTCAGATACAGTCAGAGCGGCGACAGCCTAGTTATCAACCACCGCAACGAACTTATCAGTAACCTCAGCAGGGCTATCAACAACCTTGTCCGAGCTATCAGTCGCCTCAGCATTATGAACAACCGCCTCGTTCATTTTGTACCTTAAGAGAACTTTTAAATAGAGAATATCCATTCAAAACTGAAGCAGTAGTGAAGATGTTCCGCAGCTTAATGAAGGCACCAGATTTTCAACTGCCAGAGCCCAAGAAGCCAGAGGAAGTCAATAAGAAAGATCATCCAAACTATTGCCCTTACCACCAGATGCTCAGACACAAGATAGAGGATTGCATCACTTTCAAGAGTTGGCTTGATGACGATCTCGGAGAGGGAACATAACGATCCCGAAAGGAATACATGAAGGAACCCCGAGAAAGGAGGTTCGCGTCGATGTTATTTCAACGGATCCCATTGTTCCTATAAACCCGATACACGATTGATGATGGATGGAGTGCGTACGGACAAGATCATAGAATAAAATTTTGGATCACATCCGAGGACGCCGGTACGCGCTTCGACTCGGAGTTTGAAACACTGTCGGCGACACTATCACTTGCGATTGAAGAACCGCCTCAGAAGGAGGAGACTATCGTGGAAGAAAAGAAGACAGAGGCTCCGAAGGGTAGACTCGGGGCTGCTTATCCTAGGATGGTTGTTTTCGATTAGGGGGAGAAATCCCTCAAACTCCTGAATCTGTATGATTATTTGCTTGCTCCGGCGGGATCTTATAATGATAAGGGTTATGGCGTTGGCTACGTTTTGACTGTTTCTAACAATTACGTAACTAGAGACAACCGGCTTAATCCGGATCTCGATTCCAATACAAATAACGATTCTCGAATCATACACGAGCCTCGATGACCACGACGAAGAAGATGTTCGCAAAGGAGGCTACGAAAGCTAGACAAGCAACGAGTCCGTTGTGAATTCAGAGGAGCTCCGATCACGATAGAATTAGAACCATCAGACACCGAAGCAACTTCAGAAGAGCCAGTTGTTCCGATTCAAGAGGAGACATCGGTAAATTTAGAAGAGATAATTGAAGTCAACCTAAGAAGCGGAAAAGTTCTACCCCAGAGAATGGGTCCAAAGGATAAAGGAAAGCAGGTGGTTGCTCAGGAGGAGCCAACCCCAGCAGAGGAACTGCCCATTTGGGAAGAAAATGAAGAACATGGTAATAAAGTGGACTACAACGTGCTAGCCCATCTTAGGAAGCTACCGACCGAACTAAGCATATACGACGCTCGATCCTGTCGAAGGAGATGAGAGAAGCTCGATCGAGGCTTTACTCGATCCGAGAGATTTGTTTAACTGAAATGGCAGGTAATTCCTTCGATGAGGTTTGCTCGTTAAGAGAACAGCGAGGTGTTACCTTCATGGACAATGATCTATTACTGGGAATAGCTGATCACAACCGACCGTTATACATTTCAGTCACTATTGGAAAGTTTACGCTCTCCAGATTGTTGGTTGATCCGGGAGCATCAATCAACATAATGAATCTTCGGACGCTAGCGTATTTGGAAATTGATGCTCTCAAGCTTGAAGCAGATAAGATGCTATTAAGAGGCTTCAATCAAAAAGGAGAAAGAGCTCTTGGATCGATAACACTACTAATGAAGACTGGTGATTTAGCAAAGACAACCGCAAAATTCCACATAATTGATTTTCAAACATCGTTCAACGCTCTACGGGGTCGGCCATGGATCCATGAAAACCGGATGGTACCGTCGTCTCTGCACGAGTGCATAAAGTATTACGAAGGAGGGGAACAGTGCATCAAAGGTGATTTGCAACCGTTCTCCGTGCACGAAATTGGAATTCATGAAGATGCGGCCTACTACGCGCCCCCAAAGAAAACAATCTTTTCCAGAAATACCATACCAAATGAAGGAAAAGAAGTTCGAGACGATGAAGAACCTGAAGTTCTAGTCCAACAGTTACTCACCACTCCCTTATGGCGAGATGGCCAAGATTTCTCCAAAACTCGCACCCGAGGTCGAGGCCGTGGACGAGGACGTGGAAGAAACGTTGGAACAGTTGGACAAAAGAAACCGGTCATCGATGTTGATTGGGAGAACAACTCCGAAGAAGAAGAAGAAATTGAGAAAGAAGCAGCGACAATAAGTCAGAAGGAACCACAATTCAAGATCTCTCTCGAAGATGAAAAGAATGAAGAACATAAATCAATATACGAGAAGATTAACCATTATGTACATACTATGACCCTGACCCCGATCCATTCTAATAAGATCGAGGGTATGGTGGTCAAGGAAGTGCATGGTGGTGGTACTAAACCAATCAAGTTTTACCATGGTGCTTCTTCTTCCAATACTGAAAAAGATGTACAATTTAAAGATGTTACTTCATCTGAATTAATGGAATTACCTTTTGAGTGGTACTCTCCCTGTGTTCAAAATTTAATTCAACGTGGTATTTTACCTCGACAATGGACAAAATGCCGATCACAACACTTTGAAAAATTATGGAATAATGCTGGTCGGCCTCCCAATTCAAAACATGGACTCGGATTCGACACAGTAGGATCAGTTGATGATACGGGATTTTGCTTGGTTGTCACTTGCGAACCTAATAAAGAGTGCTTGGAAGCTTCAGAAGATCTTGAGGATCTACCAATCGACGACGCTCCACCAGAATTTGAGGAAGAAATCAAATCTACTATAGACGAGTTAATGAAAGTTAACTTAGGTACTAGCGAAGAACCTAGGCCTACCTTTGATAGCTCCTGACTCAATAAAGAAGACTTCGAAGACATAATCAAGTTATTAATGGATTTCAAGGACTGTTTTGCTTGGAGTTAAGATGAAATGCCACGATTAGCTCCAGAAGTCGCAGTTCACAAGTTAGGAGTGGATCCCACTGCCGTTCCAGTTAGACAAGCTCCCAGAAGAATGCGTCTAGAAATTGAGCAACAAGTAATAGCCGAAGTTAAGAAGCTAATAGATGCTAAATTTGTCCGTGAAGAACAATACCCTACTTGGTTAGCCAACGTGGTACCGATCGAGAAGAAGAATGGTCGGATCGGAATACTGCGTGGATTTCAGAGATTTGAATAAAGCATGTCCAAAGGATGAATTTCCCCTACCAATCCCGGAACTGTTGATCGACATCGCTTCGATGCATGAAATCTTCTCATTTATGGATGGATCGTCGGGATACAACTAGATAAAGATGGCACCAAAAGACGAAAAGCTCACGACATTCAGAACGCCGATCGGAGTGTATTGCTACACAGTAATGCCATTCGGACTAAAGAACGCAGGAGCAACATACCAAAGAGCGATGACGAAGATTTTTGATGATCTCATTCACAACCAAGTCGAGTGCTACGTGGATGATGTGGTCATCAAAAGCAAGCCGAAGGAAGATCACTGTATGATTTGAGAATTGTTTTCGAAGCAACTAAGACAATACAACCTTAAGATGAATACCTTGAAATGCGCTTTCGGCGTCACCTCAGGGAAATTCTTAGGATTTGTTGTCCGACATCGCGGGATTGAAATCGATCCAGAAAAGATTAAATCTATTTTAGAAATGCCTCCTCCCAAAACTTTGAAACAACTACGATCCTTTCAAGGGAAGTTGACATAACTTCGACGCTTTATCTCGAACTTGTTAGGTAGGTGTCAGCCCTTCTCGGCATTAGTTAAAAAGGATGCCAAATTCGTTTGGGATGAGAAATGCTAGCGAGCTTTCAAGGACGTTAAGCAATATTTAATGACACCTCCTGTCTTAGCAACCCCAGTCTCAGGTAGACCGTTGATACTTTATACCATGGCTTTACACGGCTCTCTTGGAGACCTGCTAGCCCAGGTCAATGACGAGGGGAAAGAAAACGCTCTCTACTACTTAAGTCATTGTTTAATTCCAACGGAAGTAAAGTATCCTCCGATTGAGAAACATTGTTTGGCCCTGATCTTCATCGTTCAAAAGCTCAGGCATTACATGCTTTCTCATAAGGTCAACCTTATTTCAAGAGTTAATCCGTTGCAATACTTGATGACCCGATCGACGCTTTCTGGCAGACTTGCCAGGTGGTCGATGATACTATTGCAATTCGACATAACTTTCATTCCTCTTCGCGCCGTAAAGGGACAAGTCCTAGCGGACTTCCTCGCAGCACACCCTTTACCGGTAGATTCGCCTCTCGATGACGATTTGCCTGACGAGCAAATAATGAGCCTAGAAGACCCTGATGATCGACGTTGGGAACTGTACTTTGACGGTGCGTCATCAGCACAGAAGAACAAAGAATTGCAAACAATAGTGCCCGGTAAGGCAGGAATCGGACTAATCTTTATAACTCCGGAGCGAGGGATGTTAAGATACTCCTAGCTCTTAACAGAATCGTGTACAAACAACGAGACAAAATACGAAGCCCTCATAATCGGATTAGAATTAACCATTCAGGTGGGAATAATGGACATCAACATCTACAAAGATTCTCAGTTGATCATTCAACAGGTCGCCGGACAGTACAGAATTTTAAAGCCAAGACTCGAGCAGTACTTTCAGTATGCCATGAAACTGTTGGAGCAAATTCCAAACCTAACAATCTACAAGATTTCCAGAAAAGAAAATGCTCTCACCGATGCGTTAGCCCACCTTGCAAAGGAATTTACACCTTGCGGGGATGAGTCGATTGAAGTGTCGGTTCGAGGACGACAAGTCCTATCACGGCTCGACATGGATACAATACACAAATCGAAAAAGCGGAAGAAACAATTGCGGCGAGTGACGGAAAATACGAGAAGATTGGTGGCGGCCACTAATAGACTACTTGCGGACGGGGTAACCTACGGACGATAAGTCGATAGCCCATCAAATCAAGAAAAGAACTCTGTCTTACGCATTAATAAACAATACATTATACAGAAGGTCTTTTGTTCAGATGTGGCTAAGATGCCTGAGAGGGTCCGAGGCTCGTGAAATCGTTAAAGATGTACATTCAGGACTTTGTGGCGCTCATTAGTCGGGTCCGAAAATGAAAATGAAGATTAAAAGACTAGGGTACTACTGGCCCTCAATGATGACCGGCCGTATGAAAGTTGCCAAAGGCTGCACCGAGTGCGAGTGCGCGGAGTGGTTCTACACCAACCTCCAAATGTGCTACATCCAACATTCGAATCATGGCCATTTGAGTGTTGGGGCACAGATATAGTGGGTCCGATAGAACCGCCTTCTTCAAGAGGAAATCGCTTCATTCTTGCAGCTACAGACTACTTTTCTAAATGGGCAGAAGCTATACCACTCGGAGAAGTGAAGGCACACCACGTGCTATAGTTTTTCAAGAACCAAGTCGTCTACCATTTTGGGGTACCGCGCAGGATCATTTCAGATAATGGGTCTGCATCAAGAGTACAAAGATCAACAATTTTGTCAGAAGACACGGGATCAATTGGCAATACTCAACGATCTACTACCCAGAGCGAACGGCTTGGCCGAGGCTTTTAATAAAACTCTCGTTCAAATTTTAAAGAAAACTTTGGACGACAACAAGAGAAATTGGCCCGAGAAGTTGTTAGAAGCCTTATGGGCATACAGGACGACTTTTAGGACTCCTACTCAGTCTACACCTTACGCTTTAATGTACGGGTCCGAGCCCGTCTTGCCCCTGGAAGTTCAGCTTCCGTCACTCGAGTGCGGTTGCGGAAAAGATCACTACTGAAGAAAATGCCGGACTACGGCGGAAGAATTGGAAAGCTTGGAAGGGAAAAGACTTTCCGCGCGGCGGGAATTTGGAGCTGTATCGAAGCCGAGATGATCCGGGCCCATGATAAGCCGAGTCCGCCCGAGAACTTTCGAAGTCGGTGACTTAGTTCTTGTTCTTAGAAGACCTATTCATGCACATCGCAAGATAGGTGGTAAATTTGAACCAACATGGGAGGGGCCGTTCGTGGTCGAGACAGTCTACTCAGGAGGTTCCTACCAACTGGCGGATTGCCGTGGAGAACGACCCATGCATCCAATCAATGGACGGTATTTAAAGAAGTATTACGCAACCTGATGTTTCGAAGGGTGGCCTCTAGAGTAGAATCTTATCCCTAGAAACACGGGTGAAGTGATCACTTTGTGACTGGGTCCGAACCCAAAATGAAATAAAATGGATAAAAAAAATCTCACCAACGAAAATGTTAAAAAGAAAATATGGGAAATCATAATAATAAAATGTCAATCTTTCCTCTTAAATCCATTCATTCCTGATATTTTCTCATCTCTTCCTACTTCCTTTAAATTTAAAAGAAGTGAATAAGATTTTTTTAAGTGTTTTTTTCTTTTTGTTCTTGTTCTTAGTACAGCCCCTGATCATTTTCTTGTTTCTTCGCAGGGAAATGTCGAACGGGCAGTTGGTTCTAAACTTTAGAAATGGCGTGAGTCTAGCACCTGATGAAAAGAGGGTGAGGGATGGAGTAGTGATAGAGATTGACTCAAACTTCACACCAGCTGGCTTACAATACGAAAAAATAGATTGGATCCCAGTTGATCGAGAAGAACTTAACAGTTAGATAGTGATGAAAATGGGTGGTCCGAGCCACCTATCCAGCAACAACAAAAGAAAAGCAAACGCTGCGCATGCAACCAGAGAAGATAAGAAAGTTAAGTCCGTGGTTGCCACGGCGAGAGGTAGGCTTGTCGGCGCCGCACCCGCGAGAATTCAAGGGCAAGGAGAGGCTACTCTCGCTGCTACCCGGCGAAGAAATAAGAATCGTCGCATTCGCAAAATGTTGACCAAGTTAGCAGAAGATCAACATAAATAGACAGTGGATACCATTAGTGCAAATGCTCCAAGGAGACCGGTTCGTCAGGAACTAGAATGAAGGAAGTCAACTCCAAGAAGGTTGGAACAAATAAAAGAAATACCAAGAAAAGCAAAAATAGAGTCAGTACCTCGACGCCGAGCATATGTACTGGATCCGAAGAGTCTTGATGCAAAAGCAACCCCGGAGGATGTCCCTACGGAGACTATCCCCGAGGAACCGAGACATGCAGAAGAACGTGCTGGGGTTGAGCCATACATCCCGCAGTATGTTACTAGACACTGAGGACTTCAAATAATCCCGGAATACGAGCTGGAGAAAATGCAACTAGTTGAGAAGAAAACCTTTGAATACTTTGAAAGAATTGGAAACAAGAGGGTCAACATTTTAGAAGGCCTCGAGCTGCATACAGATGCTTTCTCAGATTATGAGCAACAACAATTTGTAGATTGCATCCTCGAATTATAGAAAATGGGACGAGCTGGCCACCTGAGAGAAAAGACATATTCAGAACCCCGAAGATGGATGCCAGGAAAGGGAAGAGTTACAATCCAATGCGGATGTTGCTACAATTTTGCCATAGACAGAAAAGGAAATCCACCAGGGATACTCCGTCACGGTGAGGTGGATCCGATGCCGAGAATCATCGAAGAGAATGGTGAAAAGGATGATAACATGGAGGGTATTGCTGCAGTTGCATACCCAATAGCTGCATTATCAACATCTACAAGGAAGGCGGCTGCATACCTCCACATATAGACCATCATGACTTTGTTAGACCCTTCACGCACGGTGTCATTCGTCGACCGGTGCAACATCATGTTCGGATCTAACCTTCGGATTGCGAGCCCCGGTGAGTTCCGAGGGCCGGTGGAGATACCACTACCGGTAGGTTCCGTCCCGGTGTTAAAAGGAAACGGAAGCAGATGTTGCGAAGCATTGCATTCTAGGAGTGCCTGTGGAGCGGATCTCAGTTACTTTTAGAAGAATGGACGACAGAAAAATGCCTTACCACTTTCAGCCAGATCCAGAATTGGAGAGTCTCCGGCCCTACGAGCTGTGAGTTACATGGGAAATAACACACCTCCAATGCACATCCATGCGGCATTCCTGCCAAGGGTGGCTTGGAAGGTGATGTTATTGCCCATGTTTCTTACTATTCAGACATGGATTTTTTGACAGACGCTTTTGGATGGATCAACAAGAAGTTTATACAGTCCGTTTTGGATTTACATGGATTGTATGAGACATTAAATTTCTGAGGAAAATGTCATCATGATTAGATCAAGTTGTATGATGTACTTTCAACAAGTTGGAATGAAAACGACTACGTCATATTTTGCCTTCACATCTTTTTGTGCAAATTGACTGGGAAACGCCATTAGAGTTAAATGAACTTTGAACGAAGAACAGAAGAGAAGAGAAAATAAATGAGAATTTTTCCTAAAAAATCTGAATATTAAACTGAACTTCGAATTCACATGAACACTAAATAAACAACACAAAAAATAAAAAATGGGATCGTTAAAGGACAAACAAAACGAATCAAAATCTCAAATTGAATTCCGATCTGAACCTTCTGATTCAAACCTTTCAGTTCTTTCCTCAATTGAAATCTGTTTGAAACTCTTTTGAAATTTTAATATTCTCTTCGACTTGTCGTTAAGTCAAGTCTTTTCAGCTTGGTACCCTTACCAACTTCTTTCAATTCTCTTGCTGCTGTGTCTTAGAGGATCGACTAGTTCTGTCGACACAGAGCCACAAACTTTGTTCAATTTAGTTATGATGGCATGAGATTGGGTCCCTCTTCATACAGATAAATCTTCGAGATTGGAATCAGTTTCCATTTCTCATTAAATTTCTGAGACTAGTACCTAAATTCCAGTTCTCTCCTTCCGAGATCGATACCTAAATTTCGATTCTCTTTCGAGGTTGATACCTAAATTTCAATCCTCTAAATTTCCGAGACTGGTACCTAAATTGCAGTTCTCTCCTTCCGAGATTGATACCTAAATTTCGATTCTCTTTCGAGGTTGATACCTAAATTTCAATCCTCTAAATTTCCGAGAATGGAACCTAAATTCCAGTTCTCTCCTTCCGAGATCGATACCTAAAATTCGATTCTCTTTCGAGGTTGATACCTAAATTTCAATCGTCTAAATTTCCGAGACTGGTACCTAAATTCCAGTTCTCTCCTTCCGAGATCGATACCTAAATTTTGATTCTCTTTCGAGGTTGATACCTAAATTTCAATCCTCTAAATTTCCAAGACTGGTACCTAAATTCCAGTTCTCTCCTTCCGAGATCGATACCTAAATTTCGATTCTCTTTCGAATTGATACCTAAATTTCAATTCTAAATTCCGAGACTGGTACCTAAATTCCATTTCTCTTCCTTCGAGTTCGGTACCTAAATTCCGACTCTCATTCGAGATTGATACCTAAATTTTGATTCTCTTTCGAAGTTGATACCTAAATTTCAATCCTCTAAATTTCTGAGACTGGTACCTAAATTTCAGTTCTCTTCCTTCGAGGTCGGTACCTAAATTCCGACTCTCATCCGAGATCGATACCTAAATTTCGATTCTCTTTCAGGTTTGATACTTAAATTTCAAATCTCACTCTCTCGAGATCAGTACCTAAATTCTGATTCTCACCCTTTTTTCTTTGATACTTAAACTCTGATTCTCACTCCGAGGCTGGTACCTAAATTCCAGTTCTCTTCGTAATCCCGAGGCTGAAACCTAGGTTTCAATTCTCATTTCAAATCCAAATTTCAAATTCAAAATTTCCTTAAATCAATTTTAAATTAAACTTCAATCGAAATTGAGACTCAGAACAAATCGAAATCCAAACTCACACATTGAAACTTGAAATTTAAAAGTAAACTGAAATCTAAATCGAATTCCCCAGATCTTGTGATTTGGAGTTCACCTCCTTTTCCATTCCCCAGCGAGAGTTCAGGAATCTCCAGTCTTGGAAATATACCTGATACTCTACAGCGGAAATTCTTCTACTTCGTCCTAAGTTTGTCACTTGGACATCTGTGTTGGTTTTGTTGATCTCTTTGGTCAACGCTAATACGCGCAGTGTGCTTGATTAACACACCACACCTATTGGGGGTCCATTTGTTGACCTCATTTTTGATGAGGTCTTTTGCTTCTCTCTTTAGTACTTAGGATCTAGCCTCAGGCTTTTCCTTTGACTAATCTTAGAGGACTAGAAATGGAACCCACCCTTTAGAAATTCAAACTTTAGTTTTTGATTAGGATAAAACATTTAAGCATAAAGATGATACATGGGTAGGAATTAAAAAAAATAGAATAACATGCTTGCAGGAATCTTCATATCCTAAATATGCAAGTATAACAGTTTAAAAATAAGGAGTAAACAATTAATCAAATTCAATTTTTTCAATTTTTCATAAAATAGAAATTTCAATGTTTCAAAGGACTTCTACAATAGTGAAGGTTTTCAAAGGAAGTACATACCAACTCAAATCACAACATACTAGAAAATAAATGGTAGCAAATTTTGAAAAGTTTAAACATGCTATATAAATAGTGATTTATAATAGTGTTCTAAATTTTCTAATATTTATAGGAATTAAATTAGACACTACTAAAAACTTAAACACTAGAAACACATAAAAACATTTACTACCACAAACACACTACATATTACATCATAAAACATCTAAATGTGCATAATAAAAATAGTCTAATTATAATCTTCACAACATCAGAGTTCATAGCAAAATACATCACATCATATATAAAATCATCAAAATAAAAACATCACAACATATAAGAAAATCACAACACAACATCACAAACTCAACACAACAATCCTCATCATCATCCTTATCATCATCATCTCCATTTTAGTCTCTGGATGGCACATAAGGTATATAAAAAGGATGAGGGGGCATCTCAGCACTGTGATCTCCTCTAATCACTCTGTCCATGTACTGTTGATAATTCTCCTCATATTCATCATGATTTACAATATACCTTTCAATATTTTCAAACTTACCAACCATATCTCTAATATGCTCTCCCGTAAGACTCACCTTCTACAAAATATTTTATAATAATCTGATCTGTGATTCTCTTGAAGATGATGCATGTGTAGTAGAAGCACAGAAGTAGAAGCAACAGAAGCAAAAGCACTGGAAGCTCTAACTGATCCTCCTTTCTAGCCAAATACTGAATGTATAGTGTAAGTGTTCACATTTACACTGGTAATGGGTCTAAGTGGCTGAAGGTCTTCTTCTCATGTTTCAGAATTAGCACCAAACTGTTCACAAAGTGAATAAATCAAAGACAGAAATCCCATACCTGCAGTAGTAACAGCTCTGAAACAGTTCAAAATATAATAAAAAATAATAGCCACAATATCTAAAGGCTTTCACTACTGAATGCAATGGTTCAGAATAGCTCTCTCCCTTGTAACTTCACTGACATGACTTGAAGGTAGAAGCTTAGATGAGAAGAAGTAATGCCATGCCTTTGAGGTGGCATTCAATTTAGAGGCTGAAAAATTCACTCTTCTGTCACTTGTTATCTTCCACAAACCTCTTCCATCAGTAAGAAAGACCATAATCTCATCTAATTCTCCCTCAGAAGGATGATAATTCACATAAAAATAAAACATCGTAGGTGGTAATCGATAAATAATATTAATTACCGCAGATGAAAAATTCACTTGTTGCCCCCTAACCATCACCAAATTGTCTTTTGTTGCTGGCAAGTTAGCATAAAACTCTCTCACCACAAAAACAACTACAACAGTGGTAAAGAAACAATATTAGTCCCAATTTCTTCTAGCAATCATCTCCTCAATTTCTCCTCCTGGCTTACTAAAAACTCATTATGGAATCAATTTCCGTGATGCAAGTGCATGGGCGTAACGATTCTCACTTTAGAACTGACAAATTTGTCGGAATCAAAACTTTCTTTTCCTTTTTTAGCGTTTTGATTTTGGAGCCATCTCTAAAAAATTCACAAAAAAATCACCATAAATTCCAAATTTAAAGTAAACTTGCTAATTTAACTTCCAAAGGCAAATTCCACTATATCCAAGCAATTTCTCATGCTTTTCCTCAAATTTTCACCATGAATAGTGGTTTTTATATTTTTCCATAATGTACTCAAAATACATGGTGAAAATAAAAAACATTTACTTTGGAGTAGTGATGTGACTTTTTTTATATATAAGAATTTATGATCTCAGATTTATATATTTATAATGATTTTGTAATGTCACAATTTCAAACGCAAGTATACGTATCGTATCAAGTAATACAGGGCTCTCATGGAGTCCCGTTTATCGATCCCACAGGGAAGTGAGGTAAGAGGTCCTTAGTCAAATTCTAGTCTACTGCTAACAGCCTTAGTTTGGAATGGTGATATAAGTGATTTTTCTAACAATTACTATTAAATGCAGATATTTATATGTAAGGATAGTAACTACTCCTAAATGAAAATATTACTTCTAAAGATAACCCTTTTTGGATAAATTAGTTTGGTGAATTTTGAGATAATAAAATCTATAATTCTTATGTAATGAATTGGATAAAGTTTAGGAATGAGATGCATTAAATATTGTATGTGCCATATAGGAGCATAAATGTTTCTTTACCCTCAAAAGAGTACCCCCTCTTCCAAGAATGTAAAAAATAGTGACATATCCTAAGTTCAGTCACTAAATCTAAGGCTAGGCCGGGAGGATACCGGCTGTCACTACGAAGCTCCCACTCACCCTTCACCTGAAGGCTAACCTTCGACTTTAGTTACCAATCTTAGGACCAAATTGAGGATATCAGCCTGTCACCCTGAAACTTCCAATTCGACGCTCATGAAACCATATTTCTCTATTTATTTGCACTCAATCCCCATGAACTACACAATTCATTCATGGACATTGAATGTGGTTCCACTTTGTTGAGAATTACACTGCCCTTTTGGGACAATGCAATTACAACGAATTTTAATAATACAATTGACCCTTTTTGTAATGTAAATGAAGTGCAAGTAAAAACTATCACATTTATAATTAAAACATCTTTTAGAAAGCATCCCAATATCCTAAACATGAGTTCTACTCATTGCAAAAGAGAAGTAGAGTGAAAACAATGGCATAAACTTCTTATGCCACTATTTCCAAACAAGAAGAAAGAGTAAGAGAAAGACATCACAAAGCACGAAGAAAACACAACGGAAAACTTCATTTCAAAGCAGATCCACAAAATAAGTGTTTACAAAATTATAAGATAACGAAGAACACAATACTTCGCTTTTAACCTTTGAAAAAAAAATGAAAATCTCTCCCAGTCTCCCGCCGATCCATGCAATGCTAGAACATCTCCTTACAAATTCTCTCAAAATCCCCTCTCCAATCTCTCCAAAAGGGTAGAAATTTACATTTCTACTCCTATTCTAAAATCTCTCAACATTCTCCATGTTTTTTCCAACATTCCTCTCTTTTTTAGCTTCAAATTTGGTTTAAAATAGTGTAGGGACGAATTTCCCAAGAGGTGCATGAAGAAACCATCCAAAAAGCGTCTAGATTCGATGTATAAGGCCAAAAACCGCACAATATCGCATCCCAACCGTTTGGAGCACCGCTGGCGCTACCGGCTCCGTATTTTCGTGCCCTCGGATTTCTGGCGCCGCCGGTGCCAGTTTGGGAGCCTCCGACGCCCATCCTGCACAGCTTCACCATTTTGCTTCGTTTGGCTCCGTTTCAGCTCCGATTTGCCCCTTTTCAGTTGCGTTGCATTTCTAACAGATAGCCATACAAAATAAGCATAAAACAACCTTTCTTTAAAGTGTAATCTCAGTCCAAAATATGCAAGAAGTGTAAAAGAGATTGAACATAGAAAGACTTATCGAAAGGTGTCAAGCCAAAGTTTGTTTTCTTGCTCTTTTTTTCTCCAAATTACGCTGTTTTTGCATCTTTTTGGTCCAATCATCAAATCTTGTGCCTAAAACCAAAAAACATACAAAATACCTTCCTTTTAAAGTGTAATATCAAAAAAAATGAGTGAAATCATATAGTAAAAACTGTATATATTTTTGGTGCATCAAAATTCCCCAAACTTAACTGTTACTTATCCTCAAGTAACACTATAACTTTTAAAATAAAATATGTTGACTTATGGTTGTGGGTTTCAATAGAGTCTCCTATAATTTTATCTCAGAAATATTATTGTACAACATAGGAGAAATTCAAGCAAATCAATCTAGGACTAGAGTGTAAGAATATCTCAAATTCAACTTAGGAATCCTGATTTTCTATTTACTTCAAAAGTTATTGAAAATTGTCAAACCAAAGATTCACAGATGGTATAAAAAGGAATTTAAGCACCTTATATATACGAATTTGACCAATAACTTTTGAAATAAGAATAAGTCTAGGATTGTTTTTACGTCTTTTCATTTAAAAAGATTCAAGTGAAACTAATTTTTTATTAGGCTTCTCCTCAAGCTTCTCCTCACTTATTTTCTCTTTTTTTTCTTTTCTTTCGGGATCATTTTCAATCCCTTTTTTCACCTTTTTTTTCTTTCTTTCGGGATCATTTTTAATCCTTTTTTTTCACTTTTTTTTATGTGAGGATTACTATATATGGATAGGCCTTTAATAATTTTGAATTTCACTATCCTCTCTCTAAAATCCAAAACTCAAAACTTTCCCTCACTTTTTATAAGTGTAAGTATTAGTTCGAAAAAGGTTTTCAATAAAGACTCAAGTCTCATTAAGTATAATTCTAAGAATTTTAGCTTTTCAAATATTCAACTTCTTTCTACCATAAATAACAAAATCATTTTCCCAATACACTTCATATGTGCCGTCATTTGCTTGTGTGCTTGGTCATTATTGGGGCAAGGTGTAATTCTCCATTATGATGTCTTATACCCTAGAAGGCCAAACACAACATCACTTGTGCAGTGTATCTTACATGCACATCTTCACACCATCAACGTATTCTTCACTAGTATATGCCACCGTATACTTGCGATGAGTTTTCGCTATCTTGTGATCACTCCTACTCCAATGGAGCGGTCATAATGCACTGGATCACTTTGCATCTGCATAGGCATTCCAAATTGTCTACATGATTGATCCTCAAATATTTATCCTTACAATTTTCTCTTTATATTTCTTTCCAATGATAATATATGTTGCTTTGCAATGGTACCAAAAACTTGATTTAGAAGAAAATAAGAGATATATTTTAATTATTTATAATATGGGATACTACACAAGCATATGTATCGTTTATCAAGTAATAAAGAATTTTTTTATTAAGCCCTGAGATATCAAACCCACAGGGAAATGTCTAAAATTAAGGAAATAATAACTTTTTAATTTTTTAAATTAGTTTTGTAAATTATGTTTAAAAAAATAAAGTTTTTTAAATTTGTTTTTGGTATTTTCTGAATAAAATGTAAAGCATACAACTAAATTTAACACAACTATAAAATAGTATGAAAGCAAATGAGAATAAAATAACTTTTTCTACTTTCAATGAATCAGTAATAATTATGGAGTTTCGTTGTGGAAGTATCTAAAATGTGTTGTGCGAAAAAGAAGCAATTATATTCTTTACCCTTACTTGGTTTTATAAAGACTTTGATAAATTTGATGATTTGAAATCTTGTAGATGGGTTAGGCAGGGAAGATACTAGCTCTCACTCTAGAGTTCCCTCAGTTCCCACCACCTGGGGGCTAACATCTCATAACAAAATTTTTTCACATTAAAATAAATTAGGGGGCTTTAGCCTGTCACACTAAAGTTCTCTAATTTTACTCCACATTATAGGCATATCTTCCTATTTATTTGCATCCAACCATATGGACTACAATTCTCATCCATACAATTGCATGTGATTCTTTCTAATTGTTGATTCAGACTATGCTGCAATGGAGCTTACATAACCTCCCAAAAAATTTTAACATCTTAATTGGCTAAATCAAATAGTTAAGTGTAAGGTACTGAATCATCACAACTTATTCCAACATTGAATTCTTATACTCTACACAACTTCCTTCTATAATTTATTTACTTCATCATTTAAAAGAAAAAAAGATAAAGATAAATACTCAGAATCCATGGAGAAAACACAATCCCAACTTGATTTGAAAGTAGAAATCATAGTGAAAACACAACAATTTTACTTTAAAACTAAATGTAAAACAAAGTTAAACACTTATCTAAAAATCCTCTCCACAAAACTCTTGGAGTTCTTTTTAAACTTTACTTTCCCCTTATAAGACAAAATAGAGGTTGGCGCCCAACTCTGTTGACTCTAAATCTCTATTCTACGCTTAATAAAAACTAGATACAATTGATAATAAAATGTGGTGAAGTGGAAAGGTGTGCTCTCAATAATTCTCTAACATAAACTTGACACTTAACACTAATCACACTCTCCAATAATAACCCTTTTTCTGCATTTCAAGTGTTCTTTTTAAAATTTTCAAAAAGGTGCCTTGGTGTCTCTTCAAAATGTGTCCAGATTCTATGTATCCATCAAGAATACATCCATCTGTTCAAATTTTAAATGAGTTTTGGCGCTGATGGGAAGTTAGTGATGTTTAAACCAATAAATGCTTCAAAAAACCCTTCAAATTTGCGCCAATATCAAATAAACTTCGTCACTTCAACTGTGGCGCCTATGAGTCAATGGTCCGACGCTTATGGGCCAGAGGCCAATTTTTCACACCTTTCAATATTTGCTCCAAATTTGATTCTTTATTGCTCCTTTCATCTTAGTCACTCATTTTAATCATACCTGCAAGAAAAACACAAGAATACCTTTCATTAAAGTGCAATATCATCAACAGGTATAAAAATGTACTTAAAAACACTATATACTTTAGGTATATCAAAATCCCCCAAACATAAAATGTTACTTATCCTCAAGTGACACTTAATCACATAGAAAATCTTAATATGCAAATTATGTAAATGAGTTTCTTTAGGAATGTTTCAAAATTTTGTTCTAAAATTAAAATAGTCTAATTTAGAAAAAACTTTAGTAAATGAGACTAATTTAAAGTTTAGAAAGTGCTTAAGTAAAGGATAATGAAAATTATTAGTTCCTATCTAATTCAAAAATACTTGTAGATTTTTCAAAATATAGGATTCAAATATTTTATCTTTATCACTTAATAATTTTCTTTTGGAAATAAATTTACTTACTATATTATAACCTTAAGCTTTAGATTTTCTCAAAACTTATATTTTAAACTTTTAGGTATGGAACCAATTTTTGATTAAGCCCTTAAATCCTAAAGCTTCTCCTTCCCTTTTGCATACTATTTTTTTTTCTTCTTTTCCTTTTCTTTTTATTCTATTTTTCTTCTTTTCTTTTTCTCTTTTTTTTTTCCTAAGGCAAGGATTACTGTATCTGGATAGGCCTTTAATGATTTTGAATTCAACCCTTTCATTTAAAATAAAGGTCTGATATATATCCTTCACTTAAAAATCATAGTAATAGTGTTGAAAATTATGTCTCATTAAAAGAAATTTAAGCTTTGAAAAATAAAAGTCAAATTATCCAATAATACAACCTTTCTTACTAAAGATAGTTTAGCTATATTTAACATTTCTCTGCTAAGAAAATTTTAACTTTAAAGTTTTCATCATTACTATAAATTTTAACTAAATTCTCTTACTCATTTCTACATTCAAAATTTTGCTTCCCTAATATAACTTCATATACATAATTATTTTCAATCAAAAATCAAATTTTATTTAAGTATTCTTGAGAACAAATAAAATTTTAGTTTTTGAAAAATTATTTTTAAATTCCCCCCCAAACTTTAGTTTTTGATTAGGATAAAACGTTTAAGCATAAAGATGATACATGGGTAGGAATTAAAAAAAAAAAATAGAATAACATGCTTGCAGGAATCTTCATATCCTAAATATGCAAGTATAACAGTTTAAAAATAAGGAGTAAACAATTAATCAAATTCAAATTTTCAATTTTTCATAAAATATAAATTTCAAAGTTTCAAAGGATTTCTACAATAGTGAAGGTTTTCAAAGGAAATACATACCAAATCAAATCACAACATACTAGAAAATAAATTGTAGCAAATTTTGAAAAGTTTAAACATGCTATATAAATAGTGGTTTATAATAGTGTTCTAAAATTTTCTAATATTTATAGGAATTAAATTAGACACTACTAAAAACTTAAACACTAGAAACACATAAAAACATTTACCATCACAAACACACTAAATATTATATCATAAAACATCTGAATGTGCATAATAAAAATAGTCTAACTAAAATCTTCATAACATCAGAGTCCATAGCAAAATACATCACATCATATATAAAATCATCAAAATAAAAACATCACAACATATAAGAAAATCAAAACACAACATCACAAACTCAACACAACAATCCTCATCATCATCCTCATCATCATCATCTCCATTTCAGTCTCTGGATGACACATAAGGTATATAAAAAGGATGAGGGGGCATCTCAGCACTGTGATCTCCTCTAATCACTCTGTCCATGTACTGCTGATAATTCTCCTCATATTCATCATGTTTTACAATATACCTTTCAATATTTTCATTCTTACCAACCATATCTCTAATATGCTCTCACGTAAGACTCACCTTCTTCAAAATCTTCTATAATAATCTGATCTGTGAATCTCTTGAAGATGATGCATGTGTAGTAGAAGCACAGAAGTAGAAGCAACAGAAGCAAAAGCACTGGAAGCTCCAATAGATCCTCCTTTCTAGCAAATACTGAATGTATAGTGTAAGTGTTCACATTTACACTGGTAATAGGTCTAAGTGGCTGAAGGTCTTCTTCTCATGTTTCAGACTTAGCACCAAACTGTTCACAAAGTGAATAAATCAAAGAGAGAAATCCCATACCTGCAGTAGTAGCAGCTCTGAAACAGTTCAGAATATAATCAAAGATAATAGCCCCAATATCTAAAGGCTTTCCCTACTGAATACAATGGTTCAGAATAGCTCTCTCCCTTGTAACTTCACTGACATGACTTGAAGGTAGAAGCTTAGATGAGATAAAGTAATGCCATGCCTTTGAGGTGGCATTCAATTTAGAGGTTGAAAAATTCACTCTTCTGTCACTTTTTATCTTCCACAAACCTCTTCCATCAATAAGAAAGGCCATAATCTCATCTAATTCTCCCTCAGAAGGATGATAATTCACATAAAAACAAAACATCGTAGGTGGTAATCGATAAATAATATTAATTACCGCAGATGAAAAATTCACTTGTTGTCCCCTATCCATCACTAAATTGTCTTTTGTTGCTGGCAAGTTAGCATAAAACTCTCTCACCACAAAAACAACTGCAACAGTGGTGAAGAAACAATATTAGTCCCAATTTCTTCTAGCAATCATCTCCTCAATTTTTCCTCCTGGCTTACTAAAATCTCATTCTGGAATCAATTTTCGTGATGCAAGTGCATGGACGTAACGATTCTCAGCTTTATAACTGACAAATTTGTCGGAATCAAAATTTTCTTTTCCTTTTTTAGCGTTTTGATTTTGGAGCCATCTCTAAAAAATTCACAAAAAAATCACCATAAATTCCAAACATAAACTAAACTTGCTAATTTAACTTCCAAAGGCAAATTCAACTATATTCAAGCAATTTCTCATGCTTTTCCTCAAATTTTCACCATGAATAGTAATTTTTTGATTTTTCCATAATGTAGTCAAAATACATGGTGAAAAAAAAAAAATTTACTTTGGAGTAGTGATGTGACTTTTTTATATGTAAGAATTTATGATCTCAGATTTATATATTTATAATTATTTTGTAAAGTCACAATTTCAAACGCAAGTATATGTATCGTATCAAGTAATACAGGGTTCTAATGGAGTCCCATTTATCGATCCCACAGGGAAGCGAGGTAAGAGGTCCTTAGTCAAATTCTAGTCTACCGCTAACAGCCTTAGTTTGGAATGGTGATATAAGTGATTTTTCTAACAATTACTATTAAATTCAGATATTTATATGTAAGGATAATAACTACTCCTAAATGTAAATATTACTTCTAAAGATAACCCTTTTTGGATAAATTGGTTTGGTGAATTTTGAGATAATAAAATCTATGATTCTTATGTAATGAATTGGATAAAGTTTAGGAATGAGATGCATTAAATATTGTATGTGCCAAATAGGAGCATAAATGTTTCTTTACCCTCGAAAGAGTACCCCTCTTCCAAGAATGTAAAAAATAGTGACATATCCTAAGTTCAGTCACTAAATCTAAGGCTAGGCTGGGAGGATACCGGCTGTCACTACGAAGCTCCCACTCACCCTTCACCTGAAGGCTAACCTTTGACTTTAGTTACCAATCTTAGAACCAAATTGGGGATCTCAACCTGTCACCCTGAAACTTCCAATTCGACGCTGATGAAACCATATTTCTCTATTTATTTGCACTCAATCCCCATGAACTACACAATTCATTCACAGACATTGAATGTGGTTCCACTTTGTTGAGAATTACACTGCCCTTTCGGGACAATGCAATTATAATAAATTTTAATAATATAACATGCCCATTTTGTAATGTAAATGAAGTGCAAGTAAAAACCATCACATTTATAATTAAAACATCTTTTAGCAAGCATCCCAATATCCTAAATATGAGTTCTACTTATTGCAAAAGAATAGTAGAGTGAAAACAATGGTATAAACTTCTTATGCCACTATTTACAAACAAGAAGAAAGAGTAAGAGAAAACATCACAAAGCATAAAAAAAAACAGAACGGAAAACTTCATTTCAAAGCAGATCCACAAAATAAGCGTTTACAAAATTATAAGATAATGAAGAACACAATACTTAGCTTTTTCCCTTTGAAAGAAAATTAAAAATCTCTCCCATAAAGTCTCCCGCCGATCCATGCAATGCTAGAACATCTCCTTACAAATTCTCTCAAAATCCCCTCTCCAATCTCTCCAAAAGGGTAGAAATCTACATTTCTTCTCCTAGTCTAAAATCTCTCAACATTCTCCACATTTTTCCTAACATTCCTTTCATTTTATTGCTTCAAATTTGGTTTAAAATAGTGTAGGGACAAATTTCCTAAGAGGTGCAAGAAGAAACCTTCCAAAAAGTGTCCAGATTCGATGTATAAGGCCAAAAACAGCCCAATATCGCATCCCAACCGTCCGGAATGCCACCGGCGCTAAATAGGGCACTGCCGGCGCCCTATTTTCGTGCCCTCGGGTTTCTGGCGCAGTCGGCACTGGTTTGGGCGCCTCGGCGCCCATCCTGCGCAGCTCCACCATTTTGCTTCCTTTAGCTCCATTTCAGCTCCGATTCACCTCGTTTCAGTTGTGTTACGTTCCTAACAGATAGCCCTACAAAATAAGCATAAAAACATTCATTTAAAGTGTAATATCATTCCAAAATATGCCAGAAGTGTAAAAGAGATTAAACATAGAAAGACTTATCGAAAGGTGTCAAGCCAAAATTTATTTTCTTGCCCGTTTTTGCTCCAAATTGCACCGTTTTTGCTTCTTTTTTCTCCAATCACCATTTCTTGTACCTAAAACCAAAAAACATACAAAATACCTTCCTTTTAAAGTGTAATATCATAAAAAATGAGTAAAATCATATAGCAATAATCATATATATTTTTGGTGCATCAAGTAGTGATCATACCTTAAGGAGCTGAAATCAAACTAATTTCGATGAAATCGACTGTAAAATGATCCAAATATTGATGCCTTAGGATCCTATTTCAAAAAACCGAGAGGTTGAAGGTGATGGGGGTGTTAAAAATGAGAAGTTTTGGGTTTTTAACTGCCAAAAATCCGTTTTCGCGAATCGACGCCTATGCGCGAGGTATAGGACGCTTAGCCGTGAAATCTGGTGCTTATGAACTGTCAATTTGGTGCTTTGGCGCCAGTGCCCAAATTTTGACAATTAATTTAATTGCACCAAAACACTTAGTTAATCCCCCTTAATCACTTCAAATAATTATGTCTCCCCATAAACTCTTCTAATACTCCAAAAGTCCTCTTTAATTTCTAATGATTCCACACAAATTTCACACAAACACAAACTTATATTAAGAACAAACTCACTTAATACAAACTACAAATTTCTATCTAAAATACTTTTGATGAAATTCTCCAAATACATAAGTTTAAACACATGTAATTAAATACAAACATACATCATTGAGATGTAGCAAACACATGTAAAGTGCAACGAACACCAATATTAAAGAAAATACACTTAAAAATTAAACACACATAATCAAACAATAAGAACACACATAATTTAATTCCAATATCTATTTTATGAAATATATCCAGAACCACCATTAGTTCCATTTGAACCATCTGGAATGTAAATCTAATAAAACAGATGATGATTAAAAGCTCTTATATCTTCTTCTTCTATCCATTTCTTCTTAAAAAACATCACTCTATTTGCTTCTTCCACATGACTTGTATGATTGAATTGCATTTTGAGTTGCCATCCAATGTGTGCTAAATGAGCATTAATTTCATTTACCTTTGCATCAATAGACTCCACATCTGCCTCAATCTTTGTAATACTTTCTGCTATTCCTTGGATACTCATAGCCATAAATCCATTATATAACTCTTGCGCACTATCGTAAATAAACTTCTTCTTGTTGGCTTCCTCTTTCTTCTTAATTTTGCTTTCCTAAGAAGACATTTTTACACTTAAAATACTCTTTCAGAAGACTCGGGAATGAAAATGAGAACTGGGGTAAGTATTTCATAAATTCAAGGCCTTTTATAGACTTGGGAAGGCACAAAGCTGACTCTAGACGTGTTAAAACTCCTTAATAACTCCAAAAACTACTCACCCAAGATTTAGGCTTCTAGAACATCATTTTTCACATTTTTAATAACTATGGAGCCTATGCACAACCGAGCGACGCATAGCCGCCAGTGCACAATTTGCACAGTTCTGCCAAACATCAAAATCTTCATTCTGACTCCTTTACGTCATTAAATAAGCTCAAATAAACACCGCTATAACATAAAAAACTCTAAAATGCTACCACATTTCAAAAATCAAACCAAATAAAAGCACTTAAAGCAAACATAAAGCAAATAACACCGATAAATATGGGTTTCCTCTCACAAAGCGCTTGGTTTAATGTCATCAGTCTAACATACCCAGAGCTTATTCTCAGTAACCCAAAATCAGATTTTCATCAGGTTTAGATTGATTGACTGAAAAGTAAGGTTTAAGTCTATGACCGTTCACTTTAAATATTTTTCCAGTCTTAGGATCTTGAATATCCACAGCTTCATATGAATAAACTTTCGTCACAATAAATGAGCCTGCCCACCTGGGCCTAAGTTTTCCAGCAAAAATTCTCAATCTAGCATTATACAACGAAAAGTTTTTCCCTGGCTCAAGATTTTGAGTAACAATCTTCTGATCATGCCATAACTTCATAATTTCTTTATAAATCTTAGCATTTTCATAAGATTCAATCCTTATCTCTTCAAGCTCATTTAATTGCGACAATCTATTTTTTCCAGCACCTTTCAAATTAAAATTAAACTCTTTAATATCTTAATATGCTTTATGCTCAAGTTCAACTGGTAAATGACAAGCTTTTCCAAAAATTAGCCTATATGGGGACATTCCTATAGGGGTTTTGTAGGCAGTCCTATAGGTCCAAAAAGTATAATTCAGTTTGATTGACTAATTCTTTCTATTTGGATTAACAGGCTTTTCCAATATTCTTTTAATTTCACGATTGGATAATTCAACCAATCCACTTGTCTGCAAATGATAAGCAGTAATAGTGTGATGGTTAATATGAAATTTCTTTACTAACTTTTCCATAATCGTATTCTTAAAATGACATCCCCCATCAGTTATGATTACTCTTGGTATTCTAAATCTGCAAAATAAATTCTTTTTTAAAAAAATTGCAACACTTTGAGCATCACATCGAGGTAAAGCAACAAGTTCTATCCATTTAGATACATAGATACTACTATCAAAATGTATGTATTTCTGAAAGATGGTATAAATGATCCCATGAAATCTAATCCCCAAACATTAAATATTTCAACTTCGAACATATGTTTGAGGGACATCACATTTCTTCTAGAAATATTGCCTACACGTTGACATCAATCATAATTTTTAATATAAACATTAACATCCTTAAAAATTGTAGGCAAATAAAATCCAGATTGTAAGATTTTATATGCAGTTTTATCAACTTCAAAATTTCCCTCATAATCAGAATTATGATATTTTTGAATAATTTCATAAGTTTCTTCTAAAGGCACACATCTTTGAATAATTAAATCCTTTCCTTGTTTATATAAAAATAACTCATCCCAAAAATAAGTCTTAGCTTTAGATATAAATTTCTTTCTCTCCTGGTATGTCAAACCATAGGGTAAAATATCACTGACAATAAAGTTTACAATGTCTGCATACCACGGAACACACCACTCATTAACAACGAATAGTTTTTCATCAGGAAAATTTTCATTAATTTCTTCAGCATCATAGAGAGATTTTTCAGTTTCAAGCCTGGACAAATGATCAGCAATTTGATTATCAGCACCCTTCCTATCTACTATCTCGAAATAAAATTCTTGCAAAAGAAGAATCCATCTAATCAATCTTGGTTTTGCATCCTTCTTCTTCATTAAATACTTAATAACAGAATGATTAGTATGCACAACACATTTAGTTTGAATTAAATATGATCTGAATTTGTCCAAGGCAAATACTATAGCTAATAACTCTTTCTCAGTAGTGGTATAATTAATTTGAGCTTCATTAAGAGTTTTACTAGCATAGTAAATTACTTTGAAAATATTATCATATTTCTGACCTAAAACAGCTCCAATAGCATAATCACTAGCATCACACATTAATTCAAAAGGTTTTTCCCAATTAGGTGTAGTGATTAATTTTTCTTTTAAAGATTCAAAAGCTTTTAAGCTTTCATTAACGTTAAAATTGCATATTTTTCTAGTAAATGGCATAAAGGCTTCAAAATTTGTGAAAAGTCCTTAATATAAAGCCTGTAAAATCCAGCATGTCCCAGAAAACTTCTAATTCCCCTTACATTAGTTGGGCAAGGTAAATTAGAGATCACTTGAATTTTTGCAAGATCTACTTCCATACCATTTTCTGATATACGATGTCCCAAAACAATTCCTCCTACTACCATAAATTGGCATTTCTCCAAGTTAAGAACCAAATTAGTTTCTTCACAGCTTTTCAGAACTTCAGATAGAAGTTCCAAACATGATTCCAATGAAATTCCAAACACTGAAAAGTCATCCATAAAAACTTCAATTTCTTTTTCTATTAAATCACAGAAAATTGCATTATACATCTTTGAAATGTAGTAGGGGCATGACATAAACCAAAGGACATTCTTCTAGAAGAAAATGTACCATAAGGACTGGTAAATCTTGTTTTCTCTTTTTGAATTTGGTGGTAACCAGTATATCAATCCAGAAAACAAAAGTATTTATGCCCAGACATTCTATCCAACATCTGATATAGAAAAGGAAGTGGAAAATGATCTTTCATGGTGGCAAGGTTTAATTTTATATAATCAATGAATATTCTCCATCCTGTAACTTGTCTTACTAGTATTATTTCATTCTTTTCATTCACAGTCATAGTAACTCCTTTTTTCTTAGTTACACAGTGAATATGACTAACCCATGCACTATCTGAAATAGGGTAGATAATTCCATCATCTAACTACTTTAAGATTTCTTTCTTAACAACTTCTTTCATAATAGGATTTAATCTCCTTTGAGGATCATCTTGAGGTTTGCAGTTATCCTCCATAAGGATTTTATGCATACAAATTGAAGGATTGATTCCTTTAATATCAGCTATTGTCCATCCAAAGGCTTTCTTATATTTCTTCAAAGTTCCAAGCAAACTCTCTTCTTGTCTTTCAGTTAATTGAGAGCAAATTATAATTGGCAAAGTTGAGGAATCACCTAAAAAGGCATACTTTAAATGATTATGAAGCATCTTTAAATTAAGTTCATGAGGTTTTTCAATTGATGGACCAAAAGATTCATCTTTTTCAGTTATGTCCAAAATTTCAAAATTTTCATGAACATAATTTAAATCTTCCTCATGAAAATCTTCAAAAATCTTGTAATTCCTATTTTTGCTTGTGTTCCAATTCCTTACTTTCAGATTTTTCTTTATAAATTGACTTGAAATAAAATTCACTTAAATATTTGATAACATCCATCCTACAACATTCATCATCTTTACCTCTTACAGGATATTTCATTGACTTTGAAATATTGAAAGTAACAGTTTGATCATTAACTCACATCATCAATTCCCCTTTTCGCACATCTATCATTGTTCTGCCTGTGGCTAGGAAAGGTCTCCCTAAAATTATGGGTATCTCTTTATCTTCCTCCATATCAAACACAATAAAATAAACAAGAACAATAAATTGATCCACTTTCACCAAAACATCCTCTATAACTCATTTAGGAAATGTGATAGAATGATCAGCTAATTGCAGAGTTACAGTAGTAAGGGTTATTTCTCTTAAATCCAGTCTTTTGAATATTGATAATGGCATAAGGTTAATACTTGCACCTAAATCACATAAAGATTTTCTGAAAAATCTGTCTCCAATTGCACATGGAATTATGAATCTTCCAAGATCTTTAAGCTTTTCAGGAAGCCTTTTCTGAATTATTGCACTGTACTCTTCACTAAGAGCAACAGTCTCATTATCTTCAAACTTTCTCTTTTTTTTGAAAATATCCTTCATAAATTTCACATAGCTTGGCATTTGTTTTAAGGCTTCAGTAAATGGAATATTGATTGTACGCTTCTTAAATATCACCAAGAATTTTGAAAATTGCTTATCCAATTTTTGTTGTTGAAGTCTATGAGGAAATGGAGGTGGTGGCTTTTCTAAATCAACCTTAGGAGGAGAAATAGGTTTTTCTAAACCTTTCAGAGCGTCCTCTTTTGGATTTTTAATTTCTTCTTTCTCTACTTCAGTCTCTTTTTGAACTCTACCTTCCAACTGTCTTCCACTTATCAACTGAATAGTTTGTTCTTGCTCTTTAGTCTTGTGTCTTTGATTTACTTCAATATTACTAGGAAGCATTCCTTGGGATCTATTGCTTAATGAATTGGTAATCTGTCCCAATTGATTCTCAATATTCTGATTGTAGCTCCTTGACTTTGTAATTGTTTTCCTATTTGTAACACCACTTCTTCAATAGACAACTTCTTCTCCTTAAATTGTGAAGTATTATTAAAACCTGAAGGATAGGTTGGTCTATAATTATTATTCCTTTGGTTGTTCTAGTTTCTCAATGAATTTACTTGGTAGTTCCCCATTGTTGATTGCTACCACCCTGATTATTGGTATTCCAGTTAAAATTTGGATGGTTTTTCCAACCTGGGTTATAATAATTGGAATATGGGTTATTAGGATTACTTATGACATTCGAGGTTTTTGGTAAAGTTTGAGAATCAACCATTTGGCCTAATGCATTTTCTTCAATCATAGATGTTGGCTGAGAAAAATTCATTCCAAATTGGTCTATCCTCCTTGAAATTACAACAACTTGATTTGCTAGCATCGTAAAAGCATAATTTTCTTGAATGTTGGCTACCTTTTTAGGATTTAACCTTTCAGAAGGCCATTAAAAATTATTAGTTGCCATTTTTTTAATTAAAGCATAAGGATCAACAAACTGTTTAGACATCAATGAACCACCAGCAGTGGAATCGATAAAAGATCTAAGAGATCCAACTAATCCATTATAATAGGTATGAATTATTAATCAATCTGGTATCGAATGATGTGGACACTTTCTTAGGAGATCTTTAAAACGTTCCCATGCTTCATATGTAGATTCCCCTTCAAAGTGACAAAAAGATGTGATATCATTTTTAAGCTTCACAGTCTTCGATGGTGGAAAATATTTAGCAAGGAATTTTTACGCTAAATCACCCCAAGTTCTGATAGATCCAAGTGCTAACAAATTTAACTAAATCTTAGCTATATCCCTCAGTGAAAAAGGAAAAAAGTCTAATTCTAACAGCCTCATGTGAAACACCGTCATATCTAAAAGTACCGCACAATTCTAAAAAATTGGCAAGATGTAAATTAAGATCTTTAGTTGGTGCTCCCCCAAACTGATTATTAGATACCATTTGGATAATAGCAGTTTAAGTTCAAATGAATTAGCAGCTAAAACAGGGTGTCGAATACTACCATGAAGTTCATCCACTATAGGGTTAGTATAATCTCGTAAAGGTCTAAATTCTTGATGGATTTCAACATTTTGATAATCTTGATTTGCCATTTCTTGAATATTCTTATATTTTTCTGAATTTTTAATTTTTTTAATTTTTTTGATAGTTCTCTCTAATTCAGAATCGTAAGGCACAAGTCCTTCAGAACCTGAACTACACCTACAAAGTTAACAAAATAAAATAAAACACATTAACAAAAACAATGAAAATTAAAAACTTAATTTTTTCTTAAAATTATTTAAAATGAAATTTTAATTAATTTTCCCAGAAACGGTGCCAAAAACTTGATCCCTGAATATTTATGATTATGATTTTCACTTTATATTTCTTTCCAATGATAATATCTCTTTCTTTGTAAAGGTACCAAAATCTTGATTCAGAAGTAAATAAGAGATATATTTTAATTATTTATAATATGGGATAATACGAAAGTATTCGTATCGTTTATCAAGTAATATAGGACTTTTTGATTAAGCCTCGAGATATCAAACCCACAGGGAAATGTCTAAAATATTAAAGAAATAAGAAAAATAACTTTTTCATTTCGTAAAATGATTTTGTAAAGTATGATTTAAAATATAAAGTTTTTCAAATTTGTTTTTGGTATTTTCTGAATAAAAAGTAAAGCAAACAACTAATGGTAACAAAAATATAAAATAATATGAAAGTAAATGAGAGTAAAATATATTTTTCCTCTTTCAATGAATCAGTAATAATTATGGAATTTCGTTGTGGAAGTATCTAAAATGTCTTGTGCTAAATAGAAGCCATTATATTATTAACCTTACTTGGTTCCATAAAGAGCTTTAATTAATTTGATTATTTGAAATCTTGTAGATGGGTTAGGCAGGGAAGATACTAGCTCTCACTCTAGAGTTCCCTCGATTCCTTCCACGTGGGAATAACATCTCATAAAAATTTTTTTCACATCAAACCAAATTAGGGGAGTTTAGCCTGTCACTCTAAAGTCCTCTAATTTTAGTCCCCATAACAAGCATATCATCCTATTTATTTGCACCTAACCATATGGACTACAATTCTCATCCATACAATTGCATGTGATTCTTTCCAATTGTTGATTGAGACAACACCGCAATGGATCTTACATAATCTCCTAACAAATTTGAACATTTTAATTGGCCAAATCAAGAAGTAAATTAAGTGCAAGGTAGTGAATCATCACAACTTCTTCCAACATTAAATTTCTATACTTCACACAACGTCCTTCCATAATTTAATTACTTCATCATTTAAAAGGAAAAAGATAAAGAAAACTACTCAGAATCTATGGAGAAACTACCATCACAACTTGATTTGAAAGTAGAAATCATAGTGAAAACACAACAAGTTTTACTTTAAAATCAAATGTAAAACAAAGTTAAACACTTATCTGAAAATCCTCTCCACAAGAGCCTTGATGTTTCTTTGAAACTTTGTTTTCGCCTTATAAGACGCTATAGAGGTTGGCACCCAACTCTGTTGACTCCAAATCTCTATTATACACTTACAAAAAACTAGATACAATTGATAATAAAAAGTGGTGAAGTGGAAAGGTGTGCTCTCAATAACTCTCTAACATAAATTTGACTCTTAACGCTAAGGTGCCTTGGTGTCTCTTCAAAATGTGTCCAGATTCAATGTATACATCAAGAATGCATCCATCTGTTCAAATTTTAAATGAGTTTTGGAGCTGAAGGGAAGTTAGTAAAGTTTAAACCAAAAGATGCTTAAAAAAACCCTTCAAATTTGCGCCAAAAACAAATAAAAATTGTCACTTTAGTTGTGGCGCCTATACGTCAATGGTCCGACGCTTAGGCGCCAGAGGCCAGTTTTTCACACGTTTCAATTTTTGCTCCAAATTTGACCCTTTATTGCTCCTTTCATCATAGTTACTCATTTTAATCATACCTCTAAGAAAAATACAAAAATACTTTCCATTAAAGTGTAATATCATCAAAAATAGGTATAAAAATGTTTAAAAATACTATATATTTTAGGTATATCAATGATTCAGCTGGCTTATCTGCTGAGAGACCCGCTAGTGATTGCAATGCTTTAACGAATATTGCCCATGAGGATGTCTTGGTTGGCAATATTAGCTATCTCAATGTGACTAGCACGTGCATGTTGTTCTAAGTTTCTAAGAGGTCTAATTGGTGCTACTTCAACATTTTTTTTATTTCTTAAGACCTATTCTAAAAATACAAAACAAGTATAATTTTATTATGTATGCATCATATTTAAAAAAACTATTTTGAAATTGATGTATCTTTAGCTTAGATCATATGTAAGGTCAATCTTTTAATGCATTTCTTCATATAAGAATTCCATCTAGTGGCAAAATTAGAATCCTTGGATCCTTAGGATGGGACCAGGGATAGTGACCCCAACAAAACATATGCCAGTCATTTGCTCACACCTCTGCATGCACTTAGCTACTGTGACTAAGACACTACAGAATAGATGGTATGCTAGGGTAGGACTAGGATTCTTAGGTAGTTATTTTGATGTCTTGTCTATTGTTCTCTATTGGTTTGTGCCAGAGACAAGCATCCTTTTATGTTCTTCTTATTGTGTGTTTACTGGGTGTGAGATGTGCACACTAGTATGTTAGGTGCGTAAATAAGAAGAACTATTATGATTTTATCTAAAACAATTTATGTAGGCTCAGTTTTGTCTCCCTCACACTTGGCATGGTTCATTACTTGCACGTAGATAGCTTTTTATACTAACTTGATTTTCATGCAGGTCGAGTCTTTATTTCAGACTTATACTATATATAGTTTAGCGTCCTTAGGCTCAAGTCTGTATTATAAATAAGGTATGGGCATGGATTCCGAGATGCCAAACATTTGGAGCCATGTGATGCGAACTAGGAGTAGCTTGCCTGTATCCCATAACCTAGTTCTAAATCTCATTGATGTATATCATTAAGGCCAGACATATATATGCATTGGCTGGCCACCCTTTTTATTTTTCTGGGATATATTGTAGAACCAGGGGCACCCGACCTATATATTCATTATACTTGGCTTATTTTTGACATGGCGCAGCATGTTTGATATTTCCTTTTTCCTTTCTCATGGATTGTCTAAGATATGTGTAAAAATGCAGTTTAGGCTCTCTAAAGACCTATAATTATAACATTTTATATGAAAGCTTAATTAGAGAATGATATTAATTAAAATTTAGGTTTAAAAAATCTCAAATTTTCAAAATTGCTTTTAATTTCATACATGACATTCGGGTTGGAATTAAGTTGGGCTGCATAGCATGGGCATCACCCAAGCCATACTAATCGGGTCTCTACATTAGAACTTTTGTAGATAACTGCATCATTCCACATGTTACGAAGATAATTCCCCATCTCTCTTTAACTAGCCTGAGCAAGCATAAGATTTCTACTTAGGTGGGTTTCTAGCGAGCCTAAGATGTTAGTTCGCTGACACTAACTCGGAATAGGTCTTTTATCATAGCATATCAGCTTCATAACTGTACCTCTCTTCTCTTTCCACTCTAGCAGCTTTCTCACCACTTTGGCAAGTATAAGTCTCACCTCTACTTATTTTACCCATAAAGGGTCATAGCAGGAATACCAAGGTTCCCTTGGACAAAACATTGAGGAATTCTTGATGAGGAGCTTCTAGTCAGGCTGGGTCAACTATCATCATAAATAGGTAGACTTAATGCCCTAAAGCTTCAGATGATGGATCTGTGGTATCCTGACCTGACTATCTCTACCCCATTAGGATTACTTTACCCTTACTTTGCTTACCCGATTTGAGCCTTATTGCTCCTTTAAGATTTCATCAATTTTATCTCATGGGGCCCAGTTGCAAACAACCACCTCCATTTGTGATACAATGATTCACTCTCCAACCTTACGATCTAGTTAGGTTTGAAAGCATAGTGCCTTTCTTATGAGGTGATTTAGTTATTTCGTAGGCCTCAACTGTGGATGAGCTGTCACCCAAACGGGATCGTGAGAGACATTCTCTCTATCCTTATGGCTCGGTGTGAGCTTTGAAAGTGTTGAGATGCTACTATGTAGTAACCATCCTTTGTGACACACTCTCGTTAGTTGTTACTTGAATGTAAGTAGGATTCCTTTAATAAAGAGTATTCTGGGGCATCCCTTAAGATGTAATTAATCAAATGGGATACATCCTTTAGGGAGTGCTCTTGAACATAGATAAACACACAAATTTGGTTCTATGGTTACTTGGGTAACTTATGTAGGTATTCTTTCATAGATATTTGATTCAAGGTGTCTCAATCCAATCTTATTTTACTGTACACTCTTGAGCTATTATACAAGGTTTACCACACATAAGTTGTCCATGATTCTTTTTAAATTTTTCTGGCTAGCTTTCTTCTTAGTTCCCTCTTTTATGATCCCTCCTTTTCTCTAAAATGTTTTGACTGTTCAAGTAAGAGTGCTCTTTTGAAAAGTGAATTTTAAGAAGATGAATAGACAAAATGACAACTCTAAAATAAAAAAGAACAAAAAATAAATTATTGTATACTACAACAGACAAGTTCGGAAGAGGGCATTTGCACTTGAAGACCTAGTTCTAAAAAAATTTAATATAGTAGCTCAAAAAAAGAAAGTCGCTAAACTCAACCAAACATGGGATGACCCATTCATTATTGATCAAAGAGTCTTTCTAAGAGCATATAAGCTGAAGAAATACACCAGAAAAGAAGTCCCTTGGACATGGGGTGGGGAGTATCTTAAGAAAGTTTTCTCATGGATCAAATATGTTTTACCAACACAAAATAAATAATAAAGGATTTTTTTAACAACACTTACAAATTTTTTTTAAACAAAATGTAAATAAAAACATTAGCTAGCTATGTGTCTATAACTCCAGGTTTGAACAAAACACTTGTGAAACTAGAGTACCCTTATTGGTGACTGATATTAGTGGTAAGACATCCGATCAGGTTGAAATGTAATGGTTCATCTCCTAAAACTCTCGTCTCATAAGCTTGTGTCTCCGAATTCAGATTAGACTAAAATTAGAGGTGCCTGCCTAGTAGCGACAAGATCCGTGAAGGGTATCAAGAAATTACTCCACAAAAGAGTATTGGTGGCTACCCTCTATGAGGTGTAGTGCAACTAGAAGAAAATGTAGGTTTAACCAGCCAAGACTTGAGTTAAGTAAGGCTCAAGTCAAGGAGTTACACCCCAAGATAATCCGACAATGACACATACCGTTCGATCGGTTGAGAGAAATCTAAAATGACTAACAACAATGTCATGAAGTTTGAGCAATGTCTACACATTAAGGATTAACCGTCAAAGCTTTAACAACAAAAATCTATCTTTAAAAATCGAGCCGAGTAAAGTACTAGAGATGGTTCCTTGCCTAGTAATGATAAGCTCCACATTGGGTGCTGCAAAAATCATCCCAATGGCTAAGTCTTGATGGTTGATGCTGTTTGAGGCAATGACATGACCGAGAAAATGGAATAAGCACAAGATAAGACTTGAGACATGTAGAAATCACACCAAAATTGGCCAAAAAGACTAAACTACAATAATGCGACATAATCAAGCGAAAGCATGTGAATGCACAATAAAAAATATTAAAGGACATGAAAATGTTGACCGAAGGTCATGTTTCTTTCATATCATTGTTTGGTTACAAATTTTATTTATGTACAATACTTTTCCTGTTATATGTAATGTATCAATTAGATCTCAAAAAATAAAAATTTTCTAAATTATGGTTCTTTGAGCTGAGTATTGGACAGTCCTACATCCATCCACTCACCCTCAGACTCAACTCTTTGAGCCACCACTGAAGGAGCATATAAACTTTTCTTAATTTAAACAAAGCTTAAGTATTGTGGGATGACCATCCCAACCATACAAAAATTGTTGATGGCTAATCTAGTACCTATCCTTAGACATGAAACTTTTATATATTGAAAAACTCATTGGGCGTCTTTATTATGGCTACCTGCTCTGTCAAATCATTGCTCTCTTCTTGGACATCAACCACTGACTTAGATGCAATCTCTAGCTCTACTTCAGTGCCTTGAGTCGGGCCTTTGCCAAGGACACCCGATCTTTAGTCGTTCTCACTCAAAACATGGCTTCCTTTGACTTTACCTTTTCCTTCAATTTCCATTGACTTTGCCAGTGACACTTTAATCATGTAAAAATCAAACTATCAAATTTTTTGGATGAGTTTCTTTAGGACTTTCTAAAATTTTGTTCTAGAAATGTAGTAGTCTAATTTAGAAAAAATTTTAGGAAATGATACCAATTTAAAGTTTAGAAATCTTTTAGGTAAAGGTTAATGATAAATACGAGTTTCTATCTTATTTAGAATAATTGTAGAGTTATTAAAATATAAGGTTTATGCATTTTATTTTCTTTACTTAAAAATTTTTACTAAAAATATTTTATCTAACTATATTATATTCATAAGCTTCAAAATTTTCTAAAATCTTATATTCTAAAAAGATGAGGTGTGGAACAAATTTTTGATTAGGCCCTTAAATCCTCAAGGTTCTCCTTCCTTTTCACATACTATTGTTCACTTTTTTCTTTTCTTTTTCTTTTCTTTTCTTTTCTTTTTTCAATTTTTTTTCTTCTTCTTCTATCTTTTTTAATAAGGGAAGGATTACTATATCTGGATAGGCCTTTAGGAATTTTGAATCCCACCCTTCCTTTCCTAAAACATAAGGTAAATATATATCTTTTCATAGAAATATAATAAAAGTTCTGAAAATTTATATCAATAAAAGAAATTTAAGTATTAAAAATAAAAGTCTAATCCTTCTATTTTTCCAAAAATACAATTTTTCTTAGTTAAGATAGTAATATATTATTCATCATTTATTCAGTAAGAAATTTTTAACTTACTATAGATTTTAACTAATTCTCTTACTCATTTCTATAATCAAAATTTTACTTGCCTAACAAAACTTCATACACATAATTATTTTACAATCAAAATCCAAATTTTATTTTTAGCACATTTGAGTTAGTTTATGAAAATTTATTTTTCATCCCCCCTCAAACTTTAAAGATTTTATTATGATAAAAAATTTAAGCATATTAAAAGATACACGGGTAGGAATTAAAAACTATAAGTATCATGTTTGCATGAATTTTTATATTCTAAATATGCAAGTAAAATAATTATAAACAAAAGTAAAAACAACCATAACAAAATTTTAACTTCTCATTTCTAAAAGAAATTCATAAGAATTCTAATGTAGTGGAGGAAATAAAAGCAAATTCACACATACTTAAATAGAAATCCACAATTAAAATATATATGGTAGTAAATTGAAAAGTTAAGCATGAAATTTAAATTGTGTTTTAAACCTTCCTAAATAGTTTCTGGAATAAGTTCTACACTAACAAACAAAGTACACTACAAATTCACTAACATATTTACTACCACAAAAAATCTAAACATTACATCACATAATACAAACAAACAACATCGACAGATAACATAAAAACAAACTAAAGTCACTCAGCAACTAATACACCAGTCACAATTACAATAAAATAGTCCACTTATCAACCAAAAATAGTGAATAAACAACTCATACAAAATAAAAACTCTACCAAACATCACATAACACAACACAACACAAAACATCAATCCTAATCCTCATCATCTTCTTCTTCATCATCATCATCTCCTTCATTCCACGTACGAGTAGGATCATATGGGGTAAATTGTGGATGTTAGGGTAACACAACACTATAGTCACCTATGATCAATCTATCCATTTAACTTTGATAATTTGGCTCATACTCAATATGTTCTGAAGATAATCTTCAATATGATCTACTTTACCTTCTATAACATGAACTCGATCCACAGTATATTTGATATTATTTTTCATTTTATTTAAAAATTTAGTTGCGAATCTGAAAACTAACCTGATGATGCCTGAGATGTGGAAGCATGAGATGTAGAAGCAACAGAAGTAGATGCACTTATTGCTCTAAAGACTTCTCCTCTCCAGTCAAAAAGTGAATGCTCAGCATATGTCTTCACATTTGCACTAGAAATATGCTTAAGAGGCTGAAGGACCTCTTCCCAATTTTCAGATCTTATACCAGCCTGCTCACACATTAAATGTTTAAGGGAAGCAAATTCCATACCTGCAGTGGTGGCAGCTCTGGCAGACATCCAAATACGATCATAAATAATCTTCCCAATATTGATTGCTTTCCCCCTGTTGAATACAATAATTCAATGTAGCTCTTTCTCTCATCACCTCGCTCAGATGATTAGTAGGAATCAACTTAGATGATATAAAATAATGCCAGGCCTTAGAGGTGGCATATAAATTTGAAGCGGGAAAGTTAAATCTTCTCTCATTAGTTATTTTCTCATAATCCCCTTCCATTAGCCAAAGCAAAAATGTTTTCATCCATTTCTTCCTTCGTAGGATTATAATTTGAATAGAAACAAATTGTATTCAGCTGCAATAAAGAAATTTGTTTGTTACCTGAGGCGTGAAATGAACCAACTATCCTCGTTCTAACACAAAGTTATCTTCTCACTGCGGGAGATTTGGATAAAAATCTTGTTTAACAGAAATAACTGCTAGAGCAGAGAAGCATCAAAATCTGTCCCAAAGGCGTATAACGATCATATCTTCTATCACTCCCTCGGGCTTATCAAAACCTTGCTCCTGAATCAGTTTATGTGATTTTAGAGCTTGCACGTATCGATCGAACTTACGAAATTGTTTGAATCAAAAGTTGATCTCACCCTACATTTCTTTGGCACCATTTCCAAAATTTTCATAAAAATTATCATAAATTCCACATTTAACTTAAAATCACTAAACTCAACTTCTAGAGGCTTAGACTACTGAATCCATGTAATCTCCAAAGCTTTTTCTTAAATTTTCACCATGAATAGTGATTTTCTGATTTCTCTAAAATGCACTCAAACTATATGGTTAAAATAAAAAAAATTTACATATGAGTAGTGCTTACCTCAAGAAGATCAAATCTAGAAAATTTCACTTGAAATGGCTAAAAATTACAAGTTTTGGTGATGCCCTAACTTTCTTGGTCACGAACTCCAAATGAAGAAGACAATAGGGGTGAAAGAATTGTGATTTTTTGGGTTTTTAAAACCTGAAAATGAATTTCACGAATCGGCGCCTAAGCGCGAAAGTATGAAGTTTAGCCGTGAGGCACTGGGGCGTAAGAGCAGGGCCTCGATGCTTACCAGTGAATTCACAATTTTGAAATTTTTTTTTTAAATACACATTTTCGCTCACTTAATCAACCCTAAATTGTTTTAATAAGTATATCATCTCCTTATAATCTTCTTATTTCCTTAATTATGCTTTTATAAATTAAAAATAGATTCAACACAAGTTTCACACAAACAATGACTCTTTACTAAGTAGAACAAATACAGTTAGAAATACAAACCATAAGTCTTCAATCCAAGATCCCTGGATAAGATATCATCTTTTCTACACACATTTAAACACTTAAACAAAATAATAAACGAACACTTAAAACACAAATAAATTTATAACGCATAAAAAACATAAACTAAACACTAACACTTAACACGACTGACTAACACTTAACACAACATAAGAACTTAACTTCATTCTCCATTAAGTGGAACATATTGATCCCTGAATATTTAAGCTTAAAATATTTAGTTTATACTTCTTTTCAATGACATTATCTCTTTCTTTGCAACGACGCCAAAAAATTAATTCTGAAGAAAATAAGAAATATATTTTAATTGTTTTATAATATGGGATTCTACGTAAGTATACGTATCATTTATCAAATAATATAGGACTTTGTGATTAAGCATCGAGATATCGAACCCACAGGGAAATGTTTAAAAATAAAAAGAAATAAGAAAATTAAGTTTTTTATCTTTTAAATTTATTTTGTAAAGTATGTTTTAAAATAAATAATTTGAAAATTCTTTTGATGTTTTTTTAATAAAAGGTAAGCAAGCAACTAAGATTAACAAGACTAGTAAATAATATGAAAGCAATGATAATAAAATATCTTTTTCCCATTTTAATGAATCAGTAATAATTATGGAATTTTGTTGTGGAAGTATTTAAATAAGTTTTAACAAATAGGAGCAATTATATTCTTTACCCTTAATTGGTTCTGTAAAGAAAATTGGTTAATTTGAAGCTTTGAAATTTTGTAGATGGGTTAGGCATGGAAGATAACAGCTCTCACTCTAGAATTAAACATGTTGTGATAGGCATCTAAGGTAAAGAATATAGTTTTCTCCTATTTGATCTTTAGACAGGACTGATACCAGCAGAGCAATTCAGTAGACAAAATTAAACGTTGTGATAGGCAGGGAAGATACCAGTTCTCACTCTAGGATTTTTTATGCATCTAGGGGCTTTAAGCAAGGAGACCCACTCTCTCCCACACTCTTTATTCTAGCATTGGATTACTTCTCAAGGATGCTGGATCATTGCATCTCTAACAAGCCTCATATGTTATATCATCATAGATCTAATATTAAGGTAATCCATCTCTTATATGCATAAAACCATGGTCTACGATGATTTAGCCTTGCCCGGGAGAGTCGGTCATCAGATAGCATCAATTATAATATGGGGCATGTTTAATGCCCATTCTGTTGTTTAAAAAGCATACTCTATACATCTAGAGCCTCCTGTGGTCAAATGAATCCTTCAAATCATTTCATGGGCATTTTTGGGAAGATTAGAGTTTAGAACGCCGCAACCGAACGGTAATTTCCACACCAAAATCCTTGATATAATGCCCGTAAAAATATTTATCTTGAGATTATGAGACTTTATTTTAGTCATACACACTCTCCCATACATTATGGATAAAATAAATCCTTCATATGATGTTCCCGATGAAAAATGGGGTTTCCAAGCAAGACCTGCACCCCAATGCTAGGCCCAACAACCCAGCACTATGCCCAACAACCCAGTGCTAGGACCTAGCTCCCCAACTTTAGGTCCAGTGCCCAACACTAATCTCAGGTTCATAGGAAATTGGAATAGTTTCTGGAGTCTCTAAACCAAGGAGCTAGAAAGTATGCGTCAGCCCCTAGAAAGTAGGCACCCAAAATAGCCCAAAATGAAGCATCCCAAACCTGAGATTTTAGAAATTAGGCATCATGCCTAGGCACCAGGCTTAGTGCTAGGGTGCCAAGCTACATATTCCTCCACTTTTTGTTGGAATTTCCACCCCAAATTTTCCTAATGCAGCTAAAAGTGTGGGATTTTTTTGTTTGTATGGAGATATACCTATGGGTGAGATAATGTTGGTGATTAAACCTTTTTTTGTTTCTTAGGGGAAGGTTCTAGTAGAGTGGAGGATTCCATCTTTAGAAAAAATGGAGGGAATTTTGAGGGGACTGGTTTCTTCCTCTTGCTTGACCCTAAAATTTCATTTTATTTGGTTTTCCCTCTAGCCAGTTGAAGCTGCTTCTTCCTCTTCTTCCTCCTTAGACCTTTTAGAGGAAGCTTAAAGGCAAGTTTTTTTTAAGGTGGATATCAATAGAGCAAGTTTGCTAAAGAAGTCATTGTTGGAGGAGTTACGAGAGCAACATCTCTCCTAAAATAAAGGAGAGCTTCTTCATTCATTGGGGAAGGAGTGGAGTCTGAAGCTTGGAACTTTACCAGATTCTCTTCATGGAGGAAAGCTTCTTCACTCTTTAGGAAAGAAATAGAGCAATCTTCACTGGATCAATGTTGGAGCTTAGAATAAGTAAAGAGAATGCTTCAATCAACAATCATGGGGGTGAAAACTCTTCTAATCTCTGTAATTCCTTTTCCTAGAGCCCCTAAGTCTTGATGTTAGAAGATCTTGGTTAGGGTTCTTGTATGCTTAGAGAAAGCCCCGTAGGTGATTTTTTATTCCCCTACAAATCCAAGAGTAAAACTTACTCTTTCCTTTCTTGGATCAAAAATCTGAAAAATGAGGTCGTACTAATCCCACCGTTTCTCACGGTGGTTTAATCAGTATGGAATTTGAAACCCACCAACTAGAAAGATGAAGGCATTCCTTTAATCTTTTTCTTCTCAGTTATGAGGAATCCTCTTCATGAGACCATCCCCACCTTGCGTCGTACAAACTGAGGAGGGTATCTTATTGATTCCCACAATAAGGCACTGGTATACCTCCCCATCAATCGCCTACCATAGGTTTGTCATGAGATAGCTAGGAAGAGTCCAATTTCATCATTAGAATTGATTGGACCTCATTTAGAGCATGTTTCCACATTCATACGATTGTGCACATGGCATAATTTTAAAATTGCATTGAAAATACCATTTTTCTATGTTTCATTGATCAGATGACCACATCAGTTCGATCGACAACTTCCATCGACTCAACTGATCGGCCGCCATTGGCTTGATCAGTTTGACCGACCATTTTTCATCAATCGCTGTCCTGGCCCAATCAACCATCTACATCTATTGGAAAGAAAACTTGCACAGATTCGACCAACCGTCTACTTCTGGTCCAATCTGTTTGACCGACCATTCTTAATCAATCAATCACCCCTCTCGATCAACTATTCTTTTTTGATCGGCCAACCACGTGGTTTAATCGACCACTTCCATCGGCTCGCTTGATTGGCTGCCACCGGCCTGATCGGTTTGACCAACTAGCTTGATCGGCACATTCATCATTAGGATACACCGTCAGATACTAGTGATGAATGTTTGCTATCTATGATCAATCCTAATCCATCAGAGTGTTCATGACACACTGGATCTCTTTGCATCTGCATATGCATTCCTCATTGCCTCAATAATGAAACTGGGTCATTAGCTGAGTGACCCTCTGCTGGTCATGATGTGACAGCTTGTAATGCTTGCACAGATGTCTTTGTGGGCAATACTAGCTACCACATTGTGACTAGCACATGCATGTTGTGTTAAGGTTCCAAGGGGTCCAATGTGTGCCACATAGAATTTTATTTCCTTAGAACCTATTTTAAAGTATTAAAAAATTCTAATTTTATTACATATGCTTCATGTTTTACTTTCAAAATCTACTTTGAAACTATTGCATATTTTGTTTAGACCTTATATAAGGTCAACATTTTAAAGCATCTCTTTATTAAACCTGCATTTAGTGGTAACTCTTATAATACTTGGATCCATAAGATAGGGTTGGGGATGGTGACCCCGTCAAAACATACGCAGACTTTTTCTTACACCTACACTGTACACACTTAGATGTTGTGATTAGGACACTATGTTAGATGTTCTGTTAGGCTAGGACTAGGGTTCTAGGTAGTATTTTTGATTTCCTAGCTACAGTTCTCTGCAGATTTGGTTACCCCAGTCAGTCATATCTTTTATGTGCTTTTTTCATGTTTTTTAAGGTGTGAGACATGCACACTAGTATGGTAGGGGCAAATGTCTTGTAGGGGATGATCTCCAACAGGAAGGAATTGTAATGATTTAAAGCTAACCTTTTTCTTGTAGGTACTATAAAGCTCTCCACCCAACGAGCATGGACCATCACGTTGCATGCCTTTAACCTGTATTAACTTCTCTGTTTTGTATGTTAAGTATTTTTCTGACTTTCTAATTGTACTTTGAGAGTCCCCTAAGACAGAGTTTGTGTTAGAATTAAGTTAAAAGCACGGGTTCCGAGACTCCTGAAGGGTGGGACCACATGATGATGACTAGGAGCTACTTGCTCGTGTCCCATACCTTAATTCTGAACCTCATTAATCTAAAAAATTAGGACCAAATGTGTACATATGTGGTGCCTAGCTGTCTTTTTCTATTTTTGGGATATGTTACTGACCTAGTGGTACTCGGCCTTTTATTTATTATATTTTACTTATTTTGTAAAATTTCTATGAAATCCTATAATAGATTAAAACATAATCAAAATTATGTATTAAAACATTCATGGTTTGAACATTTTCTTATATTTTTTTCATGGCCTTTGGGCCAGTTTTAAATGGGTTGCATAATATGGATATCACCCAAGTCATACTAATAGGGCCAATATGCTTAGGACTTGAATATATAACTGCATCATTCTGCAAGTCCAGAGGAAAAGTCGCCGTGCTTCTTAAGTCTGACTGACCGAGCATAAATTTCTAATTAGGTGGTTGCTTAGTTCAATTTGGGTGTTAGAGGCTTTCCCGACCCAAATAATGATTAAGTCCTTTATAAGAGTATCTCCAGCTTTGTAGTTGTACCTCTCTTCTCTTTCAACTCTTGCGCATTCCTCGCCACTTTGGTAGGTATAAGTCTCACCTCTACTTTCTACCTATATAGGGTTATAGGATTTAAGGTTTCCTTATCGAGGTCTCCTTGGATGACACAATTTATAGATTTCTGAAAAGGGATCTCTAGTTGTGTTGGGTCAAATAAAATAAAGATGAGGTAGGCTTGGGGTTCTAATAGCTTGGGATGACGGATCTGTGGTATCCAGACCCAAGTATCTCTACCTGATTAGGATTACTCGGCCTCTCCTTTACTACACACTTTAAGCCTTGTCAAACCTTTGACATTTCATCGATTTCATCTCATTGGTTCTGATTGTAGATAGTTTTCCACCCATTTGGGATACGGTGATTCATCCTCTACTTTTATGATTCGGTCAGGCCTTAGAAGCATTTTGTGGATCATACGAGTCAACCTAGTTATTTCATAGGCCTTGATTATCAATGAATCACTATCCATTTGGGATGTGAGAGCCTCATTCTCTGCCTTATGGATTAGTGAGAGTTTTGAAAGTGTCGATATGCTTCTGTGAGATAACAATCCTTTGCTACACCATTTACTAGTCTCACTCAGAAGTAATTAACTAAATGGATACATCCCTTTGGGAGTTGCTCTACCAAAACATGCAAACACTCTTGACTCTCTAGTTGTGGATTGCTTTCGTAAAGTATTCCTCGTAGATATGTTCCAAAGAATTTTTTATTTGATATTGTTGGGACGCACGCTCTTGGGCTATCACACGAAGTTTACTTTATGAAAGTTCTCCAAAGTTTTTCTCTGTTTATCTACCTTTGTCGAAAGGAAAAACTTTTCATTTAAAAGAAGAGTAAGGTAGAGTATCAGACATGCCCATTGAAACTTTTCTTTTCCTCTCTTCACCAGAGGGGTGACATTTTTTTCTGACCCCATGATGGGGGATTTTCGTATGCTGTCAAATGTTTTGCAACACCACAACGCACGGGGCAACTAAACTAGTAAATATGCAGAACAATCACAACAAATATTAATTCAGTAAAATCAATCTTTTCTTTTCAAAATTTTTAAAGTTGATGTGTAATTTTAAATTTAAATTTGCACTAGGATGCAAATGCAGGTATACGTATCATACAAGTAATAATGGCTCTAATGGAGTCCTTAGCCGCACAGATCAATTTTGCACGGTTCTTTATTTTTGCTCCAAATTTGATCCCTTTTCACTCCTTTCTCATAATCATCCATTTAATCATAATTGCAAGAGAAATACACAAAATATCTTCCATTAAAGTGTAATATCATCAAAAATAGGTATAAAAATATGTATAAAATTAGTATATATTTTAGTCGTATCAAAATCCCCCAACTTGAAATGTTACTTGTCCTCAAGTGACACTTTAATCATATAAAAATCAAACTATCAAATTTTTTGGATGAGTTTCTTTAGGACTTTCTAAAATTTTGTTCTAGAAATGTAGTAGTATAATTTAGAAAAAATTTTAGGAAATGAGACCAATTTAAAGTTTAGAAATCTTTTAGGTAAAGGTTAATGATAAATACGAGTTTCTATCTTATTTAGAATAATTGTAGATTTATTAAAATATAGGGTTTATGCATTTTATTTTCTTTACTTAAAAATTTTTTCTAAAAATATTTTTTCTAACTATATTATATTCATAAGCTTCAAAATTTTCTAAAATCTTATATTCTAAAAAGATGAGGTGTGGAACAAATTTTTGATTAGGCCCTTGAATCCTCAAGGTTCTCCTTCCTTTTCACATACTATTGTTCACTTTTTTTCTTTTATTTTTCTTTTCTTTTCTTTTCTTTTTTCAATTCTTTTTCTTATTCTTCTATCTTTTTTAATAAGGAAAGGATTACTATATCTGGATAGGCCTTTATGAATTTTGAATCCCACCCTTCATTTCCTAAAACATAAGGTAGATATATATCTTTTCATAGAAATATAATAAAAGTTCTGAAAATTTATTTCAATAAAAGAAATTTAAGTATTAAAAATAAAAGTCTAATCCTTCTATTTTTACAAAAATACAATTTTTCTTAGTTAAGATAGTTATAAATTATTCATCATTTCTTCAGTAAGAAATTTTTAACTTCAAAATTTTTCACCATTACTATAGATTTTAACTAAATCTCATACTCATTTATATAATCAAAATTTTTCTTGCCTAACAAAACTTCATACACATAATTATTTTACAATCAAAATCCAAATTTTATTTTTAGCACATTTGAGTTAGTTTTTGAAAATTTATTTTTCATCCCCCCCTCAAACTTTAAAGATTTTTTTATGATTAAAAATTTAAGCATATTAAAAGATACACGGGTAGGAATTAAAAACTATAAGTGTCATGTTTGCATGAATTTTTATATTCTAAATATGAAGTAAAATAATTATAAACAAAAGTAAAAACAACCATAACAAAATTTTAACTTCTCATTTCTAAAAGAAATTCATAAGAATTCTAATGTAGTGGAGGAAATAAAAGCAAATTCACACATACTTAAATAGAAATCCACAATTAAAATATATATGGTAGTAAATAGAAAAGTTAAGCATGAAATTTAAATTGTGTTTTAAACATTCCTAAATAGTTTCTGGAATAAGTTCTACACTAACAAACAATGTACACTACAATCTCACTAACATATTTACTACCACAAAAAATCTAAACATTACATCACACAATACAAACAAACAACATCGACTGGTAACATAAAAACAAACTAAAGTCACTCAGCAACAATTACATCAGTCACAATTACAATAAAATAGTCCACTTATCAACCAAAAATAGTGAATAAACAACTCATACAGAATAAAAACTCTACCAAACATCACATAACACAACACAACACAAAACATCAATCCTAATCCTCATCATCATCATCTCCTTCATTCCAGGTACGAGTAGGATCATATGGGGTAAATTGTGGATGTGAGGGTAACACAACACTATAGTCACCTATGATCAATCTATCCATTTAACTTTTATAATTTGGCTCATACTCAATATGTTCTGAAGATAATCTTCAATATGATCTACTTTACCTTCTATAACATTAACTCGATCCACAGTATATTTGATATTATTTTTCATTTTATTTAAAAATTCAGTTGCGAATCTGAAAACTAACCCGATGATGCCTGAGATGTGGAAGCATGAGATGTAGAAGCAACAGAAGTAGATGCACTTGATGCTCTAAAGAATTCTCCTCTCCAGTCAAAAAGTGAATGCTCAGCATATGTCTTCACATTCACACTAGAAATATGCTTAAGAGGTTGAAGGAACTCTTCCCAATTTTCAGATCTTATACCAGCCTGCTCACACATTAAATGTTTAAGGGAAGCAAATTCCATACCTGCAGTGGTGGCGGCTACGCGGACATCCAAATACAATCATAAATAATCTTCCCAATATTGATTGCTTTCCCCCCGTTGAATACAATAATTCAATGTATCTCTTTCTCTCATCACCTCGCTCAGATGATTAGTAGGAATCAACCTAGATGATATAAAAAAATGTCAGGCCTTAGAGGTGGCATTCAAATTTGAAGCGGGAAAGTTAACTCTTCTCTCATTAGTTATTTTCTCATAATCCCCTTCCATCAGCCAAAGCAAAAATGTTTTCATCCATTTCTTCCTCCGTAGGATTATAATTTGAATAGAAACAAATTGTATTCGGCTGCAATAAAGAAATTTGTTTGTTACCTGAGGCGTGAAATGAACCAACTATCCTCGTTCTAACACAAATTTATCTCCTCACTGCGGGAGATTTGCATAAAAGTTATGTACAACAGAAATAACTGCTAAAGCAGAGAAGCAGCAATATCTGTCCCAAAGGCGTATAACGATCATATCTTCTATCACTCTGTCGAGCTTATCAAAACCTTGCTCCTGGATCAGTTTACGTGATTTTAGAGCTTGCACGTATCGATCGAACTTACGAAATTGTTTGAATCAAAAGTTGATCTCACCCTGCATTTCTTTGGCGCCATTTCCAAAATTTTCATAAAAATTATCATAAATTCCACATTTAACTTAAAATCACTAAACTCAACTTCTAGAGGCTTAGACTACTGAATCCATGTATTCTCCAAAGCTTTTTCTTAAATTTTCACCATGAATAGTGATTTTCTGATTTCTCTAAAATGCACTCAAACTATATGGTGAAAATAAAATAAATTTACATATGAGTAGTGCTTACCTCAAGAAGATCAAATCTGGAAAATTTCACTTGAAATGGCTAAAAATTGCAAATTTTGGTGATGCCCTAACTTCCTTGGTCACGAACTCCAAACGAAGAAGACAATAGGGGTGAAAGAATTGTGATTTTTCGGGTTTTTAAAACCTGAAAATGAATTTCACGAATCGGCGCCTAAGCGCGTAAGTATGAAGTTTAGCCGTGAGGCACTGGGCCGTAAGCGCAGGGCCTCGATGCTTACCAGTGAATTCACAATTTTGAATTTTTTTGTTAAATACACATTTTCGCTCACTTAATCAACCCTAAATTGTTTTAATAAGTATATCATCTTCTTAAAATCTTCTTATTTCCTTAATTATGCTTTTATAAATTAAAAATAGATTCAACATAAGTTTCACACAAACAATGACTCTTTACTAAATATAACAAATACAGTTAGAAATACAAACCATAAGTCTTTAATCCAAGATCCCTGGATAAGATATCATCTTTTCTAGACACATTTAAACACTTAAACAAAACACTAAACAAACACTTAAAACACAAATAAATTTATAATGCATAAAAAACATAAAACACTAAACTCTAACACTTAACACGACTGACTAACACTTAACACAACATAAGAACTTAACTTCATTCTCCATTAAGTGGAACATATTGATCCCTGAATATTTAAGCTTAAAATTTTTACTTTATATTTCTTTTCAATGACATTATCTCTTCCTTTGCAACGGCGCCAAAAAATTAATTCTGAAGAAAATAAGAAATATATTTTAATTGTTTTATAATATGGGATTCTACGTAAGTATACGTATCATTTATCAAATAATATAGAACTTTGTGATTAAGCCCCGAGATATACGAACCCATGAGGAAATGTTTAAAAATAAAAAGAAATAAGAAAATTAAATTTTTTATCTTTTAAATTGATTTTGTAAAGTATGTTTTAAAATAGATAATTTGAAAATTCTTTTGATGTTTTTTTAATAAAAGATAAGCAAGCAACTAAGATTAACAAGACTAGTAAATAATATGAAAGTGTCGGCATATTTTTAGGTTATGTGTTTTATTTTAAAAGGGGTCGCCTACAGAAGTTGTCGGCGAATTTTAAATTTAATTTAAATATAGATATAATTTAGAAAGTAGTATTTGATTTTAAATTTGAAGATCTTAAGATATGAAATCAAACCGATCTCACATCCCAAATAGTCTATATAAACGAGCACCGCACCGCAAACCGTGTATCTATCCCTAAGGATAGACACACTGCTTGACGGTGGGGCTCAGTTAAATAAACTAGAAGATTTGTGACATCCGTTTGGTCTGCGAACCAATTTTATAAGCCGACAAATTCCCTGCTTAATATGAAAACATTAAACGGGGTTTATATTACACGGGTTCTTTAAAATTCCTATAAGGGCAAGCCCCTATAGTTAATTACATCTTAAGTGACGGAAATCACCTAAGAAAACTCTCGATAATAATCAATAATTCTGCTCTCAAGAATTTCAAAAGTTTAAGTTTTCAAGGGATTGAATTTTGGGTTTCAATAGGGAATGGATCAAGTTTGGAACATTTTATTTTGGGAATTCAAAGGAAGAAAAGTAGGAGAGATTACGGATTCGAAGTGAACTTCGATAATCTCCCGACTATCCTATTGTTTGGCTTGGATTTAGGAAAGTCCTAACGTTTATTTAATGTTTTAATCTTGCCAATTTTAGTTAATTAGGGCTTATATTTATATGATAAAATCATACAAATAGCCTGGAAGATGTGAGGGTTTATGTCGTATCGAACGACTACCTCGGAATCCTAAAACCGATTAGGGCTTAATTTGCAATGCAAATGCCTAACGAAGAGTTGAGGATTTATGTTGCACTAGGCAAACTACCTCGAAGTCCTATGGCTTTGTTGTTTAATTCTAGGAAAGTTTTGTTGAAGTAGGTTCGAGTTTTGCTTGACGACGATGGCCGTGCTGCCCACCATGCTCCGAGCTCCTTGTTGTTGCGGAGGTTTAGTTTTAGAAGTCATAAATCGGGAGATGAGAGAAGTGTTTGGTTTAGAGAAGTCTTAATTTCCAAGTGTTCTTTATGTTTTAATTAAAAGCAGATCTTAAAGTTGATTAAACGAACCGATTAAGATCCACGGTTCCGTCATCCCGGCACCGTTATTTTCATCGAATTCACTTAGTCCGGATGAATTTGCTAAACTCAACTAAATGAGTTCCGCGCTTTCATTTAGACCGTGGGAAATCCCGTTAGCAACACGTGGGTTACATCATCCGAGGTATTCCGATCATTCGATGAGACGTTTTAATTTAGTTGTAGTTGTAGTTTTGTTGTTACTGTTTGTGATTAAATTTTGAGTTGTCTTATATTTTGAAATGTTGTGGAGGTGAATTTTATCTTGTAGTGTCTTTTAATTTAGTTATGGGTTTCGGTTTTGGTTTACGTCCTAAAGGTGTGGGTTTTCATGCAACGATTGTTTTATCATGCAAGAAAAGTAAAGTGCATTTGCAATAAAATAAATTGCAAGAAAATAAATTGCGAGTAAAATAAAAGCGTACCTGGAGGGTCTTCCCGTCATCCCAAGCTGCACTTAAAACACAATTAGAATATTTAAGCAAGTTCCTAGGTAAAGCTAAGGGAAAGATTTATGGTTTTCTACCGAGTTCCTAATCCTATGGCTAGTCATTTCCTATGACGTCTAGGTTCTCGTGTTTTTAGTTTGAGGACGATTTTCTTCATCGAAGAATAACTAAGTTCGATTGTTCTTATAAATGTCCTATCATATTGAGGAAGTGCTTAGGAAGGGTCCTAAACATCTTTTCAATATTTCTAGGACTGTTTTAAGTCCAAATGAATTTAATTGTGTAAGTGAATCGATCGTCCGAGGTTTTCGATTTTTGTTAACTTGCTCGGTGAACTAGGACATTTGAATATCCTATAAGTGAAGTAACATTTCATTTTATATTACGTTTAGGAGTTATGATAACTAAAGCTCTTGAGGGTAAATTGGTGTTCAAATGGTTTGTGATTCAAATTTAAGTTCAGATTAATGATTTAAGTTTGGAATAGTGTTCAAGTTATTTTAGATTTATTTTGAGTTCCTTATGTCTTAGGTGATGTTATTTAATTCAACTTAATTCAATTTAATTTAATTTAATTTAATTTAATTTAGTTTGATTTGATTTAATTTTTTAATTTAATTTAATTTAATTTAATTTAATTTAATTTAATTTAATTTAATTTAATTTAATTTAATTTGTTTAATTTAATTTAATTTAATTTAATTTAATTTAATTTATTTTAATTTATTTATTTAATTTAATTTAATTTAATTTAATTCTATTTATTTAATTTAATTTATTTAATTCAACTTTTAATCTTAATTTAATTTAATTTAATTTTAATTTAATTTACTTAATTTAATTTAATTTTTAATTTAATTTAATTTAATTTTAATTGAAATTTTTGAAAGAGTTTAATGATTTAATTTTAGTTTAATGATTAAGTCTTTTAATATTTTAAATTTGAGTTATTATTTTAATTAAGAGTTGAATATTAATGAGATAATTAATTTAGGGATTTTTAAATTAAAGAATAAATCTCTTCCTAATAATATCCCTATTTTAATAATTCCGATTTTATTATTCTTCCAAATTTAATCAATTATTTAATTAATGTTTAATCATTTTAAATTGCTCAATGGGTTTCTACCCTTTAATTATTTAAATTTCAATCATCCAAATCAGATTAGGATCAAATATTTTACTTGTTAATTTTTTATTAAACCTAAAGTTTTAATTAAGGGTTAAAATTTAATTACCATTTTTGCCCTTTAAGCTTAATAATTTTATAACTCACTAAATTGAACTCAAATGAACTTGAAATTTTTATGTAACTTCACTCATATGTCAATAAAGACATGAGAGGAGAAAATGTGATTTTTCTGTATTTAATTTATTTATATAATTATTTTTAGTAGAAAATAGAGATTTTCAAGGAAAATTTGATAACATGACCAAGGGAAAGTTTCTGTCCTTAAGAAAATTAGGGGACATTCCTAATGACCAGAGGACCACTTGGACCAAAATTTGTGATTTTTTGAATTATATTTTATTTATTAGAATTATTTTAAGTTCTGGAGTATTAATTAAATTAAAAATAGAATACAAGTTGAAAAATGAATTTTATAATTTTTAAAATTCTCTCTGATATCAAGGATTCCAGAGAACCAAACTTTACAATTTTCTGATTTTTCTATGATTTATTACAATTATTTTAGTGAAAATGCTAGAAAATACATTTTTTTAATTTTAAAATTACCCTAGAGCTTTAAAATTTAATATCTCACTAAATAGACCTAGGAAAAATATGGGGTTTGTTCCTAAGTGATTAAAATTCAAAATGTGACATTTTGGTGAATTTTATTATTTTTGTGATTTTTATTATTTTTTAATTATTAAAAATATTAAAATAATATTAAAAATCAACTTTTTTAGAAAATTGAAATTTTAATTTTCTTAAACTCCCCTGATATCAGAGAGACTCCAAAACCAATTTGGTAAATTTTTGAAAGATATTTTGAAAGTTATGAATTTTTAAAGTTTAAAATGACTAAGTGGCTTAATCAACCCAATTAGTGGGGCTAAACAAGTCCAATTGACCTCAAATTTTTATGGTGGGTTCCTCTGATCCTAAAGGTTAGTGGAGAATTGATTTCAAGTCAATTTGATTTATGGTTAACTCTAATTAATTAGAGACCTATTTTGGGTGTTTAAGCCAATTAGGGTTAATCTGAGTGAATTAACTCAAATCCTATTTTTCCTAGGGTTCTCTGGTCATAAGGAACATCACCAAATTTTCCTAGAATTTATTACACAACATGCTATTTATTAGAATTAAAATACTTAAAAAAGCAACATGCATTTGAAAAATCAATAACTTTTCACAGAGATGGCCTATGACCTTGGAAAATTCAGGGAATGTCCCTAAGTTTAGAGGCTTCAAAAGCCCTATAGTCTCATGCCATGGTGAATTGTGTGAATGCATGGAGAATTGAAACAATGCAGGGAGTAAATAATTAATTAAAAATAAAATACTGGACAAAATTAATTAATTTCTTTTCCACATTATTCTCCTCTGTTCACTGAGCAAGAGGGTATTTTTATTTTATTTTTAGGATTTTTCTACACAAAGATATGAATTTTCAAAGTTCAGGGAATTAAATAAATCAGAAAATACCCTATTTTTCTACTTATCCGAGTCGGCGCCGCGTCGGCCTTAGCCTCTCCGAAGCGGTATGTGTCGCGCTGTGATTGGGCGCCGCCATGCGAGTCGGCCGTCCGGGACCCGCAGTTCATGTAACATTCTGCGGTCGGCGCAATCGATCCGTCCGCTCGATACACGCGCGATCCGACGGCTCTGGTCATCGTCTACGGCGGGTGTGCACCGTGACCGTCGACCTTCTAACCCTAATTTCTCGCTCGATTCTCGATGGATTTTCGTGTTCTTATGCTCTATGGATTCGTCTTGAAGAGACGAACACATCCATACGGTAAACATGCATTGAAATTTACTCGAATGAAATGGAGAATCTCTGTAAGCTCGGGAAGAAGAATGAGTTCATACCTTTGCTCGGAGAAGTGAAGCTTCGATGCGAGAGTTGTTGCACCTTCGATTGGATCTGGCAAGCTCCGGATGAAGTCTCTGCAGTGCAGTGAATTGTCTAGGTTGGACTTCGACCACAGCCGATCACAAAGCTTGGTGTACGGAGCAAGCTGGGTGGCTCGGAGATGGGGCTTTTGCTGGTGGACACCTTCCCTTGGTGCAGTGAAGGTGTAGGACCAATCGATTTGGGGATTGGTTTCTTGTGGAGAAGTGTCCTGGTTTTGGGTGGAATTTCGACTGCGAAATTGAGCTCGCGGAGAAGAAATGGCGGGGGGATCTCCTTTGGGGATCAAGTGCTCTGTGTATGGGGAGGAGTACGGAACAATTTTGGCGAGTTTTGGCAAGGTTTGTGCAACTCTTCTTCTATGGCCGAGAGGGGGTGGTGTTTAAATAGGCATGGTTGGAGGCTCTCCCGGGGGGTTTAATGGTTGGGATCGAGCTGCTACGGTGAGGAGAAGAACAGTGCAATGGCCATTTGGAGTGAGGCGGCTCGGCAAGGTGGAATTCCAAAATTTGGCTCCTCCCGAGGTCTCGGCCATGGTGTTTTCCGGCGACCCGGGCGGGTGGCCGGCAGGCATGGGTCACTCTCGGGTCCGAGTGGGTCGAGGCTGGAGGCTTGTGCGATCGATTGGGCCTTGCCATGTGTAAAGGGTTTGAATCAAAATGGCATGAGGAGGTGGCTTCTTTTGCACTTGGTTTGGTCAACCCATTGAAAATGGGCTTGGTTCACCTCTCCATGGTTGATTTGGGCTGAGGGAGGATCGGGTAAATCGGCTAGAAAAGGGTGGAAAGGTCACCATCCATGAATATTTTGATTAATCATGGATTAAGGTGAAGCATTAAAAGGGTTAAAACCTTTTTAAGGGGGCTTAAAAGAGGCTCCTCCTTTTGCCATTAATGGCTTGATCACATGTCAAACCTTCCATGGCTTCATGTGGCTTGTTCATGGCTTGCATTTGGCTCCATTTGGCTTAGGAAAAGTTTAGTCAATTTCATGGAAATAGAATTTAGGAATTTTGGTACTTTGGTGGAGAATTTTCATGAAGCTTGATTTGGAATGGCTTAATGATGATTTTAGGACTTAGGTATTGAGTTTAATTGAAAGTATGATGAGGGGAAATGTCATGTGGGCTTTAGGATGATTTGGGCTCATTGAAATGGTTTTAGATGGGCTTTTAAAATGGTTTAGGAAAGTGGGCTTTTGAATTTTAAAATGGATTTTGGGATGAAATTTTGGTAAAGGCTTGGGCCAAATAATTGTTGAGTTTGGTTTAGGGATGCTTCATGAGTGGTTTGAAACAAGTTTGAGGTGATTTGGGTTTGAATTGGGTTGGATATGGGCCTTTTTGGTAAAGTGGCTAAGGTGGGCCAAAATGGGCTACCATGGGCCAAAGTTGGGCTAGAGTTGAAATTGATGTAAAATTAATGTTGGGAAATGTTTATGGGAGTGTTTCAAAGAGGTTTTGGCTTTGGTTAGGTTTTGATTTTGGGATTTGGGCTCATTTGGGTTAGGTTTGGGTTTAGGTCAAAAACGGGCCTTTTAATTTTGGGTTGAACTTGAGTGGGGTTTGGATCAAAATCTTGGGCAAATAATGTTAGTGTTTTGTTTATGGGGATGTCAAGGAAGGTTTAGAAAAGATTTGGGTTTAATTGGAGTTGAATTGGGTGAGTTTGGGCTAAGTTTGGGTCATGGGTCCAAATTGGGCTTTAAGGCCAAAAGTGAAATTGGATCCAAATGCCACTCAAATTGGGCTTGGATTGGGTCTGGATTGGTGTTGGGGATGTTGAATTGAAGTTTAGAATTGAATTGGACCAGAATTTGGGTCAATTGGGTGGGTTAGGTTTGACATTGGGTTTACTTTGGGTTAAAATGGGTCAAATTGGGGGTTTTGATAAAAGTGGGGTAAATTGACAAAATTGGCCCATAGTGTAGTTGAACAAAATGAAATTGGGAATATTTGAGATTTTCTGGAATTTTCTGGGAATTTTTTGAATTTTTGGATTTTTGGGTCAAGAGGGGTATTTTGGGTATTTGAAAGGTATTGGGGGGTATTTTGGAATTTTTGGCATTTTTGGGTATGGATGATCAATTTGAGTGATGTGGAAATGTTTGGGATTGGTTTTGAAGAGTTTTGGGTGATTTGGAGATTTTTGAGAAATTTGGGTAGTTTCAAGGGCATTTGGTAGGTTAGGCGGGGTGTAGGGTCCCGGGGGTTAAAAATTGAAAATTTGGAAAATTGAAGAATGGGTGGATGTAAGTGGAATACAACCATTTTGGTTGAGCCATGAAGCCATATCAAGCCCACATGAGCCATGAAGGGACTCATTCGAGGCATTCATTTATGTTGTTCACTAACCTCTTAGCCGAGGGCTTAGGGGTTAAGGACCATCCATGTGAATCACCTACATGAGTCGGGAGGTCGAGTTGGCTAAGGGTGTGTTTTTTAGGAGGTGTATGGAAGTGTAGTGTGTGTGTAGTGTATGTGTAAGTCGGCCCCTCACCAAACCAGGGCCACCTGGGCGGTCCTAAGGCCAAAGAGTCCTATAGGAACTCATCCTTTAAACTTCCATATTTGATTTCAACCCTCTAGGTGATTAGGGGTTTACGATCAAGTTTGTGGAGTTTGCGGGGAGTTAAGAAGTGGTTTGAATTTCTAAGAGGTGGGTCCCGATTCTAATCCTCTAAGATAGTCGAAGAAAAGCTAAGGCTAGATCTAAAATCTTAAGAGAAGAAGAGAAGACCTCATCAAAAATGAGGTCAACAGAAAGCAATGAGAATAAAATATATTTTTCCTATTTTAATGAATCAGTAATAATTATGGAATTTTGTTGTGGAAGTATTTAAATAAGTTGTGCCAAATAAGAGCAATTATATTCTTTACCCTTAATTGGTTCTATAAAGAAAATTGGTTAATTTGAAGCTTTGAAATTTTGTAGATGGGTTAGGCATGGAAGATAACAGCTCTCACTCTAGAATTAAACATGTTGTGATAGACATCTAGGGTAAAGAATATACTTTTCACCTATTTGATCTTTAGAGAGGACTGATACCAGCAGAGCAATTCAGTAGACCAAATTAAACATGTTGTGATAGGCAGGGAAGATACCAGTTCTCACTCTAGGATTTTTTAGGCATCTAGGGGCTTTAAACAAGGAGACCCACTCTCTCCCACACTCTTTATTCTAGCATTGGATTACTTCTCAAGGATGGTGGATCATTGCATCTCTAAGAAGCCTCATATGTTATATCATCGTAGATCTAATATTAAGGTAATCCATCTCTTATATGCTGATGATACCATATTATTCTCCAAGGGTAGTAAGGGTGTTGTAAAAAAAATTCACAGGTTCCTTACGCAGTTTTAGAAAATTTCTGAAATGCCTTTAGTATTGATAAACTCACTAACATTATTAGCAGTAAGATAAATCCCACAATCAGATAGTGGATGTCCACATTTATGGATTTACCATTGCTTATACCCATATCAGCTATTTAAGAGTGCCTTTAATCAGAGGTAGAGCCAAATAGGTACAATTTAATGTAGTCATTGATAAGATTCACTCTCAGCTTAGCTGTTGGACATCCTCATTCTTACCAAATGGGTGCATAATCACCCTTCTGAGAAGTATCCTAAAATCCTTCCCTTCCTACATTATGCAACTAGATACAAAGAAAAAAATTACTCAGCTACACTTAAATTGTTGCTTCAATAGATTTCTATGGTCAGGGCAAAAGAAACAAATGCAATGGCCTAGTTGGCAAAACGTGACCAGACCTTACAATGCTGGAGGTCTTGGCTTCAAGGGGCTCCCCCTGTTACAAACTGTTTATTTATGTAAATTGTGGATTAATATCAGACAACAGGACTCTTTTGGGCTATGTACTTTCTTGATAAATATTGTGAATTCTGTCATCCAAAGCTGGTGGTTAGGATGGCCGGAGACTCCAAAACATGGGTTAAGTTTCTGAAGATAAGAGATGTGGTAGACCATATTTTTCCTATGGGAGCTAGGAGGTTGAGAGGTGCAATTTTGGCTAGATAATTGGTGTCCTTCTAATCTGTTAACCCCCATAACTGAGACAACTAATCCTCTTCTAAAATTGGTTAATTGCTGGGAGGTTGATAGTTGGTCATCTGTTTTACTCTCTTCTATGGTTCCTGAGGCTGCTGTTGGCATCATATCTAGAATACCTTTTTATAGATTTAAAAAAGATATCGCTATGGTAGCTTCCTGTAAATATAAGAGCCTGTCTAAACTCATCTACTCCAATATGTACTAAAGGATTGCTACGCCTTGTGTGGAGAGGCTGTGGAACACGTTTTTGACTCCTTCAATTTCTTTTCTCTGTTGGAGGTTTTCCACAACCTTCCTCCTACTAATGACCTATTAAAGATGAAAGGGGTGAGAGGCCCTTCTAAATCTTGCCTATGTAATATGGAAGTGGAATCCCTTGCACATCTCTTTTTTTAATGTAAAGTCTCTCAACAGGTGTGGATAGAATTTTTGAAGGATTTGGAGGTAGACACAATGTTACTAGAATGGTTGTTCCTTCATGAACATTGGCATAGTTGGAATAATGTTAAGCTTGGCCCCATGCCTTTATCATTGCATGGTTCCTTTGGATGGCCACAAATCAGTCTAAGTTTGAGGATCCACTTTTTCTACCTTTTAGGTAGCCAATAACTGTAAATCCTTTTTAAGCAAAATAATACACCATAAGCATTTATCATTCATCCTCAACTGTATGAGACACATGGGTTCAACATCATTTTCTGTTACTAAAGACTTTTAGAGAATACTTTTTTTCCCTCTATTAAAGTTAGCACAAGTAGGGGTTTTATTGGATCTGGAGCTGGTATTGAAGGCATATTCAGAGATCACTTGGGCAGGTGCTTGCTATTTTTCCACTCTCTTATGTTTGCAGAGGATGTATTGGAATCTGGGGCAGATGCAGTGTACTAGGCCATCAAATTAGCCATCCAAAACAGGTGGCTCAACTTACAGGTTGTGATGGATTCTTTCACTCTCCTGGAGGCTATCTCTAATCCTAATCACTCCCTAAGATAGTTATTTCACTGGGTCCAACTGATTCATTCCTTGCTGACATTACTTGAAGCCCATCTCTATTTTAACTTTAGGGAAGGTAATCAGCCAGCCAATTGGTTGGTTAAGCAAGGGTGTATGTCCCAAGTTGTTTTAGTGCATTCCACTCCTTCCCCTCCTCTTTCTTTTTTACTACATGGGGAGAAGTACAATTTCCCTTACTTAGAGTTGTAACTAATGCTTAATCAATAGATTTACTCTTTATGGAATGTATACACACACACACACACACACACACACACACACACACACACACACACACACACACACACACACACACACACACACACACACACACACACACACTAACATAGATATGCACAGGTATATACAAAATAAACACAAACATGATTTAAATAAAATAAATTATATTTATACATTCATATATTAAAATTTATACACACTTACTCATACATCACATGTTTACATAAACACATATATTAATACACAAACTTAAGCATTCTTTACTCTCCCTTTTATCATAATATACATATATATATATATATATATATATTGCAAGAAATACCCAATTTATATATAGGGTAAGAAACTCTATATATAAATGGGTGATATCTTGATTAAGTATAGTAAAATAATATATTACAAAGCTCTAAGATGGGAAATCGAATATTGTCCCCATGTAACAAAAAGGATAAAGGAGGATGGGGAGAAGATTTAACAACAAATGCTTCAAAAATTTTTCCCAAACCTGCCAACCAGTGAGCTGGCCTATTACCTTTTCTAGGAAAGTGAGTAAAAAGAATTTGAGAGGACTGAGTGAAAGGAATAATTCATTGTAACCATTTTAAAATGTGACAAATATGTCTGTTCAGCCCTTGCAAAATTATGATGATTACTTGAGAGTATGATTCCATTATGAGTTTACAAAACATGCATCTTTGAGAAATGAAACGGGCGCAGTAAATAACAGTCATTTCAGCTTCCAAACATTTTTAGCCAATGTGGGGAAGTGGAAGAACATAAGACATTTCACCTATGGTTCTTCATAAGCACCCCATCATTTCCAGCATCCCTATCGGAGAAACTACCATCTATGTTCACCTTCAGCCAGTTAGAGGGAGGGGTAGACCATGATATTAGGAAGAAGGGTGGAGTGTATGCTGAGGAACTGATAGGAGAACAACACTTGCAAATGTTAGGGAACTTCTTAATGTTGTGTCAATTTATGGGTGAAGGATATGCAGCTGGTAACAACCTTAGGCTCCATGGGTTGTATACTTCTAAATTTAACAAGATTCTTGTGCATCTAGAGGAACCAAGCCATAAATAAAGGTATAATTTATAGATCTAAGCTAGCTCAACTAAAAACAGTCAACCTTCATCTTATCCCGTAGACAACTACACATATTTTGTGAGAAGGAAAAGCTAAAGAACAGATGATCAAGAGTTTCTCTTTAGTTTTATAGAAATAGTAGCAAGAGGGCCCTCTCAAATCTTTAAGTTTAAGGATGTCATCAGTAGACCATAGCATAAGTCGAATCCTCCAACAAAAAAAGGACATTGAAGGGGTGAGGAATTTACCCCAAACAACTTTTCCCTAATTCAAAGATTCCCATTGAAAATATTTCTGGGAAATGAAGGAGGATAGTATCCAGGAAAGGACTTTTTGGCTGTTAATTGAACTTTTCGCCTAGGGGTAAAAGGTGTACTTAATACATTAATGGTTTGTGTTGGAGTTATAAGAGTTTGGAGAATTCTGCAATTCCATAGATTCTCATCCCAATAGTCCTTAACAAGTGTTTTGTAGTTTGCTGTGTCAGGGGGGTAAGCTTCTAAAAATTCCAGACCCACTAATCTATCCATAAATTAATTTAGCCATCCCCTAGCTCCCAAATAAACAATTCTTCAGCCTGCTACTTTATGGCCAACAAATTGGACCAAAGCTTAAAGTCACCCATCTTTTTTATCACAAGAGTAGGATGCACATTCCTGCAATATTTTTCTTTCATGAACATGGCCCATAAACAGTCCTGAGCTCTGAATTTGATCCACAATTTGTAGAGGCTAATAAAACTGAGATGCTAGAAGCTCATAAAACCAAGACCCCCAGCCCGGATAGGTTTACATAGCTTCTTCCAGGGTAGCCAGTGAACCTGCTTCCTTTATCTAGCCCAAAAAATATTTTGAAAAGCCTCACAAGGGTAACTTGTGTGCTTTTCTTCATACAAAATAGTTGTATGGCATATGTTGGAACGACAGTAAGAATGCTCTTCAGCAAGGTAATTGTCCTACCATTATATAAGAATGAGTTAGTCCAACAGTTAAGTTAAGCCTTAATCTTATCCAAAATTTCATTGAATTGAGCTTGCTCGGTTCTATCCTTAAGCAGACGCACCCCAAGGCAATTACTAAAAAGTGAGCCAATACTGAACCCAATGAAATTAGTGATCCAATGTATTATCAAAGAGCTGGTGTGAGCACTGAAGTAAATTTGACATTTCTGTTGGTTAAGAGCCATACCTGAAGTTAGTTGAAAGTGCACTAACCCTTGATAAATTATTTTGACTGCAGTTTTTCAGGCTTTAGAGAAAATGATGATGTCATCAACATAAGATATGTGGCTGATGCGAAGATTGTATCTGTGGTTGTATGTCAAGTGAGGAGAGTTAGCAAAGAGAAGATTAATGATTCTGGATAGATAATCAAAGGCTAAAATGAAAAGTGTGGGGGACAGTGGGTCACTTTGCTTAATCCCCCTGGTAGCACTGAAGAAGCCATGACCCTTACCATTGACCAAAATTGAGTCGACATTACAATATGTCATATCTCAACAAGTTAAATAAAATTGACATGGAATCCTATGGTAGCTAAAGTATCTATAATAAAGCCCAAATTGATTGTATCATAAGATTTATTTAAATCTAATTTGAAGATTACATTATTTCCTCCACATTTCCTGTTGAGGTCCAACAGCAGCTCTTGGGAAAGTAAAACATTATCAGAAATATTCCTACATTTCACAAAAGAAGCTTGATTGTCACAAATAAGTGCTTGTATAAGCAGTTGGTATTATAAATCCATAATTTTACTAATGATTTTAGAAATAACGTTGGTGAGGCTTAGAGGTCTAAAATCACCCCAAGTTCTTCAGAGCTTATTGTTAGGAATTAAAGTGATAGTTGAAATATTAAAGTATTTAGAAGGATCCAATTTATTGATGAAGCTTTGTACAAAAGAAATAACATCAGTACCAATGATATTCCAAGCCTCCATCTAGAAAATGGAAGAGAGCCCATCAAGGCCAGCTAACCTATAGCTATCAATAGAGTCAAGAACCAGCTTAATCTCAGCTTCCACTGGAACATAGGTAAGATACATACAGTGAACAAATTTCCTGCTGTTTAGGAACAAATCCACATTTATGCGGAGCCTGGTTTCCTATTTGCAATTAAAGAGATTCTGGAAATGCAAAACAGCATCCATGGCAATATCCTCAGTATTTTTAATTTTATGCCCCTTAGAATTGGTAATAGATAATATCATGTTACACTTTCTCTTAAAGTTAATACAAGCATGATAATAATTGATGTTTCTGTCACCTTCAATAAACTTAGTGACAACAACTTTTTGCCTTAAAATGTTTTCATAGAAATTAATACATCAAGTAAGACCTCATTGGACTTGTGTAGCTCAGCCTCAGAAGCTAAACCAACTTGATAATCAGTTTCCAGTTTTCTATCCTGATCCTCAGCATCATTGATTTTGGTGTGGACATTAACAAATTTCTCCCAATTCCAACCATTAAGGTGTTTGGCTAATCTCTTTTAAGTGCCCTGGAGGTTAAACTAAGGGTTATCACATTGAATTGGGACCCAAGCTTTGGAAACTTCAGTGCAGAAATCAGGATGAATAGACCACATGTTCTAGAATCTAAAAGGGGATTTACCAAAGCAATTAGAATTTTTAATAGATATGAGCAGTGGTTTGTGATCAAATCCAGCCATAGATAAATGAGAATTTGTAGTGTATAAGAAGGTTTGTAGCCACTGAGCATTAGCCAAAATCCTATCCAATCTTTCCCATAAAGTGCTCCTCCTCCAAGTGAAAGGTGCGCCTTGAAAACCCAAATTAAAAAGGATAGCATTAGTAATAAAATCGTAGAATTTATCCATAGAAGAAGCCAAAGGGGGTCTACGTCCCCCTTTCTCAGTAGGAGAAGTAAGGCAAATCAAATTTTTGCTAAGGATCTAAAAGGAGTTAAGAGATTGGCTTTGGTGAAGCAAATCTTGCTAAAGGGCTTGTTGTTAAGTAACTTAACAGTTGTCATAAATAAAAGTACATAACCAATCTGTGCACCAATAGAAAAATTAAAACGAATTAACTGGGGGTGGTCTAAAAGAAAAGACCAATGTAATTCAAATCTGGCAAAAATCTAGATTTTTTTGTTGATATTGGCCAAATGAGAAAATTTGGGGAATTTCTTAAGAATCTAATGAGGATATTTGGTAACCATTAGCTCCAGAAGAGAAAAGCACCAAATTTTATGTAGCTTAATAAGGTGAAGTAAACAGTTAAGGGAGGAAAATGGGCAATGCATGTAGAAATTTTTTTCCTCTTGTCCCAAGTTCTTAGGTGTGGATTTTAGTGGATTTTAATTTAAAATGAGGGGATTATCACATGATAAAATTTGATTGTCCTCCATTATCTGTTTTAACTCTAGCATACCTTTTTATTTTCTCCCTCTCTACAATTGCAATGCATCAGATATAACATCAGTCAAAGTGACAAGAGTTTGGATATCCACCTACAGGTTATCCAGAAATTCAGTAGCATCTATGTCCTGAATAACTTGAGCCTGGTGAAGAGCAGTAGGAGAACATTCATCAGAGACATTAGGGAGAATCATAACTAACACAAGATCCTTAATACAATCAACTAGAACAACTACTTCAGGATGGAACCCTAAATTGTGAGTAAGGGGACAACAAGATAAAGACCTAAGGGAGAAATAATAGGTATTTCTGGAGAATTAGCACCTTCATAAGAGTTCATATGTGGTATCTCAGTAGGTAAATCTAAATGATCCCATACCAATTCTATATGAGACATAACAGTAAAAGAAGAATGTTCAGGGTGATTGGATGGAGGACCAATTACAACAAGTTTTTCAATGTTCCCTTGAATAGACACCATAGGTTTGAGGCTAGGATGGAGCCTGTAGCACTTATCATTGGATGGTTGCAATAGTAATGCCTTTGTTTAGTAATAATGGGTTGTCAATACTTATTATGGACTGAGCCTAAACAGATTTCCTCAAGGGAGGAGAGTGATATCTCTTTCAACCAAAATCCTAGCAACAGAGGGTCTGAATAAATTGAAAGTAGAAATGTCAAGCTTCATTCGTCTCCCCAAGAGGGAACAAATGGAGTACAAAAAGTTGTGGTTGAGGTATTTCAATTTCAATCCTGGTAAATTGAACCTAATGGGAATAATTGAGGGTTCCTAGGTGGGATCAAAATCAAGTGTCCACTTAAGTATCTTCGTTGTTTTACCTACAATTTGGAGGTATTTTATTGAGAATATCTTGGCATAATCCTCCTTTTTCACAAGTTAAAGCATCACAACTCAAATAACCCTACTTTCTAAGAACTTAAAAGCTTCAAATCTTCAAAAGATTTTCTAATAGCTTCCATCTTAGGGTGACCCAGTTGATACTTACCAATAAAAGTAAATTTGAATTCCTCATTGAGCTCTATAAGTTCAGCTTTAGAGATTATAAGGGCATGTTTCCCTACTTTTTTACATCCTGTTTTAATAAAAGATCAATCCCCATCGTTTTCATATGTGTCATGGTAGACCTGGGCAATCAATAGCTTGTCTTTTAGTCTATAATCGCCATGACCCATTACATCAGCAAGGAAGGATTTTCCAAAAGTGTTGGGGTCTGCATTATTAAGTGCAACCTCCATAAATGTGTGCCAAACTCAAATAGCAGGGAAAACCAGTGGCAATGGAACATTAAGTAGAAACAGAATTTAAAAATCCAAAACCCAGGAAGCACTAACTGCAGTAAAACATCAAAAAACCATAGACTAACCAACTAACAACTGCGAAGGAGTAAGAAGAAGCAGGATTAGAAGGAGGTTAGTCACTTGTAAAGCAATGGAACAGATAGCTGCCGTTGCTAGGTTCAAATTCTAGCAGGAAAATCCTGTTTCTATATACATACATACATACATACATACATACATACATATATATATATATATATATATATATATATATATATATATATATATATATATATTAATAAAAAGGAGCAAAACAAAGCTCCCTACATGTTAATAATAAGGGGTGTACATGAAACCAAAAGGATCCCCAAAAAAAGGAGGGGATCAAAAGCCTCTCTTACATCAGCTTAACTCAAAATATAATAAAAGTACATGGACAAGTATACTTATATATATATATATATATATAGAAAAAATATATATGAGTATAAACAAAAGAGAGAAGAACCAAAAAACATAGGAGATTAAAAAATCTTGAAGTAAGGCAATCCCATCTGATCTCCATTAATTAATCTAGCTAGAGGAGGGAGGGTGGGTGGGCAGCAATAGTAATAGATTCTACAAAATTTTCTTGGGTAGCCAAACAGTGAGCAGTAGCATTGGCCTCTCTAGGAGTGTGAGCAAAAGTGCAGTTAATGGACTGGATAAAATGAGCCATCTTGCATATCCATCTTTGTATGTACCAAGCGGGGTGGCTGTGTTTTGCAAAAATTTGATGCAGCATAGAGAATCAGATTCAACCATGAGGGGGCTTATATTGCACTTGTGGGCGATCAGGTGGGTCCAGTAAATAGCAATTATTTTAGCTTCTAAAGCATCAACATCACAAGTGGGGGAGGAGAAAAATAACAGACAATTGCCAAGGCAATCTCTAAAAAGGCCTCCAAAACCAGCAGAGGCATTGCAATAGCTACCATCAGTATTGACTTTAAAAGTACGAGGTGAAGGAGGAGACCAGACAGTAATGGAATCAAGAGGTATCTGAATAAGTGTTTGGGGGCTCCAGTTGGTACAAATATTCAGTAAATTGTAGTGCTGAATGAGTTTATGGATATAGGCTTGACAGTTTCTCACAACAATGGAAGCTATGGGAGTCTGACCATCAAATCTGACCTTGTTTCTGACCATCCAGATGAACTAGGCTACAGTGCAAAAGATGACAAATAGGTTAGCTTTAGCCCAATCTTTCCAGCAATCAGGGAAGGAGTACCAGCTTAAGAGTATAGTGTTTACTTGTAGAGTGTTTAGTATGTTATGCCAAACTATTTGAGAGAACATGCAAGAAAAAAATAGAAGATCTAGTGTTTCTTCAGCATTTTGACATAGGGAAAAACAAGATGGACCTCTTAGGCCCTTTAATTTAAGGATATCATCAGTAAGGAGTATTTTATGCCATAATCTCCAACAAAAAAAGGACATAGAGGGGGTCAATATTTTGCTTAATACCCTTGGTAGCATTGAAGAAACCATGGCTTTTACCATTAACCATAACAGAAATGGCATTGCAATTAAGCCATCTTTTAATTAAATTGACAAAGGTAGGCTAGAATCCTCTAGCAGTCAGAGTCTCCAGAATAAATGCCCAGTTGATGGTATCAAATGCCTTATGGATATCTAGTTTGAAGATATCATTATGACCTCTACATTTCTTATCCAAATCAAGTTAAAATTCGTGGGCAAGTAGAATTTTATCTGAGATGGATCTGCCTTTGACTAAGGCAGCCTATTTTTTAGTAATGAGGTGAGAAAGATGAGGTTGGAGCCTGTTAGCCAGAATCTTGCTGATGATCTTAGAAATGATAGTGGTTAAGCTGATTGGCCTGAAATCATCCCAAACAGATATGGTGTTGTTTTTTAGGATCACGATGATGGTGGAAGAAGTAAAATACTTGGGAGGCTCAAGCCCATGGAAAAAGCTTTGAATAGCAGAAACAACATCTGTACCAATGATATGCCAGCTAGCTTTATAGAAGGATGAGGTGAAGCCATCAGGTCTAGCTGCCTTGCTACCATCTATGGAGTCAAGAGCAGATTTAATTTCAGCTTCAGAAGGAGGATGAGTGAGTAAGAGAGAGTTTACATAAGGATGGTCATCCTGAAAAAGAATAGCATTAACTGGAGATCTGTGAGAAGAAGAAGTGCCAGTAAAAAGGGTTTGGAAATGATTTACTGCATCAGCAGAAATATCATTAGGATCTGATAGTTTGAGCCTAGCAGAATTGGTGATATTTTGGATCACGTTGCATTTTCTCATGTAGTTGATACAAGCATGGTAAAACTTAGTGTTCCTGTCTCCATCAACAAATTTGGTTACATCAGCCTTCTGTTTAAGGAATAGATCTTGATATGTGATTTGTGAGAGTAATTTAGCATTGGCAGCAATAAGTTCAGCTTCATAATTGGTACCATGTTGCACTCCAGCTTCTAAAGTAAGAACCTCCCTTTCAGCAATCTTGAGGTTTTCTTCCACATAACCAAAAGTGTGCCAGTTCCAAATTTTAAAATGTTGAGCAGTTTGTTTATGTAATTGCCATAAAGTTGTCCAGGAATTAGTGATGTTGTCCACTTTACAGATTTTCACCAATTCAGATAGAAAGTTTGGGTGTTTGAGCCACATATTTTGGAATCTGATGGGACCACCTCCACCATGATTAGTATTGCTTATAGTGCATAAAAGTGGTTTGTGATCTGAACAAGTCATGGCAAGATGGGTGTTAAAAGTAAATGGAAAATGCTGAAGCCATTGGGAGTTGACAAGAAACCTAACTAGTCTTTCTTAAGTATTGCCCCTTCTCCAAGTGAATTTGGGGCCCTGAAAACCCAGATCAAAGAGAGAAGCATCATTAAGGAAGTTATTAAATCTGGTCATTGGTGCAGGTAGAGGAGGATTTCCCCTTTCTTCTCAGTAGGAGAGGTTAAACCGTTGAAATCACCTCCTAAAATCCAAAAAGAGTTAGTAGAAAGACTGATATGGAGTAAATCCTGCCAAAGTAATTGTTGTTGGATAGAATTGCAGCTAGCATAAACAAAAGCAGCTTGGCCTTGTTGCTCCCCAAGAAAGAAATGGATATGTAGAAATTGTGGATGATTAATCAGAACAGTCCAATAAAGTTCAGTTCTAGCAAATAACTAAATTTTATTGTTGAGATTAGTTGCAATGGAGAAATGAGGGAACTTATGGAGGATGTGTTGTTGATTTATTGTAACCATAGGTTCAAAAAGAGAAAAACACCATAAATGATGGGTTTTAACTAGCTATTTTAATCTTTTAAGGGAAGAGAGGTGAGCCAATCCCCTTATATTCCAGCAATGTAGTTTGATCATAGAGAAGTATTTCCTTTCCCCCTAGTATTATAAGGGGCAGTTGGGGAAGAATTTGGGGGGTCATTGATAAGCATTGTATCAATTGTAGGATTTAAGTCCAACTTGTTTTTCCTTCTTTTGTTGCTTTTTTGGGTCTTCCATTCAGAAGGTAAATTTTCATTCAGTTGGGCAATATTTGGGGATGTAATATCTGGTAATTCCTCTGGACTCAAAGGATCTACCAGATCATCAATTTGTTGAATAAGTGGCTGATCTCCTTCAAAGGGAGTTTGTGACACTGTGTCTTCAATTGGAGTTACAGTTTGTTCCATAGGAATAGGTGGCTGATCTCCTTCAATTGGAATTTGTGGCACTGTGTCTTCAATTGGATTTGCAATATGTTCCATAGGAGCAGTAACATCAGCCACTTCTATAGCAGTGGCATGGGGATCTTTAGTAGTGACAACAGAATCCATTAAGATAGCTTCAGGAACTTCCAGAGCAGGTCTCTCTCTGGTAGTAGTGGGATTTTTGTTTTGTGGAGGGTGAAGTCTGTAACAAGCATTATCTATGTTCCCAAACATCCTGTAGTGGGAGCAGTATAAAGGCCTATGCTCAACCTCAAATTCCTGCCAAAAAAGTTCATCTTCTCCAGTTTTAACCCAGACTCCCTTAAGATCAAGGAGGGTGATGTCCCTCTCAACTTGTACCCTTGCAGTAGCTGGTCTAGCCATGTCAAAGGTAGGTGAATCAACCTTCAAAGGGGTGCCCAGCACCTGACTGATGTTGAAAATGGCAGTAGGATGATAATATTGTATAGGTAGGTTAGGGAGTTTAAACCACATATGGGTGCTGGGGGGTTCTTTAGTAGGGTTAAAATCATGTGTCCATTTGATTAACTTCATAGTGGCACCTGCAATGACAATAGCTTGCTTGCCAAAAAGTCTTGCATAGTCTTCTTCATTGGATAATCTAATAAGTAGGTGTCGGCCATCAATCAAGCCAAGCTTCCAGGAGCCAGATAAAGCTAGACTATCAAAAAAGTTCCTCACAGGTTCCATCTTGGGGTGACCCAGTTGGAATTTACCAATTAAAGTAAATTTGACAGTTAAGTGAGTTGGTGGACCTCATGGGAAGTAAATGATACAGTAGGTTAGCCATTAATTGTACCAGGGGGTCTTAAATAAGGGCAGGTTCCCTTGCCAGCCACAACATCATGAAGTGCTTGTGGGAAAACAAGGTGATAAAAGGATTTGTGTGGAGTTTGGCCACTGCCAACAACATCTGCATAGGTGGCCTTTGCCCATTGGGCATTAGTAGCAATGTCAATGGGGAAAGGTCTAGCCATAGTAGATGAAAGCAATCAAAGGCAGAAAAAGCAGAGAAGAAGAAGAAAGAAATTCCATAGAAAATAATAATGGAATCAATGGAACAGTAGCAAAGTTTGAAAAAGAGGCAGGTTCCCTTGCCAGCCACAGCATCATGAAGTGCTTGTGGAAAAACAAGGTGATAAAAGGATTTGTGTGGAGTTTGGCCACTGCCAACAACACCTGCATAGGTGGCCTTTGTCCATTGGGCATTGGTAGCAATGTCAATGGGGAAAGGTCTAGCCATAGTAGATGAAAGCAATCAAAGGCAGAAAAAGCAGAGAAGAAGAAGAAAGAAAGTCCATAGAAAATAATAATGGAATCAATGGAACAGTAGCAAAGTTTGAAAAAGAGGAGTCCGGGAAGAAAGAAAAGGACCAAAACAACTTGAAGAACCGCGAAAATCCAAAACAGAAAAGCAAACCAGGAGCAAAAGCACCATCCACAGCTGGGAACCTACCTAGCACCGCCAAAAGCTCCATTATAGAACAAACTCTAGCAGAGCTCCACTAAATGAAAATCTATTAACGAAAATCAGGTTACAATTCTGATGTGTGGGGCATCCAGGAGTTCCCCACAAAGCAAAAACAAAAGGGGGTGGGGGATTGGAAAAAACAGCTATAGAAGAGTACATTCCATTCCTAGCTAACCAATTAACTGGTCCATTGTCTTCCCTAAAAATAAAGTGTAAGTGAACATTGAGTTAAGATCCAAGGAAGTTAATCTTTTGAATCCATTGAGAATGATGCCAAGGAGAAGGTGTCTCCAGATCCACCAGCTGAAGAAGTCCTTTAGAGACCCCTTCAACAAGAAGAGTATACCAATTATTAATAATAACAAGTTTGAGAGCCCAAAACACAACCAACGATTCATCTTCTAGAGCATCAGAAGCTAACATAGAGGCATGAAAGAATAACAAAAATTTCCCATTGTGATCTCTAAACACCTCTTCTTCTCCAGCCCCTGATCAGAGAAACTTCCATGAGTGTTCACTTTAATGAAATTGCGTGCTGGGACTTTACAAACCACATTTATAACCCCAGGAGGGTCCAGCCACTCCAAAGATGGAAGGGTACATATATTAGGCAACCTCTTGTGTTTAATCAGCTTGTGCAAGAATGAGATACAATTTCTGGTCACTTGTTCCACAAGAACGGTTTTACCCTCAAACGTGGCCTGGTTTCTACCCATCCAGATGAACCAGGCAGTAATGAAGGGGATAACACCCAACTTTGCATTCTTCTAGCCCACCCAACAGAAGAAGAGGTTTTTCCAATGAAGATGTAGAAGATCCAGAGAAAACAGCCTTGTTAGTGAATCCCACATCTGCTGAGGGAATCTGCAACCACAGAACAAGTAAAGGATAGACTCCTCCCATTCTAAAGACAACCTGCAACATGAGGGGCCTCTCAAACCTTTAAGTTTGAGAATGTCATCAATAGGAATAGTTTTACGGAATAATTTCCATCAGAAAAAAGCCATAGAGATAGAGAGTTGGCTCTTCCATATGAATTTCCCCCAGGGGATTAGCTCCCAATGGTACATTTTGGAGTAGATAGCTTTAGACAGACTCTAACTGTGGTAGGATTGCCAAACAATTATATCAGTATTCTTTCAGCTAAAGGGTATTGAAGATATAAGCATGGCAAAGGGCTCTTGAAGAAGGGAATTAAGGATGGGTATGGACCAATTATCTCCTAACCAGCAGTCTGCAACCTTTAGTTTATGGTTTATAGCTTCAACAGAAGGGTTTAACTAATCTTCTGGGCACCAATGTTCCAACCAGAAAGTGACCTCCCCTCTACCCAGATCCTATAGTAACAACTTTTCTGTCTATTGTTTGACTTTAAGCATGCCCACTCACAGCTTAGAATTCCCAAGCTTTCTGATGGATAGAGAGGGGTGCACCTCCCTGCAATATTTTCCCTTCATGTATCTAGCTCATAGAGAACTTTGAGCTCTAAACATAATCCAAAGTTTACATAAATTAACTTGGAGAGTTTGCAGTAAGCCTTTGAATCCCAACTCATCTGCACAAATAAGCTTGGCCACCTTCTGTCAGGAAGCCCAATGGATTTGCTTCCTTTGACCTTACAGCAAGAATCTATTAAAGGCCCTTTTCAGTTGAGGATGGGTTCTTTCTTCATATCAGTAATTTTTAGGATACTTAAGAAGGGAAGGTATTTATAATTCTCTTCAATAAGGTGATTCTGCCTCCACTTGATAGAATAGAATGAGTCCAGCTTGAAAGTTGAGTAGTGATTTTAATAAGTACATCATCAAATTGTATTTGTTTGACTCTGCCAGCAAGGAGAGTCAACCCAAGATATTTAATGGGAAGTTGGGAGCAGGAATAACCAATTTAATCCAGAATCCATTGCTTACCTTTGGGGGTAATTTTCTTATTAAAGATCAGGTTGTAGTTCCCAGGGTTGAAATTCATGCCTGAGTGGGACTGGAAGAGCTGAAGGCACTGATAAATTCTTTTAATAGCATTCTTGCTAGCAGTAAAAAATATCATAATTTCATTTTCATAAATTAAGTAGGAGATAGCCACATTAGATTTGTGATGGTACATGTAGTAGTTCTGAGATAGTTGGATGGAGAAGCATTCTTGACATATAATCCATAACTAATATAAAGATTGTGGGAGAGAGGGGATCCCCTTGATTCAACCCCCTAGTTACAGTGGATGAGCCCTAAGTTTTACCATTAATATTAAATGGGTGACCATTAGTGGATAGCCATCTTTGGATAAAGTTGCAGAAAGCTACTGAGAAACCACTGGTAGCAAGTACTTCAATTATAAAATCCCAACAGATGGAATCATAAGCCTTCCTTAGGTTCATCTTATAGATGAGATTACCACCTCTAAAGGGCTTATCCAAATCCAAAATAAGCTCTTGTGCTAGCACAACATTGTTAATAATGGATCTATTATGAATAAATGTAGATTGGTTGGTGCTGATAATTCTGTCACGATGGGGCTGCAACCTGTACACTATGATTTTACTGATGGTTTTGTTGATAACAAAAGTGAGTTAGATTGGTTTGAACTAGTTCCAAGTGTTTAACTCATTTGACTTGGTCACCAGCACAAAGTTTGATTTGCTAAAGTAGCTGGGGAGATTGGACCCTTAGAAAAATCCTTGAATGGCCAGGACCACCTCAACTTTGATAATAATCCAAGCCTTCTTGTAAAAATCTGCAGTAAAGCCATGACGCCCAGTTGATTTGGAACTATCAATAGAGTTCAGGGCTTGCCATATGTCTAATTCAGTGTGAGGCTTAGTTAAAGCAAGATTGTTAGTTTAGTGGATATCCTCCAGAAAGTATGAATGGTCAATGGAAGTTATGTCAAATGGGACCTGAGTGAGTAAGGTACTAAAATATGACAGCATTGCTAGCAGTTTCAAAGTTTTCATCGAGCCAGCCCATCCTCATTTTTAAGAGAATGAATAGTGTTTCAAAATTTAGTACATCTATCCCCATTAGTAAAAATGTTAATGGATGCCTTCTACTTTAGAAACATCTCTTGTATTTCAGTGGCTAAGAAGAGCTGCTCCTATGTAGTGAGAAGGGAGCTATCTAGAGCATTATCCCTGAGAGCTGATACACCTAAAATATATAGTATTTTCATGCATATTTTTATACCTATTTTTAATGATATTGCACTTTAAGGGAAGGTATTTTGTGTTTTTCTTGCAGGCATGATGAAAATGGATGGTCATGATGAAAGGAACAAAATTGGATCAAATTTGGAGTAAAAATAATGAAAAATCAAAATTTTGGCACTGGCGGCTAAACTTGATCCCGATAAATATATGTGCTTACAAATATGATATGAAAATTGGCAACGACACCATAAACTTGATCTCCGGCAACGACGCCAAAAACTTGATCCCCGATAAATATATGTGCTTACAAATATGATATGAAAATTGACAATGGCGCCAAAAACTTGGAACCATCCGGTAAATGCAACGACACCAAAAACTTGACTCCGCTGGATAAATGCACTGATGATTTTAGATATGAAAATTATGATTTTATAATATGTGATACTACGCAAGTATACGTACCGTTTATCAAGTAATATAGGACATTTTGATTAAGCCCCGAGATATCGAACCCACAGGGAAAATGTAAAATCTTTAAAGAAATCAAAAAAAATATCTTTTTACTTTTTGTTATGGGTTTTGAAAGTATGTGTTGATTTTGAAAGGTTTTGAAAGTTGATTAGTCTTTTGAAATTTCCTTAAAAAAATGTTAAGCAAGAAATTAAAATTATAATAACTAAAAAAAACTCTATGTAAAATCCTATTAACTAGAATATCTTTTTCTTTCCTTTTATAAAGTAGTAATAATTCTTAAAGTATTGTTGTGGAAGTATTTAAATTTGTTGTGACAAATAGAAGCAAATGTGTTCTTTACCCTTACTTAGTTCTATAAAGAACATAAGTTAATTGGAAATTTTTATTATTTTAAATATGGTTAGGTAGGGAAGATACCAGTCTCTCACTCTAGAGTTCCCTCGATTCCCACCACCTAGGGGCTAACTTCTCATAACAAAACTCAAAACTTCAAACCAAATTAGGGCCTATCACTCTAAATTTCTCTAATTTGACTCCCTTCCATAAAAATATCTTCTAATATTACATTCAATTATATGGACTACAATTCTTACCCATATAATTGCATGTGATTCTTACTAACTTTTATGAGACATTATTGCATTGGATCTTACATAATCTCAAGAAATTTTACAACTTAACAGGCTAAATTAAGAAGTAAACAAAGTTTTTAGAATCAATATTCACAACTTCTTTCAACTTTTAAACACTTATACTTTCCACAACAATTCTTTATAAATTAATTACTTCTCCATTTAAGAAAGAAAAAGATAAAGTAAACTACTCATAATGCATTGAGAAAATACAAAAACACATTGATTTGAAATTAAAAACAATAAGAAAAATAACCAACAAAAGAAAGTATTAATAAAAAGATTAAAAGTAAACACTTATCTGAAAATCCTCTCCACAAGACTAAGGAAGTTCCTCTGAAACTTTGACTCTTCACTAAATTACTCCTTAGAGCAAGTCTCCCAACTCCAATGACTCAAAATATAGACTTCAGAATTCAATAAAAACTAAACTAAAAGAAAGAAAATAAGTGGTAAGAAGAAGACTTCACTCCGACCCTTTTCTCCTTTCTACTCTCTACTCATACTCTTAGTAAAAACTCTCACAAAATAAAAGTAAAATACTGTAAAAACTCTCTTCAAAGTACAAGTGGAAGAGCAGTGGAAGAACAATAAAAAGACCCTTCAAAATGCAGTGGAAGAGCACTTAGTCATTCCTAATACTCTCTTTAAATAGTAAACCAAAAGGTGCCTTAGTGTCTCTTCAAAATGTGTCCAGATTCGATGTATCTACTAAGGAATGCACCCTTTCATTCAAATTTGTCGCCCAAAGGAAGTTATGGTAGTTATCACCAAGAGTTGCATCCCATCCCCTTTGAAATTGGCGCCAAATACATGATGATTTTGATTTTTAATCGTGGCGGCTAAGCGCTGGCCAGTGACGCTAGCGCCGATGCCAAAATTTTGATTTTTCATTATTTTTGCTCCAAATTTGATCCAATTTTCCTCCTTTCATCATAACCATCCATTTTCATCAAACCTGAAGAAAAACACAAAATACCTTCCCTTAAAGTGAAATATCATTAAAAATAGGTATAAAAATGTGCATAAAAATACTATATATTTTAGGTTTATCAAAATCCCTCAAACTTAAAATGTTACTTGTCCTCAAGTGACAATTAATCTCATAGAACATTTAGCATGAAAATTATGTAATGAGTTTCTTAGGAAGATAACAAAATTATGTTCTAGAAATGGAATAGTCCAATTTAGAAAAACATTTAGTAATTAAAACCAACTTAAAGTTTAGAAAGTTCTTAAGTAAATGAAAATGACAAATATAAGTTTCTATCTAATTCAGAAATATTTGTAGATTATTCAAAATATAGGACTCAAACACTTATTTTTCTCACTTAAAAATCTTTATTTGAAAAATAATTTTACTTACCATATTATAACCTTAAGCTTTAGATTTTCTCTGAACTTATATCTTAAACTTTAGGTATGAAACCAATTTTTGATTAGGCCCTTAAATTCTCAAGCTTCTCCTCCCTTTTCATATACTATTTTTCACTTCTCTTTTTTTATATTAGGAAAAGGATTACTATATGTGGATAGACCTTTAATGATTTTGAATTTCACTCTTCCATTTAAAATAAAGGTCAGATATACATCTTTCACTTAAAAATCATAATAATAATTTTTGAAAATTATTCTTCATTAAAAGAAATTTAAGCTTTGAAGAATAAAAGTCAAATCTTCTATTTATCAAAAAATACAAAACTTCTTACTAAAGATAGTTTAACTTTATTTAACACTTCTTCATTAAGAAAATTTTAACTTTAAGTTTTTCATGATTACTATAAATTTTAACTAAATTCTTTTATTCGTTTCTATATTCAAAATTTTGTTCCCCTAATATAACTTCATGTAAATAATTATTCTCAATCAAAAATAAGATTTATTTTTAAGTATTCTTGAGAATCAAATAAAATTTTAGGTTTTTGAAAAATCTTTGTTTTTAAAATCCCCCCCCCCAAAAATTTAATTTTTTTAATTAAGATAAAATATTTAAGCATAAGAAATGATATATGGGTGAGAAATAAAAACTAACATATCATGCTTGCAGGAATTTTTAATATCCTAATATGCAAGTATAACAATTTAAATAACGGGAGTAAAATGAAATCAAATTTAGTTTTTTAGTTTTTTTTTTAATAAGAGAAGTAAAAATTTCAGAAGACTTCTACAGTAGTGGAGGTTTTCAAAACAAATACACACCAACTAAAATAACACACTGATACAGATAACAGATGATAGTGGAATTTGAAAAATTTTAAACATTTAGTTTCCTAAGTAGAAGTTTCCAATAGTGGTTTATAATCTCCTAACTGTTTTTGAATTAAGGTACACACTATTAAAAACTCTGACATAACATACACATTAAAACATTTACTATTACACACTATCACAAAGTAACATATAAAACCACAATAAAACAACAACAATACCTGAATATGCATAATAGATAAATAGTATAACTACAATCTGCATATTATCAAGGTTCACATCATAACACAATCATTAAACAAAACACTAGACAAAACAAACATCAATAACAACAACATCATAATAAAAATAAATAATACAAATCTACTCATCATCCTCATCATCATCATCATCCTGCTCGTTCCAATCCATGGATGGCACATAAGGTATGTAGAATGGATGAGGTGGCATCTCAGCACTCTGATCATCTCTAATCAGTCTATCCAAATATTACTGATAACTCTCCTCATACTCATCGTGTTTCACAATAAATCTTTCTACATTGTCCATCTTACCATCAATATCTCTAACATGCTCACGAGTAAGACTAACTTTTTTTTCAAAATTTTTCTTAATAAACCAGTCTGTGAATTAGTAGATGATGATGCACGTGAAGTAGAAGAACGAGAAGTAGATGCAGCAGAAGCAGAAACAGTAGAAGCCCCACGAAATCCTCCTCTCCAACCAAACTCTGAATGTACAGTGTAAGCACCAACGTTTGCACTGGTAATAGGTCTCAATGGTTGAAGTACCTCTTCCCAGGTTTCAAACTTCACTCCAGATCGTTCACATAGTGAATGAAGCAAGGAAGGAAATCCCATACCTACAGTAGTGGTGGATCTAGCACTGTTTAAAATATAATCATAAATTATTCCTCCAATGTCAATAGGCTTCCTTTGTTGAATACAATGGTTCAACACAACTCTTTCTCTCTTTACTTCACTGGTGTGGCTCGAAGGTAACAACGTAGATGAGATAAAATAATGCCATGCCTTAGAAATGACATTCAATTTGGAAGCAGGAAAGTTCACTCTTCTATCATTTTTTATTTTCCATAACCCTCTTCCATCAGTAAAAAATTCCATGATCTCATCTAACTCTCCTTCTGAAGGATGATAGTTAGAATAAAAACAAAACATGTCAAGAGGTACTCCATAAAAAGTATTGATTGCCCTAGAAGAAAAGTTAACTTCATTCCTCCTAACCATCACTTGATTTTCTTCTTTAGCAGGCAAATTTGCATAAAATTCTTGAACCACAAAAACAACAGCAACAACAGAGAAGCAACGGTAATTTTCCTAATTCCTTCTAGCAATCATTTCTTCAATTACCTCTCCTGGTTTGCTAAAAACTCGCTCAGGAATCAACTTATGTGACTGCAATGCATCGACGTTTCATTCCTCAGCCCTCAAACAAACAAATTTGTCAGAATCAAATTTCATCTTTTCTCGTGAATGCTTTGACTTTAGTGCCATCTCTAAAAATTCACGAAAGATTCACCATAAATTCCAAAATCAAACTAAACTTGCTAAATTATCTTCCAAAAGATATTTTCTCTAAATCTAAGCAATTTCTCAAGTTTTTCCTCAAATTTTCACCATGAATAATGATTTTATGATTTTCCATAATGTACTCAAAATACATAGTGAAAATAAAAAAATTTTACTTAGGAGTAGTGCTCTTACCTCTAGGAATCCAAATCTAATAATTTTTGTTGAGATCGACTCTTAAATGATCCTCAATATGATGCTTAGCCTCTCTTTCGCAATAGACCGAAGGTTGAAGACGATGCGGCGGTTTAAAAATGACATTTTTTGGGTTTTTAACTGTTGGGAACCAATTTTCGCGAACTGGAGTCTAAGCGCGAACTATCGGCGCTTAGCCACGAAATATGGCGCTTAAACGCCGGCTCTTTGGCGCTTAGCCGACAATACCCAAATTTTCATAATAATGCTATATGCACTAAATCACTTGGTTAATATATAAGCACTAAACACAAACTTAGAGGATGAAATTCTCTAAATACAAGAGACATTAATCTTAAACTGATAAGTATACACCTCTAGGATATAACCATCACATCATCAGGCTCAGTTAATATATAAGCACTAAACACACTAAACATGAACTCACAAGAACACTAAACATAACACATAAGAACACTAAACAAATAAAAACAAAACATTCTTAATTCCATTCTCCATTAGGCGGAATATATCTAGGATCACTATTATTTTCATTTGACCCTTCTGGAATTTAAATTTGATAGAACGGGCGATAATCGTTCATTCTTACATCATCTTCTTCAATCAATTTGTTCTTCACAAACATCGCCTTATCTATTTCTTCCACGTACCTTGAATGATGAATTGCATCTTGAGTTGCCATCCCATGTGTTCCAAAAGTAAGTTAGTATAATTGATCTTTGCTTCCATTGAAGTCACTCGGGCTTCAATTTTTGCAATCATTTCTGCAATACCCTGAATACTAACAGCGAGATAACCATTAAATAACTCTTTAGCACTATCACTAATGAACTTACTTTTATCAGAATCTTGCTTCTTCTTCATCTCATTCTCCCAGGAAGACATGATGCACTCAAAATTCTCTTCTTAAGACTCAGAAATGAAAATAGGACTTGGGGCAAGTGTTTCTCTTAAGTCAGATCCTTTTTATAGACTTGGGAAGTGTTAAATCTATCCCAAGACGTTTAGAAACTCCAAAATAACTCCCAAAACTTGTCCCCAATGATCTAGGCTTCTAGATCCACATTTTTCTCATTTTTTATAACTCTGACGCCTAAGCGCCAACTAGTCGGCGCTTAGCCGCTAGTGCACAATTTAGCACAAGTTTGCTAAGTGTCCAAATTTTCATTCTGACTTCTCTAAATCATCAATTAAGGTCAAATAAACTCTACTTAAGTTTAAAAACTCCAAATTACTATCACTAAAAACATAAAAACAAACCAAATAAAGCAAACAAAACACACTAAACAAACATAAAGCAAAGCACACCGATAAATATGGGTTGCCTCCCACATAGCGCTTGTTTTAACGTCTTTAGCCTGACATACCCAGAACTCATTCTGAGTGACCCAACATCAAATTATTATCAGATTTAGATTTATTGACTGAAAAATATGGTTTAAGTCTATGTCCGTTAACTTTAAATATTCTTCCATTCTTAGGATCTTGAATATCTACAGCTCCTTAAGAATAAACTTTTATCACAATAAATGGACCCATCCACCTGGACTTAAGTTTTCTAGAAAATATTCTCAATCTAGCATTATATAGTAAAACTGGTTGTCACGGTACAAGATTTTTGGTAAGAATCTTCCGATCATGCCATAACTTCATCTTTTCCTTATAAATCTTAGCATTTTCATAAGATTCATTCCTTATTTCTTCAAGCTCATTCAATTGCAATAATCTTTTTTCAGTAGCATATTTCATATTATAATTGAACTCTTTAATAGCCCAATATGCTTTATGCTCAAGTTCAAAAGGTAAATGACAAGCTTTTTCAAAAATCAGCCTATATGGGGACATTCCTATAGATGTTCTGTATGCAGTCCTATAGGCCCACAAAGCATAATCCAGTTTGATTGACCAATCCTTTCTATTTGGATTAACAGCTTTTTCCAATATTTATTTAATTTCAAGATTGGATAATTCAACCAAACCACTTGTCTGCAGATGATAAGCAGTAGCAATGAGATGATTAATATGATATTTCTTTGCTATCTTCCCAATAATCGCATTTTTAAAATGACTTCCCCCACCAGTTATGATTACTCTTGGTATTCCAAATCTGCAAAATATATTCTTTTCTAAAAACTATGTAACACTGTCAGCATCACATCGAGGTAAAGCAATAGCTTCAATCCATTTGGAAACATAGTCTACTGCTATAAAAATATAAACATTTCCGAAAGATGGTGTAAATAGTCCCATAAAATATAGTCCCCTAACATCAAGTATTTCAACTTCCAACATATAATTGAGGGGCATCTCATTTCTTATAGAAATATTGCCTATATGCTGACATCTATCACAATTTTTAATATAAACATTCACATCCTTAAAAATTGTTGGCCAATAAAATCCTGATTGTATAATTTTATATGCAGTTTTATCACTTCCAAAATGTCCCCCATAATTAGAATCATGACATTTTTGAATAATTTCATAAGTCTCTTCCAAAGGTACACATCTTCGAATTAAAAGATCCTTTCCTTGTTTATATAAAAATGGGTCATCCTAAAAATAAGTCTTAGCATCAGACAAAAATTTCTTCTCTTCATGGTATGTGAAACCATAGGGTATAATATTACTAGCAATAAAGTTTACTATGTCTGCATACCACGGAACACGTAATTCTTCAACATTGAATAGTTTTTCATCAGGAAAATGTTCATTAATTTCTTCAATATCACAGAAAGGTTTTTCAATTTCAAGCCTGAACAAATGATCAACAATTTGATTATCAGAACCCTTTCTATCTACTTTCTCAAAATCAAATTCTTGCAAAAGAAGAATCCATCTTATCAGTCTTGGTTTTGCATCATTTTTCTTCATTAAGTGTTTAATAGTAGAATGATCAGTATGCACCACACATTTAGCTCCAATTAAATATGATTGAAATTTATCAAAGGCAAATACTATAGCTAATAACTCTTTCTCAGTAGTGGTATAATTAATTTGAGCTTCATTAAGAGTTTTACTAGCATAATAAATTACTTTGAAAATTTTATCATATTTCTGACCTAAAACAGCACCAATAGCATAATCACTAGCGTCACACATTAATTCAAAAGGTTTTTCCCAATTTGGTGATTAATTTTTCTTTAAATATTTCAAAGGCTTTGAGGCAATCATCATCAAAATTAAAAATTGCATCCTTTTCCAGTAAACGACAAAAAGGTTTTGTAATCTTTGAAAAGTCTTTGATGTAACACCTGTAGAATCCAGCATGTCCTAGAAAACTTCTAATTCCCCTTACATTGGTTGGGTAAGGTAAATTAGATATAACTTGAATTTTTGCAGGATCTACCTCCAAAACTTTTTTTGAAATCCGATGTCCCAAAACAATTCCTCCTCGCTACCATAAATTGACATTTTTCCCGATTAAGGACCAAATTAGTTTCTTCACGAGCATTTTAGAACTTTAGATAGATGTTCTAAACATGATTCAAATGAAATTCCAAACACTAAAAAGTCATCCATAAAAACTTCAATCCCTTTTTCAATCAAATCACAAAAAATAGCCATCATACATCTCTGAAATGTAGCAGGGGCATTACATAAACCAAAGGGCATTCTTCTAAAAGCAAACGTACCATAAGGACTGGTAAACCTAGTTTTCTCTTGATCCTCAGGAGCAGTTTCAATTTGGTGGTAACCAGTATATCCATCCAGAAAGCAAAAGTATTTATGCCCAGCCAGTCTATCTAACATTTGATCTAGAAAAGGGAGTGGAAAATGATCTTTTCTTGTGGCAAGGTTTAATTTTCTATAATCAATGCATATTCACCACCCTATAACTTGTCTTGTTGGTATCATTTCATTTTTCTCATTAACACTCACAGTGACTCCTCCTTTCTTAGGAACACAGTAAATAGGACTAACCCATGCACTATCTGAAATAGGGTAGATAATTCCAACATCCAACCATTTTAAAATTTCTTTCTTAACAACGTCTTTCATGATAGGATTTAATCTCGTTTGGGGATCAGCCCGCAGTTTCCAATTATCTTCCATAAAAATTCTGTGCATACAAATTGAAGTACTGATTGCTTTAATATCAGCAATTGTCCATCCAAAGGCTTTCTTGTGCTTCTTCAAAATTTTAAGTAAACTCTCTTCTTCTTTTTCAGTTAATTGAGAGGAAATTATAACAGGCAAGGTTGAGGATTCACCTAGAAAAATAAACTTCAAATGATCAGGAAGCATTTTTAGCTCAAGTTCAAGAGGTTTTTCAATTTATGGACCATAAGATTCATCTTTCTCAGTCATATCCAACAATTTAAAACTTTCACAAATAAACTTTAAATCTTTCTCTTGAAAATCTTCAAAATCAAGTAACTCCTCTTCTTGCTTATATTCCAATTCTTCTCTTTCAGCTTTCTCTTCATACGTTGATTTGAAATGACATTCACTTAAATGTAACATTCTGATCATTAACCCTCATCGTTAATTCCCCTTTTTGCACATCTATCATGGCTCTGCCTGTAGCTAGAAAAGGTCTCCCCAAAATTTTGGGTATCTCTTTATCTTCCTCCATATCCAACACAATGAAATCCACAGGAAAAATAAATTGATCCACTTTTACCAAAACATCTTCAATAACTCCTTTAGGATATGTGATCGAACGATATGCTAATTGCAGAGTTACAGTAGTTGGGGTTATTTCTCCTAGTCCCTGTCTTTTGAATATTGATAGAGGCATAAGGTTAAGGCTTGCACCCAAATCACATAAAGCTTTTCCACAGAATCTTTCTCCGATTGCACATGGAATTGTGAAATTACCAGGATCTTTAAGTTTTTCAGGAAGCTTTATCTGAATTATCACACTGCACTCCTGACAAAGTGCAACAGTCTCATTTTCTTCAGACTTCCTCTTTTTATTAAGAATATCCTTCATAAATTTCGCATAGCTTGGCATTTGTTCTAGGGCTTCAGCAAATGGAATATTAATGGTAAGCTTCATTAATATCTCCAAGAATTTTGAAAATTGCTTATCCAACTTTTGTTGACGAAGTCTCTAAGGAAATGGAGGTGGTGGTTTTTCTAAATCAACCTTAGGTGGAGAAATAGGTCTTTCCAAAACTTTTGGAGCGTCCTCTTTAGGTCTTTCAATCTCTTCTTTCTCTACTTCAGTTTCTTTTTGAACTCTACCTTCCAATTCTTTTGCACTTCTCAGTTGAAATGCTTTTACTTATTCTTTATTCTTTTCTCTTGGATTCACTTCAGTATTACTTGGAAGCATTCCTTAGGATCTATTACTTAAGGCATTTGCAATTTGTCCCAATTGATTTTCAATATTTCTAATGGTTGCTCCTTGATTTTGTAATTGATTTCCCATATGTGGTACTTCTTCTTCCATAAACAACTTCTTCTCCTTATTTTGTAAAGCATTGTTATAACCTGAAGGATAAGTTAATATATTATTATTATTACCTTGGTTGTTCTAATTCCCCAATGGGTTTACTTGGGTGTTCCCCTATTGTTGATTAACACCACCCTAATTATTGTTATTCCAGTTAAAATTTGGATGATTCTTCCAACCTAGGTTATAATAATTGGAATATGGGTTGTTAGGTTTGATTATAGCATTCACAGTTTCTGGTGAAGAATAAGAATCAACCATTTGGCCTAATGAAGTTTCTTCAATCATGAGATTTGGCTGAGAAATATTCATCCCAAATTGGTTATCTTCCTTGATACAACAACAACTTGATTTGCTAACATTGTAAAAGCATCATTCTCATAAACACTGGCTACCTTTTTAGGATTTAACCTTTCAGAAGGCCATTGAAAATTATTAGTAGCCATTTCTTCAATTAAAGCATAAGCATTAGAAAATGGTTTAGACATTAATGATCCACGAGCTGCAGCATCGATGATTGATCTAAGAGATCCAACTAATCCATTATAAAAAGTTTGAATTATTAACCAATTTGGTATCGCATGATGTGGACATTTTTTGAGGAGATCTTTAAATCTTTACCATGCTTCATATATTGATTCCCCTTCAAACTGACAAAAAGATGTTATATCATTTCTCAACTTAGCAGTCTTATATGGTGGAAAATATTTAGCAAGGAACTTTTGTGACAGTTCACCCCAAGTTCTAATTGATCCAGGTTGTAACGAGTGTAACCATATTTTAGCTTTATCCCTTAGTGAGAAAGGAAAAAGTCTAAGTCTAATAGCATCATCCAAAACACCATCATATTTAAATGTAGTACACAACTCTAGAAAATTAGTAAGATGCAAATTAGGATCTTCAGTTGTTGCTCCCCCAAACTGAATATTTGATACCATTTGGATAATAGCAAGTTTAAGCTCAAAAGAATTAGTAGCTACAGCAGGGTTTTGAATACTACCACAAAATTCATCTATTGTAGGGTTAACATAATCTCTTAAAGGTCTTAATTCTTGATGGATGCCTACATTTTGATCTTGATGATTTGCCATTTCTTGAATATTTTTATCTTTTTCTGTATTTTTAATTTTTTTGATTCTTCTGATATTTCTTTCTAATTCAAAATCGTAAGGCACAAGTCCTTCAGAACCTGAACTACGCATACAACAATAAAACAAAACAAAACACAACACACTAACAAAAATAAAGAAAAGTAAAAAATTTAAAATTTCTTAATTCTCTTTAAAATGCAATTTATTTGTTTTCCCCGGCAACGACGCCAAAATCTTGATCCCCAATAAATATATGTGCTTACAAATATGATATGAAAATTGGCAATGACATCAAAAAATTGATCCCCGATAACTGCAATGGCGCCAAAAACTTGGTACCGTCCGGTAAATGCAACGACACCAAAAACTGGACTCCATTGGATAAATGCGCTGATGATTTTAGATATGAAAATTATGATTTTATAATATGGGATACTACGCAAGTATATTATCATTTATCAAGTAATATAGAACTTTCTAATTAAGCCCCGAGACATTGAACCCACAGGGAAAATGTAAAATCTTTAAAGAAATTAGAAAAATTATTTTTTTACTTTTTGTTATGGCTTTCGAAATTATGTGTTGATTTTGAAAGGTTTTGAAAGTTGATTTGTATTTTGAAATTTTCTTAATAAAATTTTAAGCAAGAAATTAAAATTATAATAACTAAAAAAAAACTGTATGTAAATACTATTAACTAGAATATCTTTTTCTTTCCTTTTATGACATAGTAATAATTCTTAAAGTATTGTTGTGGAAGTATTTAAATTTTTTGTGACAGATAGAAGCAAATGTGTTCTTTACCCTTACTTGGTTCTATAAAGAACATAGGTTAATTTGAAAATTTTATTATTTTGAACTTGGTTAGGCAGGGAAGATACCAGTCTCTCGCTCTAGAGTTCCCTTGATTCCCACCACCTGGGGACTAATTTCTCATAACAAAACTCAAAACTTCAAACAAAATTAGGGGGTTTTAGCCTGTCACTCTAAAATCCTCTAATTGTACTCCCTTGCATAAAAATATCTTCTAATATTACATTCAATTATATGGACTACAATTCTTACCCATATAATTGCATGTGATTCTTACTAACTTTTGTGAGACAATACCACATTGGATCTTACATAATCTCAAGAAATTTTACAACTTAACAGGCCAAATTAAGAAGTAAACAAAGTTTTTAGAATCAATCTTCACAACTTCTTTCAACTTTTAAACACTTATACTTTCCACAACAATTCTTTATAAATTAATTACTTCTCCATTTATGAAAGAAAAAGATAATGTGAATTACTTAGAATGCATTGAGAAAATACAAAAACACATTGATTTGAAATTAAGTATTAATAAAAAGATTAAAAGTAAACACTTATATGAAAATCCTCTCCACAAGACTAAGGAAGTTCCTCTGAAATTTTGAATCTTCGCTAAACTACTCCTCAGAGCAAGTCTCCCAACCACGATGACTCAGAATACAGACTTCAGACTTTAATAAAAACTAAACTAAAAGAAAGAAAAGAAGTGGGAAGAAGAAGACTTCACTCCGAACCTTTTCTCCTTTCTACTCTCTACTCATACTCTTCATAAAAACTCTCACAAAATAAAAGTAAAATACTGTAAAAACTCTCTTCAAAATGCAAGTGGAAGAGCAGTGGAAGAACAGTAAAAGGACCCTTCAAAATGCAGTGGAAGAGCACTTATTCATTCCTAAGACTCTCTTTAAATAGTAAACCAAAAGGTGCTTTGGTGTCTCTTCAAAATGTGTTCAGATTCGATGTATCTACCAAGGAACGCACCCCCTTCATTCAAACTTGTCGCCCAAAGGAAGTTTTGGTAGTTACCACCAAGAGTTGCATCCCATCCCCTTTGAAATTGGCACCAAATACATGAAGATTTCGATTTTTAGCTGTGGCGGCTAAGCGCCGGCCCAGCAGCGCTTAGCCGCCGGTGCGAAAATTTTGATTTTTAATTATTTTTCCTCCATATTTGATCCAATTTTGCTCCTTTCATCATGACCATCCATTTTTATCATACCTGTAAGAAAAACACAAAATACCTTCCCTTAAAGTGCAATATCATTAAAAATAGGTATAAAAATGTGCAAAAAAATACTATATATTTTAGGTGTATCAAGAGCCTCACCCTCTGAGACACCACCTTCTTCTCAGCTGACTGCATAGCAAGAAAAGCATTACCAAAAGTGTCCCAACCCCACTTTCTAAGACCTTGAATTAATTTGAAGTGGAGGAGACAAAGTTTGTTCTAGGGGTCAGGATGATCAGTTATACCCCAAAGGGTGGAGACAGTGTTAAGGAATGAGGTATGGCCTGACCAGATATTGAGGTATCTAAAGGGAGGGGATTGGTTACTACAAGGGGTGGCAGTGATGGACATCAACAGTGGTTTGTGATCAGACCCAACAAGTAGCAGGTGATATACAAAAGTGAGCAAAAATTGAGAGAACCAAAACCTATTGACCAGAATTTGATCAAGTCTTCCCCTGATCTTTACCCTCTTCCAAATGAAATTAGGGCCTTTTAACTTAGATCAAACAATCCCGCAAGATGGATGTTATCACAGAACCTGGTCATCTTGGAGAGTCATGGAGTCTTGCTTCCAGCCTTTTCAGCAGAAGTTGCAATGTAATTGAAATCACCCCCCACCAACTATGGGGAGTCCATATTGCTATTGATAAAGTGAAGACAGGACCACAATTCCACCCTATCAAATTTAGTACACCCAACATATATAAAAGTGGAAAAACCCAAGCGACCACACATCTGGTAGGAAAAATGGACAAATTGCTTGTAATCCACCAAGATGGACCATGTAATCTCTTTTTTGCAAAATATCTAAATTTTTTTTACTATTTTTAGCAATATGAGAGAATCCAGCAAACCTGTTAATGAGTTTTTTTGGATAAAAATGAACCATTGGCTCAAGGATGGAAATAAACCATAACTTGTGCTTTTTATTGAGGGAGAGGAGTCTTTTGATGGATAGGGGGTGAGTAATCCCCCTAATATTCCAACATAGAAAGTTAATCATGCTGATGGGGGGTGATGAGATGGCTGGAACCTTGATCTAGTCCTTCCTCTAATAGGCTTGGAGGATGAACCAACCATGGGAGCCCTAACCACAAATGTGGATTGAACTGCTAATAGCTTATGCAGTTCAAATTTATTTTTCGTTTTCTTTCTTAATGTTTGAATGTGCCAATCTTCCTCTATTGTATTCTGCATTTTAGTAGTGACTTCTTTTAATGGATCTAAGACTTCTAAGTGAGCATTAGCCTCTTCACCCCCAACCCCAAGAGCTGAGTCAGAGGATTGAGAGAGTGTGACCATAGTCACCTCCTCAATTTCTTGATCTGCAGAATACCTCAGAAGCTGCCCTATCTTCAGTGGGCAGTGAGGGGACCTTGAAGGGAAGACAGCAACACCAGGTGCTTGGACCATAGTAGGAAGATTAGAATGCACCCCAGCAGAAACCCTGGTAGATCCCTTATGAGGGGATCTATTAGCTTGGGGGTGGAGTCTGTAACATCTCTCCCTGGTATGCCCAAACATTCTACAATGATAACAATAGTAAGGCCTTTGCTCCATCACCACCTCCTGTCAGGCTACCTCAATATATTGACCAATATAAATTCTGTGTACTTCAAGAAGGGTGATATCCCTCTCTATGAATACTTTAACAGCAGCAGGTCTAGCCTTATTGTAGGTCAGGCATCAATTTCAATGTAGTGCCAAGAACCTTGGTAATATTGAATAATGCATTTTGATTGAATTACCTGAAGGGAAGTCCTAGAAAATTAAACCAAATAGGTACCACAGGGGGTTCCTTTCTTGGATCAAAATCTGGCGTCCACTTTAGTAATTTCATATATGTCCCTGCAATAAGGATTGACTGTTTAGAAAACATTCTAGCATAATCTTCTTCAGTAGAGAGCTAGATTAATAGATGTCTGCCACCTAAAAGCCCCACTTTCCATGTTCCATTAAAATGCAATGAGTCAAAGTATTTTCTTACAAGTTCCATTGTAGGATGTCCCAAAGTGGACTTCCCTGTGAGGGTAAATTTCACTTCATCATTAAGTGTATTTAGTTCCTGTTTAGTGAAAACAACTGCAAAAGCCCCATCCTTGACACCTGAAGGATGTATGAAAGGGTAGAAGACTCTTCCAGTTGCTGCATCATGGAGAACTTGAGGATACCTGAATAGACAACCATAGCTTCAATTTTAAGAACATTTGTGGAGAAGAAAGGTGTTGAAAAAAATCATAGGCAATGACCATTATGATTTTTGCATAATCCCCGAATACCTGCCACATAATTTTTGATGCTACCATGAGTATTAATCTTGTACCAGGATGATTTGGGTTTTCTCCAGATAAATAGTTGAACTTTAATACCATTATGTGTTTCCTATTGTGATGAAAATAGATTTCTAAACTTTAGCTAGATAAACTAAGCAATTGTTGATGATGTATTGGATAGTTGACTTTTTGTCACCATGCAATGTTACATTTCATGCCATCCATAGAAACCATAATATGATGAAAGAAATATAAAAATTCTTTTGTGTTTTTTAATCATGCCAACTAGATTGAACATTGAGCCAATTATCAAACCTGGATTCAACACCCACTTTTCTGAGCACTGATCTCCACACCTCTCAGCCAATAACACAATGCAAAAATAGCTTATTAATAGGTTCCTCTTCCATATGACATAAGTAACATCTAGAAGGTCCTCTTATTCCCTTCAATTTTAAAATATCATATGTAGGTAAAAATCTTCTAAACAATCTCTAGCAAAAAGTGACATGGATGGAGAAATGTATTTATTCCATATTAGTGCACCACAATAAGTTTTGGGCCAATTGAAATTTGATTCATAAATAAATTTTGAAATAGAGTGGTGTGAAGAAATTTTAATTTCCAATCTATCTTTCTGTAATGGATTGAATGGCAAGGCCAAATCTTCTTATAAATTTCCTATTAACAATGCCACTAATTTTAGAAGAATCACAGGATGCCTCTCTGCAAGAATCTGATACCTTAAGGACATTTAATTGTTGAAATAACTATTCTTTTAACACCCCATCAGATAACCAATTGTCATACCATAATTGTAACTAACCATACCCCACCTACCAAACAAAAAGATCATCTGCTTGAGATCTAAGTTTTAACAATTCTTTCCATGTTTTAGAATCCTTCAATATAGGTTGAACTTGAGTAGGATGAGTCCCTTTCAGATAATATTTTCCATGCATGAAATTAGCCTATAGGGAATTCTTCATTCTGAATCGAATCCATAGTTTACAGCAAAAAAGGAAAACTCATATTCTGAAACCTCAAAAACCAAGTTCCCCACAATTAACAGGTTTACACAATTTATCCTAATTAGCCCAATGCATTTTTTTTATTTTGAAACATGTTGAAAACAACAATATGCAGTTTTTTAGCACTCTTTTTTAGCTTAATCATCTAGAGCATGTATAAAGAAAAAGATGTTAAAACACTTTTGAGGAGAGTAATCCTCCTGCCATTTGGTAGAAATTAAGTAGTTCAACAATTTATTTTCAAGATATGTCAGCCACAACATTATCATAATGAGACAGTCTTCTTCTATCATCAATAAGAGGAAAACCTAGATAATTGAGAAGATAATATGCACCTTTAAAACTAGTATAATCAATAATCCATTTTCTAATGGAGCTACTAAGCTTTGAACTAGCAATAAATTAACATTTGGATTGGTTGAAGGAAATTCTAGATAAATTTTCAAATTTGTGTAGTATCATCTTTAAACTTTTAATAGAATTATTACATCCATTTGAGAAAATTATAACATCATCAGCATATGCCAAATGGTTGACAATACAATTGGATCTATGTTGAAATTTTTCATAAGGAGAGCTTTCTTGCAATTGATTTAACATCCTAGATAAATAATCAAAAGCCAGTATGAAAAGAGTAGGAGATAATGGTTCACCTTGCTTATGTCCTCTCCTAGATTAAAAGAAACTGTGGCTAATGAGAACACTATAATAATTATTACTTAGCCATCCTTTGATCAAACAACAGAAATCAGAACTAAAGCCCCTTGTCCTTAACAAATCAATTATAAATTTCCAGTTATTAGTATAATAATCCTTACTAAGATCTAGTTGGAAGATAATATTAGACCATCTACAAGATTTATCAATATTAGTAAGTAACTCCTTAGCTAAAAGAGCATTATCATTGATACATCTTCCCTTCACAAAAGCAGATTAATTTTTCAGATTTTAAAGTATCCAATAAAGGGTGCAATCTGAAAACTAGAATTTTGCTGATAATCTTAGTAAAGACATTAGATAAATTGATAGGTCTAAAATCATGCCAGCTGTTCTTCTTTCTATCCTTCGAAATCAGTACAATAGATGTAGCAGCAAAGTATGTGGGAAAATCAATTCCATAGAAGAAACACTGAACAACATTAATAATCTTAGTTTTAATAACAACCCACTATTTTATGTAAAAATCAAAAATATAACCATCTAGACAAGTTGTCATTTTACCATCAATTGAAGCACATCTTCATGTATTTATTTTTCTTCAAGTATTATAGTCAACCCTAACAAACTTTCCTTCAACAATGTAACATCAAAAAAATAGAGAGGAACACTGTTGGAAATTAGAAGATTTAGTAGATTCAAAAGATATTAAATTCTAGAAATGGTCAACAACACATTCAACAATATCTTTAGAATTTGTAATCTAGCTCCCTATACATATTTAGTTTGAAGAATAGCATTCAAAAGATCTTCTATATTTAATAATAGCATGAAAAAATTTAGAATTTTGATCTCCATGTAGGAATCAATTGGTAGAAGTTTTCTGTTTTAGGAAAAATTCTTCCTAAGCAATAACAGAAATCAAATTTTCGTTAGTAATCAATAATTGACTTTCAGAAACATTGCCATCCTTTAACTCTTTTTCCAAATTAGAAACATTTTCCTCAGCTTCAGTAAATTTAAGGTGAAGATTTCCAAAAAACATTCCAGTTCCACAATTTAAGAGATTTACAAAGTCTTTTTGCAAAAATGACAATTTTTCTATCGGATTCCTGGAAAAATAAGGAAAGGGCAGATGCCAATTTTCTTCCATAGCTTGATGAAAATTTGGATGTGAAGTCCATACATTAAGATATCTGAATAGATAAACTTTAGATTTTAAGGTGATAAAAATATTCAGCATCAAAGGTGTGTGATCTGAACCAGTTCTAGGTATATGCTTGACTGTACATACAGAAAAAAGATTCAACCAAAGTTGATTGACAAGGCACCTATCCAGTCTTTTGCAAATAACACCTATCCTCAAAGAAAAAGGAGACCCATCGAATCCCAGATCATAAAGATTAGCAATTTGAATGTTCATAGTGAAATTAATCATTTTTTTAAGATCTAGATTTTTGCCACTTTTTTTCTCACTAGGATTATATAAACAATTCAAATCTCCTCCAACAAGCCAACAATCATTCATATTATGACTAATTCAATGTAAATTAAACCAATGTTGCATTCTATCTTCATGAGAACACCCAGCATAAATAAACATAGAAAATCCTTTCAACTGTTCAAAGCTAAAAGTAATATGAAGGAATTGTTGATGATCTTGCAGAACAATAAAACTGCTCTCTTTTCTGAAGAATAGCCATGGTTTATTTGAACAATTAGCCTTGAAAGCATAAATAGGAAATTTTCTAGTAAATCTATGTAAATTGGTGTGAACCAAAGGTTTGAGAATAGCAAAAGCCCAAAACATATGAAACATGTTTAAGTTCAAAAGCCTATTAAGAGAGCTAGGGTTAGCCACTCCCCTAATATTCCAGCACAAAAAATTGATCATGGATAACATGCTTCCCTTCTCTAGTAAGCTTAGAGAGGAAAGTAGCTTTCTGAATTTGAGGTGAGCTTTCAACAATAATGATATTATCCTCATTTGAATGCCTCAATTCTAAGTTCTTCTTCTTAGCCTTTTGTGCCATCTAATACTCGTCTAACTCGTTTCTAGCCACCATTAACATTCCTTCTTCTGAATCACTTACATCTTGTCTAATAGGTTGAATAATGGATAATCAATAGGGGTAGGAAGCAATTCAGTGGTAACAGACATCTTTATGTTAAAATGATCAACAAAGTGTAAGGGACCCTCATCATTTTCACCCCCCACACTAATTCCATGATCATTTTGTGAATAATTCAATTTTTTGACTATTTAATTATTTTATTAAGTACGTGATTCTAAATTTTAATTTGAAGTTTTTAATTAAATTAGTTTAGAAGTTTTTGACTTTATAGATTAGTCAAGATTTTAATTAATTTAATTATATTTTTAATTAATTCATTAATTAGCATTTTAATTATTTAATTAATTTTTATTTAAGTATTTATATATTTAATGTTTTGTTTAAATAATATAAGGTTTTAATTTTATTATTTTAATTAGTTAAATGATTAATATTTTAATTAAATTTTAAGGGTGTAATTAATTGATTATTAAGAGAATTAAATAAGTTTGTTATATATTTAAATTATTTAGAGTTATATTATATTCAGTTTAAGTAATTTGAGAACTAGATAAGCGATTATTGGCTTAATTAAGTCATCAGTTTCTTTTATGGTTCCATTTGGTTGACTAGTGAGTTTATTAACATGTTTAAGAATAAATTAGTGGATAAAAATTTAATGAGGGTATTTAAATTTCGACCAAGGGTGACTAAGGTTAAATAAGCCTTAATTAGGTAGAATTGATGGATTAAAAGGTAATTAAATAGGATTAAGTATGATTAGTGCTCAGTTAGGATAATTTTAAGGTGCTAAGTGGTTTAAATTTAGGATTAGAAGGTAACTAAGAGTGTTTAAGTGTTTTAATTCTCTGTTTAATTATTTTATTGTGGTTAGTCTCTTTATTTTGACAAATTGGAGAGAGTAAGCATGTTACTAACCCGACAAAATGTAATATAAGAAAGCCTTATGGATTATAACGTAAAATGCAACATATCTTATAATATATAAAACATAAATAAATTTTCAGATTTTAACAAAGAACATTAAGAATTGTTCTTGTTTTTGACAAAATAAATAAGAAGACATTTGGATTTCATGGAATAGCATCATTTAAACATTCCACTATGCAATTAAAATAATATCCTTATGAAACATAGATAATTATTTTATTATGGCAAAGAAAAAAAAGGAACATGTTTAATTATAACTAACAACATCAGATTAACACATTACCATGCAAGTTAATCAAAATCCTTATGAATTCATGATGTTAACATAAATAATAGCATGTACATAATGGGAACATAAGAAATTTATGATATTGGATACTGAACTTTGAATTAACATGTTGAACATTAAACTTAATCATGCAAACATATAAAAGGGATGGAGAGATTTTGATTCACATTGTGAGAATTTAAATTTGGAATGGAAAAAGGATTTTATACCTTTGATCTTCCATTGCTTCATGTGCTCTTCAGTTGGGAATCTTCCTTGCTCCTTTCTTTGTACTTTGATCTCCATGGCTTGATGAAGAAATGAGAGAGAGCCTCTTAGTTTTACCGAGGGGAATAGAGAATTCAGGCTCATTTTTTATTTTTAAAGAGAGGATAGAGACAGAGAGCGAAAAGGGAACTAAAAGGAGGAGTTAGTGGGTACAAGGGGTCATGAATAATTATTTAATTAGAAGAGAATTGGAGGCAAAGGGAGTTATAGGGAATGGGAAAGCTAGGATTCAAGGAGAGGTTTGACTTTGAAAAAGGAAATCTTTGATTTGGGATGATGTGGTGTAGAGAGAGAGTGGCATGATCATGAACCAATAGGGGAGGAGCACAAAAATGTACTAGGCTGCATAACAAGGAGTGTTGTATGTGAAGAGAATGAAAGGTGGAGATTTAAAGGGCAAACTTTTAATTTTTGCATAGGAGAGTGGCAAAGTGAAACTTAGCATTGGTAGTTTTAGTATTTATGGAAAATCAAACTATAGCTAATTCTGAAAAGAATGAGATAATTAATATGGTGGTTCAAAATATTTTCAAAAAGGAGTTCACTGGCTCAAGATATAAGTATTTAAAGTGACTAGATGGCTGTGAAGGTGGATGTAAGGTGATTGGGAGTTGGTTATGTACAAATATTTACTTAGGCTCATATGATAGATAAAAATATAAGAAAAGTAATGATTCAAGTGGTTTTGGCTAATTCAAGCTCTATTAAAAGATATGATCAGTCAAAACGGGCAAAACCGCTTGGGATGAAAAATGGTGAATTTTGAGAAAACATTTTTATTTGATTTTAGTAGTCCAAAAATGTATTTGTTTATTTTTGAATTACTTTAGTTTAAGACCAACATAGATTCAAATTTTTTTTGAGGTGGTTATGGTCAAATTATCATTTTATTATAAAAAAATATTATTTTTAATCTTCTGATCATTATCGGCTCAACATGCCATCAATGGAGTTGGATTTATAGTGTGGAGGACCCATTTGAAATATTATGACGATACAAATATAATGATGAAGTTCATTTTTAAAAATAATAACTCGTAATACCATTTTTCATGCATGGAAACCCTGTGTTCTTAATTTTAGATAAAAATGGTGTTCGATGAACACCAAACTCATTTGTATAATTTTCACATGTGAATATAAAGTTCATGAAACATGCAAAATATAATTTAGATCAATGAATTGACTTGCGTAAGAAAATGGTTTTTTTATGATTATGACGATAATTGTCTTGCATGAAAATTTGAATTGAAGAGTTTTATGTCAAATTGTTTCAAACGATCATCAAAATTTTTACATGGTTTTTATTAGAGATAATAAGCCTTGCACATTTTTCAAAATGAAGTCTTGAGTCTTGGAATCATCTTGGGGAAGAAATTAATAAGCCTAGGGTTTAAATGAATAAGTTATTTTTGTAATGGCTAATCCTTAAAATTAATAATGTTTGAAGAGTTTTTAATTTATTTGATTTTGATTGAGTAAAATTTCAATTTTCTTAAGTTAGGGTATGCACAAGTCCAAGCTCAAGTGAAGTCCAGTTAAGCTTAGGCTAAGAAAATAAGGTTGACCAAAAAATTTTTATGTTGTCTTTGTGTGTTTATTGGGTTTGAGACACACGAGTATGATAGGTATGACTTCTTGCAGGTAGCCATGTCCCATAGGGAGGGACTGTAATGATTTCAACTAACATATTTTCTATAGAGGCTGCTTATCTTTCGTCCCATTGGCATGGTTCATCGCATTTCATGTACATAACCTTGGCTAACCTCTTTCTCACAAGACAAGTAGTTAATTTTGGAACTTATTATATGTATTTTAGTTGGATTTTTTAAGTGATATTGTATTGAAAATAAGGTATGGGCACGGGTTCTAGATGCTTGATGTGTAGAAATTTGTCGCAAGGATAAGGAATAATAATTTTTTCCCCATACTATAATTTTATATCCTTATTCTTATGTAAAATTAAAACTATATAATTATATGCAATGCTTAACTACCTTTTCTCTCTTTCTGTGATATATTACTAACCTAAGGATGATCTACCTAAAAATCAACTATTTTTAGTGCACATTTTATAAGAATTTTATGTACATTTTTTATGATATTTAATTTTAAAGGAAGTTATTTTGCATGTTTTTGTTCTCAGGTATATGGAATGGAGATTTAGAGAAAATGATAAAAAAAGAAAAATAGAGAATCTTTGTGTGGCACTATCGTGCCACCTTGGCACCATAGCACCACCCTATAGTAAATTTTGGCGTTATAGCACAACATCTTGGAGCCATAGCACCAGTAACCAACATTTTATAAGATACAATGTATTTATCTAAATTTTGAAGAGGTGCTTGAAGCAACCCTTGGTTATTTTCAATTTTCTATTAAATGGGAACAATTGGGCCGGAAATTGAAGGACTTTTAGAGACTATGGAGAGACTTTGGGAGAGGTTTTTGTGTTCTTTTTTGTGCTCTTATTATTGTGTCAGTGTTTGTGAGTGATTGTTGTGTAAGAGTTTGAAGATTTCTAGGTGGAAACTCCAGAAATTCATTTAGGGAGAAGACATAAGGTACTTTGTATTTGTGTTTAAGTTTTTGTTGTAAGACTTGGATTTGAATGGAACTGATGTGTTTTTGTTTAATCTCCATGAATTCTGGGTAGTACTTTTTCTTTCTCCTTGCTTATGGAAATTACTCTTGGTGGATGGATGTGATTTAAAAAATTTTTTACTCTTAAAAATTATGATGGTATTTTCACTGATTCTTCATTGACTTTACAAATTGGCCACTTGTGAGGTTAAAATTTGTTGAGAAACATAATGACCTAGGAGGGCTATGATTTCACTCAACTATTGAATACCACACTTCATTCCTAACAGAGTCGTTGTTATCACCAAAGGGGTGTGCAAATAAATAGGAAGATAAGTTTTGGTAGGCATAGAGTTAATTTTTTTCTACGGTGATAGACTAGATTATTTTATTAATTTTTTTAGAGTTTGGATTGTAAGGGTCCCTAATAGTTCCTATATAGATGACATAGTAGGTAATCTGGTGGTGATAGGCCAAATCTATCCAGCACTACTACACAAGCAGGTGAAAACCTCTAAATTAGCCAATGCTCTTTGCTAGCACCAAGAGGGGGCAAAGAATTATAATGCTTCTATTTGTCACAATACATAATCATATTTTTTGTTTCTTGAATCCTACACTAGTTAAAATCTCCTTGAAAGAGAAAGATTTTTCCATAATATTCAAACTTGTTAGTTTACTTTATTACGCTTTTACACTTCATTGTTACTTTCTTTTTAAATTTATTAGTAATTTTTTTGTAAGCATATCAACATTTTTCACTGGTCTATCTGATCTGCAATTTAGATGATAATTTTGCAAATTAATTTTAAGAGTTACAGCTTTCCCATTGGGATCAATATTGAGGTATTTAAGGAAAATCCAATATTACTTGAAATGATACGTATACTTGCGTAGTAACCTTAGTGCAAAAATGTATTATATATTTTCTAAATAATTACATTTATTCATACAAGCCGCTAAATATAATTGGTCACATATTTTTGGTAAAATTTTGGAGACTAAAAATACACGTAATTGTGGGTCGGGTCAAGTTTTTAGCACCATTTCCGGGGATAGTAACAAAATTTTTAATTTGAAATTATAAATGAATTATAGATCTATTTTTAAGTGAATTAATTTTAGTATTTTTATTTTTTTAAGAAAAAAACCTGAAAAAACCAAAAAAATTGAAAAAATTGAAAAAAAAATTTAAATTAAAAAATTTTAAATGTGCTACTTTATTTTCTTAAATTTTCACTTTGTATAGGCGTAGTTAGGGATCAGAAGGTTTAGTGCTGTACGATTCTAAATTTAAACAAACTGTAAGTAGAATTCAAAAACAAGGAAGACTTCATAATTTCTAAGAAATGGCAAGCACATCGCAAAATAATTTTGAAATTCAAACTGCCGAAGATGACCATCATAATTTACAAAAATCTATAAGGGATTATGTAAACCCTACAGTAAATAAAATTCATTTAAGTATTCAAACTCCTGCTGTATAGCCTAACTTAATTGAACTTACATCTTCAATTATACAAACGGTGCAAAATAATTAGCTTGGGGATTACCATTTGAGGATTCAGATCCACATTTAGCAAGCTTTTTAGAACTGTGTATTTTATTTAATTATGATGGCATATCAAAGGATGTCGTCAGACTTAGACTTCTTCCTTTTTTATTAAAGGAAAAAGCAAAGATGAGGTTTAATTCATTAGCACCTGGATCTATTAGAACTTGGGGAGATTTAGCACATAAGTTTTTAGCTAAGTATTTCCACCTTCAATAGTTGCTAAGCTTAGAAATGACATTACTTCTTTTACTCAGTATGAAGGAGAGTCAATATATGAATCATAGGAAAAATTTAAGTAACTTCTTAGAAAGTGTCCACATCATACTCTACTAGACTGGTTAATCATTCAAAATTTTTAAAATGGTTTGGTCACAATAAACGTCGACCACCTGATGATGTTTTAGATTCAACTTATGTTAAGAAAGGCAGAGGTAGACCTAGGAAGACTTGGGCATATTACATAAAAAAATGATCTTAATTTATTAGAATTAAACGAAAAGTTGATACTAAATAGGATGCAATGGAGAAAAAGGATTCATGTAGCTGACTCCACTTTGTGGGATTAAGGCTTTGTTGTTGTTGTTGTTGTTGTTGTTGTTGGTTAGTAGGATCCCTTAGATCTATCATAGATGTTACTGCTGGAGGTTCATTAATGTCTAAACCATTTGATGAATCTTATTCATTAAGTGAAGAAATAGCTACAAATAATTTTTAATGGCCTTCTGAGAGGGTAAATCTTAAGATAGTAGCCAGTATTCATGATAATGATGCTATTCCAATAGTTGCATCTTAAGTTGCTACATTATCTAGGAAAAATACCAAATTGGAATGAATTTTCTCCAACACCTCATGGGATTGGATAAAATTTATTAGGATAAATGATGGATTCTCACATTCATAGGAAACTATAAATGTTATCAATATACCCAATAAACCAATTTCCAATTATTACAACCCAGATTGGAAAAACCATCCCAACTTTAACTATAATAATAATTCTAGTGGTGGAAGTCAACAATGAGGGAACGCTCAAGTATACCCATTGGAACATTAGAATAACCAGGGTAGTACTAACTATAGACCTACTTATCATCATGTAATTAGTAGTAACCAACAAGTTAAAGAGAAGAAGTTGTCTAGAAGAAGTGGTATTATAAATGAGTAATCAATTACGAAGCCAAAGTGCTGCTATTTGAAACATAAAGTATCAACTGGGACAAATTGCTAAAGCACTTAGCAATATGCCCCATGGAACACTTCCTAGTAATATTGAGATTAATTCTAAAGATAAAAGTAAAGAGAAAGAGCAAGAAAAAGCTGTGTAATTAAGAAGCAAAAAAGAATTAAATGTTGGATTTCAAAAAGAGATCGAGGTTTAGAGAGATGTTAAATAAACTGAGAAATTTAAAGAAATTAGTCCTAAGGAAGAAGAAATACCCGTCTCTCCAACTAGGATTAATTTAGGAAGACCACCACCACCTTTTCCTTAAAGACATACATTGTAGAATTTGGATCCGTAGTTTTTAATATTTTTTGAGATTTTTAAGAAGCTTACAATTAATATCCCTTTTGCAGAAGTTTTGCAACATATGCTAAGTTATGCAAAATTTATGAAAGAAGTTTTAAATAAACATAGGAAGATTGAAGATTATGAGACAGTTGCACTTAGTGAAGAATGTAGTGTAATAATTCAGAAAAAGCTTTCTAAAAAACTCAATGATCTTGGTAGCTTTACCATACCTTATGCAATTGGAGAATACTTTTATGGAAAAGCAGTATGTGATTTAGAAGCTAGCATTAAATTCATGCAATTATCTATATTTGGAAGCTTATGTTTAGGAGAAATATCCCCCACTACTATAACCCTACAGTTAGTTAATTGATTTATCACTTACCCTAGAGGGGTTATATAAGAAGTGTTGGTTAATGTGGAAAAATTTATCTTTTGTGTTGATTTCATTGTGTTAGATCTAGAAGAAGATAAAAAAATCCCTATTGTTTTGGGAGACCTTTCCTTCTACCGGATGTACAAAGATAGATGTGCAAAAAGGAGAATTAATTATGAGAGTGACTGATCAAGAAGTTACATTTAGTGTGCTTAAAACAATGAAGTATCTTGATGGAAAATGTTATATAATGGATATCATTGATTATATGATTGTTAATCATTTTCAAGACAGATGTGAAGTCATAATAGATAAAAAAGAAGAAGTCATTTCAAAACAAAAAAAGGAAACTGAAACGAAAAATGATTTTGAGGATGAATCAAATGAGATGATTACTGAGGATTTAAATTATGTTCAGGAAAATTTTGAAATTTTTGATACTACTGAGAATAGTATACCTCTGATTCCATCTTTTGAAAAACCTCCTAAACTAGAGATGAAGGTTCTACCTACTCATTTAAAGTATACATTTTTGGGGAACTCGTCCACACTACCAGTTATTATATCCTCAGAATTAACTACTGAACAAGAAGTAAAATCATTAGAGACATTGAAGAATCATAAAAATGACATTAGATGGACATTAGTTGATATTTAAGAAATCATACCTTCAATCTGTTTGCACTAATTTTTTATTGAAGATAATTATAAGCCTAAAGCTGATCCTCAAAGGAGATTAAATCCTATAATGAAAGTGGTTGTTAAGAAAGAAATCTTTAAGTGGTTGGACACTGATATTATTTATCTAATTTTAGAAAATTCATGGGTTAATCCTATTCCTTATGTTCCTAAGAAGGGAGAAGTGACTGTAGTTGTTAATGAAACGAGTGAATTACTTCCAAAAAAATAAGTTATTGGATGATGAATTTGTATTGATTTTAGAAAATTAAATGTCGCCACTATGAATATTTACTTTTCTTTACCTTTCTGGATCAATTATTAGATGGACTAGCTAGGCACCGATCTTTTTTCTTTGTTGATGGATATTCAGGATACAATCAAGTACTTATTGCTCCTGAGGATCAAGAGAAAACAACTTTTACTAGTCTATATAGAACTTTTACTTTTAAAAGAATGCCATTTGGATTATGTAATGCACTACAACTTTTTAAAGATGTATGATGTCAATTTTTAGTGATTTATTTGAGAAAGGAATTAAAGTTTTTATGGCTGATTTCTCAATTTTTGAAACTTCTTTCAATTCATGTTTAGATCATTTAACAAGACTTCTAAAACTCTGTGAAGAAACAAGCTTCGTTCTCAATTGGGAAAAATGTAAATTTATTGTTGTAGGAGGAATTGTGTTAGGGCATAAACTTTTTGAGAAAGGCATGGAAGTAGATCCAGCAAAAGTTCAAGTTATTGTTGAATTACTACCTCCTACAAATGTGAGGGGAATAAGAAGTTTTCTAAGACATGTTTGTTTCTACAAAGGTTATATTAAAGGTTTTTAAAAAATTTCCATGCCTTTATGTCATTTTATGGAAAAAGATTCTGGTTTTGATTTAAATGATGAATGTTTGAATACCTTCAACTTATTAAAAGAGAAATTAATCACTGCACCTAATACTGTTTCACCTGATTGGACAAAATCTTTTGAATTAATGTCTGATGCTAGTGATTATGCTATAAGTGCTTTTTTAGGGCAGAGATATGACAAAATATTCAAAGTGATATACTATGCTAGTAAACTCCTTAATGAAGCTCAAATTAATTGCATTTCCACTGAAATTGAGTTATTGGCTATAGTATTTTATTTTTTATAAATTTAGTCCATATCTTATTGTAACAAATTTTATTGTGCATACTGATCATTTTGTAATTAAGTATTTCATGATGAAGAAGGATACAAAACCACGATTAATTTGATGGGTCCTTCTGATGCAAGAATTTAATTTTCAAGTTGTAGATAGGAAGGGTGTTGATAATCAAATAGATAATCATTGTTAGGGCATGAACATAAAAATAAAAATGGTTTAAATGATGAAATTAATGAGAATTTTCTTGATGAACAATTATATGTGATTAATGAATGGAAAATTATGTGGTATGTTGGTTTAGTGAACTACTTGGTTAGTAATATTTTACCCTATGGATTACATAGCCATCAAATCAAAAAGTTCATTTATAATTCAAAATATTACTTCTGGGATGACCCTTATCTATATAAAAAATGTAAGGATGTATTTATTCAAAGATGTGTACCATTACAAAAAAAACCCATTATGTTATGCAAAAATGTCATGAATCAGAATCTGGGGTACATTTTGGGGTTTATAAAACTGTATTTAAGATTTTTCAATCAATATTTTATTGGCCTACATTATTTAGCAATGTCAATACTTACATAAATCATGTGATAGATGTCAAAGGGTAGGCAATATTTCTAAAAGAGATGAAATGCTTCTAAATTTAACTCTGGAAGTTGAAATTTTTTATGTTTGGGGATTAGATTTTATAGGACCATTTATATCATCTTCAGGAAAGATTTATATTTTGATAGCTGTGGATTATGTTTCTAAATGGATTGAAGTGGTTGCTTTACTTTGCTGTGATGCTAAAAGTGTTACGAAATTTTTAGGAATGAATATTTTTAGAAGATTTGGAATGCAAGAGTAATCATTATAGATGGGGGAAGTCATTTTATGTATAGAATGATTGAAACATTAACTCAAAATTATGGGACCAAATATCGTATTACCACAGCTTATCACCCTCAGACCAGTGGATTAGCATATATATCTGATACACCTAAAATATATAGTGTTTTTAATTACATTTTATACCTATTTTTGATGATATTTCACTTTAATGGAAGGTATATGTTTTTCTTGTAGGTATGTTTAAAATGGCTGACTATGATGAAAGGAGCAAAAGAGGATCAAATTTGGAGCAAAATTTGAAGAATGAAAAAATTGACCTGTTGCGGCTAAGCGCCGGACCCTTGGCGCATAGGCGCGACAGTTAAAAAATACGAATTAAATCAAATTTGGAGCCATATTTAAGGGGTGTTTGAAGCAACTTTTGATGGTAACCTCCTTAACTTATTTTGGTCTGTAGATTTGAATGAAAAGATGCATACTTTGGTGGATACATTGAATCTGGACATGATTCAAAGAGACACCAAGGCACCTTTTAGAAAATTTTAAAAAGAAGACTTAAAGATCAGAAAAAGGGTTATTGTTGGAGGGTGTGATTAGTGTTAAGAGTAAATTTTATGTTAGAGAGTTATTGAGGGCACAGCTTTCCTCTTCACCACTTTTATTATTAATTGTATCTAGTTAATTAAAATATCATTTAAAGAAAATTTAAGAAAAATTAAGTTTTTACTTTTCATTGTTTTTGTTAGAGTGTTTTTTTTTGTTTTGTTAATTTTGTATGCATAGTTCTGGTTCTGAGGGACTTATGCCTTACGATTCTGAATTAGAGAGAACTATCAGAAAAATTAAAAAATATTAAAAATTTAGAAAAAGATTAAAGTATTCAAGAAATGGCAAATAAAGATCATCAAAATGTTGAAATCCATCAAGAATTTAGACCTTTAAGAGATTATGCTAACCCTACAGTGGATGAACTTCATGGTAATATTCAACACCTTGCTGTAGCTGCTAATTCATTTAAACTTAAACATGGGTTCAGACCAGGCAGGGGAGCTCCTCTTGTACAGTTGCTTTAACCTATAAGCCAACCTCCCTGTACGGTCTAAGGCCTCTGAAGAGTTCGAGTCCAGCCTTATTATCCATATGGTATCTAATAATCAGTTTGGGGAGCACCAACTAAAAATCCTAATTTACATCTTGCCAATTTTCTAGAATTCTGTGCTACTTTTAAATACGATGGTGTTTCGGACGATGTTATTAGAATTAGACTTTTTTTTCTCACTAAGGGATAAAGCTAAGATTTGGTTAAATTTGTTAGCACCTAGATCTATTAGAACTTAGGGTGATTTAGCACAAAATTTTCTTGCTAAATATTTTCCACCTTCGAAGACCGCAAAGCTTATAAATGATATTATATCTTTTTGTTAGTTTGAAGGGGAATCTATATATGAAGCATGGGAATATTTTAAAGATCTCCTAAGAAAGTGTCCACATCATTCGATACCATATTGGTTAATAGTTTAGACCTTCTACAATGGATTAGTTGGATCTCTTAGATCTATTATCGATGTCGCTACTAGTGGTTCATTGATGTCTAAACAGTTTACTGATGCTTATGCTTTAATTGAAGAAATGGCTACTAATAATTTTTAATAGCCTTCGAAATGGTTAAATCCTAAAAAAGGTAGCCAACATTCATGAAAATGATGCTTTTACAATGCTAGCAAATCAAGTTGTTGCAATTTTAAGGAAAATAGACCAATTTAGAATGAATTTTTCACACCCAACTTCTATGATTGAAGAAAATTCATTAGGCCAAATGGTTGATTCTCAAACTTCATTAGAAACATTGAATGCCATAAGTCAGCCTAATAACCCATATTCCAATTATTATAACCCAGGTTGGAAAAACCATTCAAACGTTAACTCGAATACCAATAATCAGGGTGATAGCAAGAATGGGGGAACAACCAAGTAAACCCATTGGGAAACTGGAACAACCAAAGGAATAATTATTATAGACCAACCTATCCTCCAGGTTTTAACAAAACTTCACAATTTAAGGAGAAGAAGTTGTCTATTAAAGAAGAGGTGTTACAAATGGAAAATCAATTACAAAGTCAAGAAGCTACAACTAGAAATATTGAGAATCAATTGGGTCAGATTGCCAATTCATTAAGTAATAGATCACAAGGAACGCTTCCTAGTAATATTGAAGAAAACCAAGAGACAAGGCTAAAGAGCAAGTACAAGCTATTTAGTTGAGAAGTCGAAGAGAGTTGGAAGGTAGAGTTCAAAAAGAGACTGAAGTAGAGAAAGAATAGATTGAAAAACCAAAAGAGGATGCCTCGAAAGGTTTGGAAAGACCTATTTCTCCATCTAAGGTTGATTTAGAAAAGCCACCACCTCCATTTTCTCAGGCACTTCGAAAAAAAAAATTGGATAAGAAATTTTCAAAATTCTTAGAGATATTTAAGAAGCTCACAATCAATATTTCATTTGCTGAAGCCTTAGAAAAAATTCCTAGCTATGTGAAATTTATGATGGATATTCTTAATAGAAAGAGGAAGTTTGAATATAATGAGACTGTTGCACTTAGTGAAGAGTGTAACACTATAATTTAGAAAAGCTTCCTGAAAAGCTTAAAGATCCTGGAAGTTTCACAATTCCATGTGCAATTGGAGAAAGATTTTTTGGAAAAGCTTTATGTGATTTGGGTGCAAGCATTAACCTTATGTCGTTATCAATATTCAAAAGACTAGAATTAGGAGAAATAACCCCTACTACTGTAACTCTGCAATTAGCTGATCGTTCGATCACATATCCTAAAGGAGTTATAGAAGAAGTTTTGGTGAAGGTGGATCAATTTATCTTTTCTGTTGATTTCATTGTGTTTTATATGGAGGAAGATAAAGAGATACCCATAATTTTAGGGAGACTTTTCCTAGCCACAGGCAGAGCGATGATAGATGTGTAAAATGGGTTGGCGATGCGAGTTAATGATCAAACGATTACATTCAATATTTCAAAGTCAATGAAATATCCTGTAAGAGGTAAATATAATGAATATTATAGGATGAATCTTATCAAATATTTGAGTGAATGTCATTTTAAGTCAACTTATGATGAGAAATCTGAAAGTAAAGAATTGGAACAAAGAAAGAAGAGGAATTACAAGATTCTGAATATTTTCATGAGGAAGATTTAAATTATGTTCATGAAAATTTTGAAATGTTGGACTTGACTGAAAAAGATGAATCTTTTGGTCCATCAATTGAAAAACCTCATGAACTTGATTTAAAGATGCTTCCAAATAATTTAAAGTATGCCTTTTTAGGTGATTCCTCAACTTTGCCAATTATAATTTCCTCAATTAATTGAAAGAGAAGAAGAGAGTTTGCTTAAAATTTTGAAGAAATATAAGAAATCATTTGGATGGATAATAGTTAATATTAAAGGAATTAGTCCTTCGATTTGTATGCATAGAATCCTTCTGGAAGATAACTGCAAACCTTGAGATGATCCTCAAAGGAGATTAAATCCTATCATGAAAGAAATTGTTAAGAAAAAAATCTTAAAGAGGTTGGATGTTGGAATTATCTACCCTATTTCAGATAGTGCTTGGGTTAGTCCTATTCACTGTGTAACTAAGAATGGAGGAGTTACTGTGACTGTGAATGAAAAGAATGAAATAATACCAGTAAGATAAGTTACAGGGTGGCGAAAATACATTGATTATAGAAAATTAAACCTTGCCACCAGGAAAGACCATTTTCTACTTCCTTTTCTAGATCAGATGTTGGATAGACTAGATGGGCCTAAATTCCTTTTCTACTTCATTTTCTCTTATAGATTCGAGCACTTTCATAAGAATCATTTCTAATATCTTCAATTTCATTCAATTGCAATAATCGCTTATCTCCAGCATCATTAAATTATAATTAAAATCTTTAATCGCCCAATAAGTTTTATGCTCCAGTTCAACAGGTAAATGACAAGGTTTTCTATAGATGAGCCTATGGTGACATTCCGATAGGAGTTTTATAAGCATCCCTATAAGCTCATAAAGCATTATCAATTCTATCAGCCTAGATAGTTCACTTCGGATTAACTGTTTTTTCTAAAATTCTTTTGATCTCCCGATTTGAAACTTCAGCTAATCCACTAGTTTGAGGATGATAAGTTGTTGAAATTTTATGTTTAATCCCAAATTTTCTTAATAGTCTCTGAATCAGAAAATTCTTGAAGTGACTTCCCCCATCAGTGATAATTATTCGTGGCATTCCGTATCTAGTGAAAATATTTTTACTTAAAAATTTTTCAACACTTTTATCATCACAATGAGGTAAAGCAATTGCTTCAATCCATTTTGAAACATAATCAACAGCTAATAATATATAAATTTTTCCTGAAGAAGGTAGAAATGGTCCTATGAAATCTAAATCCCAGACATCAAAAATTTCCACTTCCAGACTAAAATTTAGAGGCATTTCATTCCTTTTAGAAATATTGCCTATACGTTGACATCGATCACAGAATTTAACAAAATTGTTAACATCCTTGAATAATGAAGGCCAATAAAATCTAGATTGTAAAATTTTAAAAGCAGTTTTATCATTTCCAAAATGTCAACCAAATTCAGAGTTGTGGTATTTTTGAATAATCTCGTAAGTTTCTTCATTAGGAACACATCTTCGTATATTAGAATCCCTACATTGTTTAAACACAAAGGGGTTATCCCAAAAATAAAATTTCACATCATGTAAGAACTTCTTTTTTTGATGATGATCTAATCCATAAGGTATAATGTTACTAGCTAAATAATTAACTACATCGGCATACCATGGGATTAATTCATCAAAAATTGTATAGAATTATTCATCCGGAAAACATTCATTTATTTATTCCTTATCATTTATTTCATTATTATTTTCAATTCTTGATAGATGATCGACGATTTAATTATCAGACTCTTTTCTATTAACTATTTGAAAGTAAAATTCCTGTAAAAGAAGAATCCATCTAATCAATCTGAGTATAGCTTCCTTTTTAGTCATCAGATATTTTATAGCAGAATGATCTGATGCACTATTCCCAAGTAAATATGATCGAAATTTGTCATAAACATATACTATAGCCAATAGCTCTTTTTTAGTAGTGGTGTAGTTAATTTGAGCTTCACTAAGAGTTTTACTGGCATAATATATAAACTTAAACATCTTATGAAATCTTTGCCATAAAACTACCCCTATAGCGTAATCACTCGCATCACACATTAAGTTAAATGGTTTTTCCCAATTAGGTGCAATAATGATTGGTTTTGTGATTAACATTTCTTTTAATAAATTAAAGGCATTTAGGCAGTTTCCAGCAAATTCAAAATTTATATCTTTTTCTAAAAGATGGCATAAAGGTTTAGTAATCTTGGAAAAATCTTTAGTATATCTTCTATAAAATCCAGCATGTCCAAGAACACTTCTTATACCTGTTACAAATGTTGGGGGTTGCAATCCAACAATAATTTGAATTTTTGCTTGCTCAACTTCCATCCCATTTTTAGAAATTTTATGACCCAGTACAATTCCTTCTGTGACTATAAATTGACACTTCTCCTAATTCAGAACGAAATATGTTTCTTGACAACACTTTAACACCTTAGACAAATTATATAAGCAAGAATGAAAAGAAGTTCTAAATACAGAGAAATCATCCATAAAAATTTCGATTCCTTTTTCAATTAAGTCACAAAAAATAGCCATCATACACCTTTGAAAAGTAGCAGGTGCATTGCATAACCCAAAAGACATTCTTCGGAAAGCAAAAGTTCTATAAGGACTTGTAAACATAGTCTTTTCTTGGTCCTCAGGAGTTTAGGTACTTGATGATAACCAAAATATCCATTCAAAAAACAAAAATATGAATGTCCTGCTAATCTATCCAGCATTTGATCTAAGAATGGAAGAGGAAAATGATATTTCATGGTGGCAGCATTTAGTTTTCTGTAATCAATACAGATCTGCCAACCAGTCACTTGTCTTGTAGGAAATAATTCATTATTTTCATTTTCAACAATAGTTACTCCTCCTTTCTTTGGGACGCAACGAATAGGACTGACTTAAGGACTATCAGATATTGGATAAATAATTCTAGCATCCAACCATTTCAACATTTTCTTTTTAACAACTTCTTTCATAACATGGTTTAATCTCCTTTGAGGTTCAACACTGGGTTTACTGTAATCTTCCAATAATATTCGCTGCATACAAATTGAAGGACTAATTCCTTTAATATCTGCCATTTTCCAACCAAAAGCTTGTCTGCATATTTTTAGGTTGTAAGTTTAATTTTAAAAAGGGGTCATCTACAGAAGTTGTCGACGAACTTTAAATTTTAGATTTAATTTAAATATATATATATAATTAGGAAAGTAAAATTTGATTTTTTGAAAATAATTTTAAGTTTGAAAATTTTAAGATATGAAATCGAGCCGATCTCACATCCCAAAGAGTTTATATAAACGAGCACCGCACCACAAATCATGTATCTATCCCGAAGAATAGACACACTACTTGATGATGGGGCTCGATTAAATAAACTAGAAGATTTGTGACATCTGTTTGGTCTGCGAACCAATTTTATAAGCCGACAAGTTTCCCTGCTTAATATAAATGAATTAAGCAGGGTTTATATTACCTGGGTTCTTAAAGTTCCCTATAAGGGCAAGCCCCTATAGTTATTTACATCTTAAATGACAGGAATCATTTAAGAAAACTCTCGATAATGATCAGTGGTTTTTCTCTCAAGAATTTCAAAGTTTAAGGTTTTCAAAGGATTAGATTTTGGAAATTTCAATCAGGAATGGATCAAATTTCGAACAGTTATTTTCAGGAGTCTGAAGGAAGAGAAGTAGGAGAAGTTGAGGATCCAAGAAGAATCTTGGCAACTTCCCAAACTATCCTATTGTTTGGCTTCAATTTAGTAAAATTATCTAATGTTTGAATCCTGCCAATTTTAATTAATTAGGACTTATATTTGTATGACATAATCATACAAATAGCCTCGAAGATGTGAGGGTTTATGTCGTACCAAACGACTACCTCGGAATCCTAAGATCGGTTAGGGCTTAATTTGCATAACATGATTATACAAATGCCTAACTAAAAGGTTGAGGATTTATGTTGCACTAGGCCAACTACCTCGAAGTCCTATGGCTTGGTTGTTTAATACTAGGAAAGGTTTTGCTGAAGTAGACACAAGTTTTGCTGACGAAGATGGTCGTACTGCCCACCGTGCTCCAAGCTCGTTATTGTTGCAGAGTTTTAGTTTTAGAAGGTGAAAATCAGGAGATGAGAAACGTTTTTAGGTTTATAAAATTCTTAAAGTCCAAATGTCTTTAATGTTTTATTAGGGGAATCTTAAAGTTGATCATAACAACACCGGTTAAGATCCCATGGTTCCATCATTCCGGTACTGTTATTTTTATCGGATTTACTTAGTCCAGATGAATTTGCTAAAATCAACTGAATGAGTTCCATACTTTCATTTAGACCGTGGGAAATCCCGTTAGCAACACGTAGGTTACATCGACCGAGGTATTCCCGATCATCCAACAAGACATTTTAATTTAATTGCAATTGTAGTTTTGTGTTCTGTTTGTGGTTAAATTTTGAGTTGTTTTATCTTTTAAATGTTGTGGTGGTGAATTTTATCTTGTGTTGACTTTTAATTTAGTTTTGGGTTTCAGTTTTGTGGCTATCCTAAAAGTTCCAGTTTTCATGCAACAATCTTGTTTAACATGCAAGAAGAGTAAAGTGTAGCTCATATAAATAAATTGCAATAAAGTAAATTGCAATAAAATAAAAGTGTACCTGGAGAGTCTTCTCGTCATTCCAAGCTGCACTTAAAACACATGTTAAGGCATTTATGTATTTATAACAAGTACATAGGCAAAGCTAAGGGAAGGTTCTGGTTGTCTACTGACCCACTTTTTGTATGTATGTATTTTATGTTTATAGCAACGTAACCAAAAACTAGATCCCGCTTTAAATATAGGTATATGATTTAATGTATAATGTGGATTCTACGCAAGTATACGTATCGTATCAAGTAATACAGGGCTCTAGTGGAGTCCTGGTTATCGATCCCACGGGAAGTTTTTAACGGAATTGTTATCGACTAAATTTAAAGGAATTACTTACTAATAAAGTGAACAGATATTCAAAGTAACTATAATAAACTAAAGTAAACTAATGCTTGAAATAAGTTGATTTAATTAATTCAGAAAAATTATCCTTCTCCTTGTTTTTAGAAAATTAAGTGAATGATGAATTTAAATAGAATTTTTAAATGTATTGTGACAAATAGGAGCATTCCTATTCTTTACCCTTTGGTCCAGGTGCAAAGAACATTGACTAATCCTATGTTTGATTATCGGAATTTGTGGCTAGGCTGGGAGGATACCGGCTGCCACTTCAGAGCTCCCACGTTCCCCTCACCTGAGGGCTAACATCTACACTTCAGCTCTCAAACAGTAGGATCGAATTGAGTATTTTAGTCTGTCACACTAAAATATCCAATTCTACGTCCGATAATTAATATTTCCCTATTTATTTGCACCTGCCTTCCAAGGCTTTTGACGTCCCTAAATATTGGATGTAATTTTTACTATAGTTGATAATTCAACATATTTTAACTACTCAATTGGCCAGATTGAAAGTAAATTAAGTTTTAAGTAAAAATTATCACAATTTATTTATATTATATTAAGTTCTTTTATTTAATTTCATCAATCCGCATAATTTTCATAAACAAGGAGAAAGACTAAGAAAACTACTCAGAATGCATGGGAATAAAACAAAGCATAGATTTCATTTAAAGTTAACAACAATAATCAAAGATACTTATCTTAATTTCCTTCCCAAGCAGACTCCTTGAAGTTCCTTTGACTTTTCCTTCTAGTACAACAACTAAATAGCACTCAATTAAACTAATGAACTCACTAAACACACTCAAACTAAATTAAACTCACACAAATTACACTTAAGACACTAGAAATAGACTCACAGAAGACTCAAAAGACACACACACACTCTAGAATTTGGCCTCTATTTATAGAGGTAGGAAAAGGTCCAAGGAGTGCTTAAACACCTCTTCAAAAAGTGTCCAGGTTTAATGTATATGCATTTTAAACTAGCTCGCCGTCGGCGGGAATCGACCTTGCCGTTAGCGGGCCTTCTAGAAGGTCTTCAAACCGCGCGATCTCGCTGTCGGCGGGCTCGGGCTCGCTGTCGGCGAGGTAGTTATAATTCCTTCAGAAATTTCTCCTCACGATCTCGCCGTCTGGCGGCCTCGATCTCGCCGTCGGTGAAGTAGTTAAATTTGCATGAATTTTCTCCTTTTTGATCCAAATTTGCTCCATTTCATGCTTTTTGCTTTTATCACTAATAAATCTTCATTCCTGCAATAAAATAAAGAAAAATACCTCTCTTTATAGTACAGTTTCATCAAAAATAGATATAAATTTCTTTATGTATTTTCTGTGATCAAAATCCCCCAAACTTAATTATTACTTGTCCTCAAGTAATTTTAATACTAAATAAAAATAATGATTTCTATAATTGAATTTTTCAACTCAAATAATATATGAATTAATTTTAAATAACATTATAATAAAGTTAAATATAAATATTTCTAAGTAATTTAAATTAATTTTATAGAGATAAGATTTTTTAGTTATTAGGTCTAAGATTTCTAGCTTTCTATTTAATTCAGGAATGACTATATTTAAAATTTATAAATTACTTAAGATATTTAGATGATAGGAAATTCAAGAAAACTCTATTTAGTAAAATACTAATCCACAAATATAAGTTTAGAAATATAGTTAAGTTTTACCCTTTAGGTTGAATCCATTGAAGCCAATTTTTGATAAGGCATCTCCTCAAGCTTCTCCTCACTTATATTATTCTTTTCTTTTCTTTTCTCTTTCTTTTTCTTTTCTTTTTTTTTCTTTTTCTTTTTCTTTTTAAGTGAGGATTATCGTATCTGGATAGTCTGTTAATAATTTTGAACTTCAATTTCTCTTCCTAAATTTGAAACTTAAAATATTTCTTTGCTTATATATATTTCATAACTTTTACTTCATTGAGTTTCTATCCTTTCTTTTTCATCTATATCCTTAAGAATTTCTAATTTTTAGAATATAGTTTCCCTTACTTTAAATAGTTTACTATATTCTTATTCCTTTTAACCAAATATCTTATTCTATTGATTAATTGAATTACTAGAAATATTTTCTTTAACTTTATATAATAATTAAATAAAGCAACTCATATTTATTAAATTGAAAATTACTATAGAAAATCATTTAATAATAATTTTTGAAAATAGAATTTGAGAACAATTTTAATAATTAAATTTGTATTTTTACCTTCCCCCAAACTTAAATTTTTCTATCTATACTACATAGTGAAAAAGGGAAAGTATATAAATAAAATTCATCATACCTTTGAGCTTTAGATATTTCTTTTCTTTGAAATTTTTGCAGGCTTTTTCATTACTTACGAACTCGTATCGTTAGTATTCTTCCATATATAATATTTAAAAAGAAAGTGCAGTGGATGGAAATTTTTAAAATAAGTATCAAACATAACAAAGAAAACTTAATTTGTTACTACACATACATTTACAATTTAAACAATATATTAAAGAAAGACTAACATCCTATATATATAAAAATTTGCAACTAATTTAACACACATAAGAAATTTAACATCACTGCTCAAACAAACAAATAACATATCAAGTCCAAAGTCCACGAAAAGTACTAAAATATTACACACGAAAATAATAAAGTTTGCAAAACAACGAATCTAAACAAATCAAACAAACTAAACAAAGATTCTAATCCTCCGCATCAAAATCCCAAGCTATGTCATCTCCCCGATCTCCAAGCCGAGAAGGTCGAGCAGTCGGTACTTGTGTATAACGGGGGCACTCAGGAAAGACAACATCTAAATCACCACTCCTATAACGACGCTCAGCTTCATAGTATGCAATCTCGTACTCTGAATGTCGCTGGAGATATTCGCTATCATAATCGTGTCTTCTCTCCAAGCCTCCAATTCTTTGATCTATATGCTCAAATCTTCTTTCCATATTTTCTCCAAATGACTCAAAACTCTTTCTACTCAGGGTTAACTCATTCATCAGATCTTGAAGGGTAGGAGTGGTGTACTGACGGGGTGGTTCATAATTAGTAGAGGGTATATCTCTACTTGAAGAAGGTACATAATCCCTTATCCCAGATCTCCATTCTTCGTGGGATTCATATTTCTTTATATTAGCCTGAGTAAGAGGTTTCATAGGTTCTATCCATTCCTCATCATCTCTTGCCTCTACCCTAGATAATTGGCAAAGTGCATAGATAAGACCAGGATGTCCTAGTCCTCCTCCACTTTCATTTCTAGGAGTGGTTAATATGTTTTTATATATAATATTTCCCACATTAATACTCTTCTGGTTCTGAATACAGAAATTCAAAACTACTCTATCTCTTGTTACCTCACTATGGTGGTAGGTAGGTAACAAAGTAGAGCAAATAAAATAATGCCAGGCTTTAGATGTTGCATTTAGCATAGAAAGAGGGAAGTTTACCCGTTCCCACTGCTTTATCTTCCAGACTCCTTTCCCATCAGTGACAAAGTCGATCACCTCTTCCAATGGTCCTTCCATAGTTTCAAAAGTTTCATATTCACTCAAGGTGTCTCGAACTTCATAATAAGCATTTATTCTAGCAGCGTTGAAATCTACAAAAAATCCTCTAAGCCTAACCGGTGCATCTTCATCCTGTGTTAAGTTTGTATAAAATTCCTTCACAACTTCTACCGCTGCTCTGTTGGTAACGAAACAGAAGTTTTCCCATCCTCGCTCTTTTATAACTCACTCTACTTCTCCTCCTGGATTCTTGAAAACTCGATCTTGTATGCACATTCTTGCTTGAATGTTTTGAAAATATCGAGTTTGTGCTCTCGCATTAATGAATCGAGTTTCGTCAAAATCTAATCGTCGCTTTTGTCGTGGAGCCATTTCTTGATCTGTGAAATTTATAAAAATTTTAACTAAACTCCAAAATATTACTAAGAAGGCTTCCTAGAACAACTAAAATCCATTTAATTCAATTTCTATGCAATTCTTCCAAGTATTTTCTTCACATTTCAAAATTTTTCAAAATATCCCAATGTAGAAGAAATTCATGGTGAAAATCAAAAATTTTTTATAGGAGTGAAGCTCTTACCAAGGGAAGATGAAATCCGGTGTCAAAAAGTGTTGAAATCACTTCAAATCCGAGATCTCTCAAGCCCTAGGTCGGTTTTTTCGAAAATTTGAGGAAAGGGATGATGAATAGTGTCGGTTGACCGGTCAAATATAGGTCTTTTCGCGTTCTCGCTGTCAGCGAGGTTTTCTCGCCGTCGGCGAGCTAATTAATTCCATAAGGCAAAAGTTTTGGGAAAAATCCGCCGTCGGCGAAGCTCGGTCTCGGCTCGTCGGCGGGTTTTCTCGTCGTTGGCGAGATAATTCTCGCCGTCAGCGAGGTCCCAAAAATTTTCAATTTTTGAAATTCGTCAATCATTTTTAACCTCGAATTGCCCTTAATCAATCTTCCGATCACATAATTTTAATAATAATATGAAGATTAGGTACTTATACTAAAAGAAAGTCACACAAAACAAACAATATCACTTCATAAATGAAATCCATGAAACTTACAAATTTCACACTAACAATTTCACACATACTTAACTTAATTGTTCAAATCCATAATACTTAGCATCGCAATCCAAACCACAACACTCTAAATGCTGAGACATAACCATTTACTTAAAATCTCATCAAATCTGAGATGATCAAATCAAAGTTCGACTCATAATAAAACTTAACTCCAAATCAAACACACACATATACAAATATAACATAAACATAGAAATCTTTCCTACTCTTTTTGAGGAAAGGGATGATGAATAGTGTTGGTTGACCGGTCAAATATAGGTCTTTTCACGTTCTCACTGTCAGCGAGGTTTTTCTCGCCGTCGGCGAGCTAATTAATTGCATAAGGTAAAAGTTTAGGGAAAATCCGCCGTCGGCGAGCTTGGTCTCGCTGTCAGCGGGTTTTCTCGCTGTCGGCGAGATAATTCTCGCCGTCAGCGAGGTCCCAAAAATTTTGAATTTTTGAAATTTGTCAATCATTTTTAACCTCGAATTGCCCTTAATCAATCTTCCGATCACATAATTTTAATAATAATATGAAGATTAGGTACTTATACTTACAAAAAGTCACACAAAACAAACAATATAACTTCATAAATGAAATCCATGAAACTTACAAATTTCACACTAACAATTTCACACATACTTAACTTAATTGTTCAAATCCATAATACTCAGCATCGCAATCCAAACCACAACACTCTAATTGCTGAGACATAACCATTTACACAAAATCTCATCAAATATGAGATGATCAAATCAAAGTTCGACTCATAATAAAACTTAACTCCAAATCAAACACACACATATACAAATATAACATAAACATAGAAATCTTTCCTACTCTTCAGTGTCTGAACTAATATCTTCTTTGATATTTCCGATGCGACACAGGTGCACAAATAAATTGTAGAAAGGCCTGAAAGGGAATTCTGCAGTAGAGTCTTCATTAATCCATCATTTCTGTCTTACTAGATGAATAAAACGGGCCTCCAGATGTCCAGTATGATCAAAGTGCTCCTTCATTCTCCAATCAATATGATCAAACATATCAGAGATATTATCAATAGAACTCATCACATTTTGCAATTCTTTCTCCAATCCTTTAATCTTCTTCGGAATGAAATTAGTCTTATCGGTAAAGGGCCTTGCTAAAGGATTGTTCCGTGATGCTCGTCGAAATAACGGTGATCTCATCATTGTTATCCAATGTGGGAAACATATCAGTAGGATCCAGTGGTTTCCATGGTAAAAGTACTTTTTCCCAAGACTCATAAGAAACTTGGTATTGACTGCATAAAGCAAATATAGTAGATGGGTGTCCAAGTCCATGCACTGACCCATGCACAATTATTCCCAATGCAGACTTTACTATTATTGATCCAACATCGATAGGTAATCCAATTTGAATACAATAGTTTAAAATAGCGCATTCCTTTGAAACTTTATTTACTCTCATGGTAGGTAATAGTTTTGATGATATAAAGAAATTCCAATGCTTCGAGACGAGGTTTAGAAGTGATGCGAAAAACCGACATACCCGTCTTCTCGTAATTCCCAATCATCCAGTTCATCAGTCAGGTATCTATAGATTCCGTTCATATTGTATCTTGAAGGCACAAAGTTGGAATAGTGACAAACAGAGGTATTTTCTATAGAAAACAATTCATTTACCCTTGCAGGAGTAAATGTTACCCATCTTCCTCTGACGTACACATTTCCATTGTTGATCGTATGTAAATTAGAATGAAACTCTTTAACTACTGGTATAACTACAGCGGAAGTTGTATAACAAAATACCTCCTAATGCCGCTGTGCGATCATTTCTTCGATTTTTGTAGTAGCTTTCTCTACTCCTCTATTTACGAATCCTCTTTCTTTGATAAGTCTTTTCTTCATCAAGCCTTTGTTGAAGATTCGCTGAGCCTCTAAACTGACGAATTTTCTCCGGTTGAAAAACTTCAGTTTTTGTGGTTTCTAAGAATTTGGAAGCCATTTTGGATAGAATGGATTGGTCTCTAGTCATTCCTAAGGAAGAAAATGGTGTAAAATCAGATTTGGAATAACTTCTTATGAAGGAATGGCTTAGATCCGTCCAAAACGGCACAAAAAATCTTTAAGAAACCAAATTTTTAACTTCCTCGCCGTCGGTGAGAAGTTCCTCGCCGTCGGCGACTTAGTTATAAAACTAAATGAGTAATGGTCCACGATCTCGCTGTCAGCGGGCTCGAGCTCGCTGTCGGAGAGATTCGTAAAAATCGCCCGTTTTCGCTCTGGTCCGAATATTTTCTGATCTCATCTAATAAGTTCAATTTTTGTGATGATTCTAATAAAAATTTGAGTAGTAAGATTTATTTTAATAATATAGACTCACTAATATGTAGATGTTTAAAAATAAAAGACTACAATGGGTTGCCTCCCATAAAGCGCTTGGTTTAACGTCATCAGCCCGACCTAATTCAGTTAGTGTTCAGGTTGACTAAGCATTAAAACCTCTTTAAAATTTGATCGTCTATTTTCGAAATATGGTTTTAATCTATGTCCATTTACTTTAAATCTATATCCTGTTTTTGGATCTTCAATTTCTATAGTTCCATATGAAAATATTTGAGTTATGGTGAAAGGTCCTAACCATTGAGATTTTAATTTCCCAGGAAATAATTTCAATCTAGTATTATAAAGCAAAACTTCTTGTCCCGGTTCAAAATTTCTCTCGATTAATTTTCCGATCATGCCATAATTTCATCCTTTCTTTATAAATCCTACCATTATCATATGATTCATTCCTTAATTCTTCCAATTCATTTAATTGCAACAACCTCTTCTCATCAGCTTCTTTCATATTATAATTAAATTCTTTAATCGCCCAATATGCTTTATGCTCTAATTCAACTGGTAAGTGGCAAGTTTTTCCATATATAAGCCTATAAGGAGTCATTCCAATCGAGTTTTATAAGCGATCATGTATGCCCATAATGCGATGTCTAGTCTTATAGACCAGTCCGATCTATTAGGATTTACGGACTTTTCTAATATACGCTTAATCTCTCGATTAGAAACTTCAGCTAATCCACTTGTTTGTGGATGATAAGCAGTCGATATCTTATTCATAATATTATACTTTTCTACTGGTTTGTGAATATATTTGTTTCTAAAATGAGTTCCTCCGTTAGTGATAATCACTCTCGGCATTCCAAATCTAGTAAAAATATTTTTCATTAAGAATTTTGAAACACTTTTAGCATCACATCTAGATAAAGCTTGTGCTTCAATCCATTTGGAAACATAATCAACAGCTACTAATATATATGAGTTTCCAAATGACGGAATAAAAGGTCCCATGAAATCTAATCCCCAAACATAAAAAAATTTCAACTTCTAATATAAAATTCAGAGGCATTTCATTTTTTCTTGATATGTTTCTTACTCTTTGGCATTTATCGCAGGTTTTAATATATCTATATACATCTCTAAATAGAGTAGGCCAGTAGAATCCAGATTGTAGAATTTTATATGCAGTTTTATCTGTCCCAAAATGTCCTCCAAAATCAGAATCATGACATTTTTGAATAATTAGTTCAATTTCTTCATAAGGCACGCATCTTCTAATAATTAGATCCTTACATTGCTTATATAAGTATGGTTCATCCCAAAAATATGATTTAGTATCGTAAATGAATTTTTTCTGTTGTTGCAAAGTTAACATAGGTGGTAAAATGTCACTTACAATATAATTTACTATATCAGCATACCAAGGTATTTTCAACTCATTAATATTATAAAGTTGTTCATAAGGAAAACTGCTTAAAATTTCATTATCAATATTAGATAATTCATGATTTTCTAATCTTGATAAATGATCAGCAATTTGATTATCAGTTCCCTTTTTGTTAACTATCTCAAAATCAAATTCTTGCATTAATAATATCCATCTGATTAATCTTGGTTTAGAATCTTTCTTTTGCATTAAATATTTTATAGCAGAATGATCAGTATGCACAATGCATTTAGTTCCTATTATATAATGCCGAAATTTATTAAAAGCATATACAACTGCTACTAATTTTCTTTCAAGAATCGTATAATTTATTTCAAGCATCATTTAGAGTTTTACTTAGCATAATATATAACTTTGAAAATCTTATCATATCTTTGCCCAAGAACTGCTCCTATAGCATAATCAGTAGCATCACACATAAGCTCAAATGGTTTCTCCCAATTAGGTGAAACTATTATAGGTGCTGTAATTAATTTATCTTTTATTAATTCGAAAGCATTTAGGCATTTAGTTTTAAATTCAAATTTTTTGTCCTTTTCAAGAAGTTGGCATAGAGGTTTAGTAATTTTTGAAAAATCTTTAATATAATGCTCGTAAAATCCAAGCATGTCCAAGAAAACTTCTTACCCCTTTTACCGTAGTTGGAGGTGGTAATTTAGATATTACTTGAATTTTTGCAGGCTCTACTTCCATGCCTTTTTCTGAAATTTTATGCCCTAATATAATGCCACCTGTAATCATAAATTGATATTTCTCCCAATTAAGCACTAAATTAGTTTTCTCACATACTTCAAATACTTTTTCAAGATGATTTAAGCATGTGTCAAATGTTGTTCCAAATACAGAGAAATCAACCATAAATACTTCTATTCCATTATCAATTAATTTACTAAATATAGACATCATACATCTTCGGAATGTTGCAGGTGCATTACATAATCCAAAAGACATTCTTCAAAAAGCGAAAGTTCCATAAGGACTAGTAAATGTAGTATTATCTTGATCCTCAGGAGCAATTTGTATTTGATGATAACCGGTATATCCATCTAAGAAACAAAAATATTTATGTCTGGCTAATCTATCTAACATCTGGTCTAGAAATGGTAAAGGGAAGTGATCTTTTCTAGTGGTCGTGTTTAATTTTCTATAATCAATACATATTCGTCATCCAAGTAACTTGTCTTATAGGGATAAGATCATTATTTTCATTAACTTTGATCGTCACCCCTCCTTTTTTAGGTACACAGTGAATTGGGCTTACCCAAGCACTGTCAGAAATAGAATATATAATACCATTATCTAACCATTTTAAAATTTCTTTCTTGACTACTTCTTTCATTAACAGATTTAATCTCCTTTGTGGATCTGCTTTAGGTTTATGTTCATTATCTAAAATAATTCTGTGCATACAAATTGAAGGACTAATTCCTTTAATATCTCGCTAAAGTCCAACTAAAAATTTTCTTATATTTTTTTAACGTATCTAAAAGTTTTTGTTCTTGAGATTCATTTAATTCAGATGAAATAATAACTGGTAGAGTTGAAGAATTACTTAAGTAAGCATATTTTAAATGATTAGGTAACATTTTTAACTCAAGTTCAGGAGGTTTAATAATTGATGGAACTATATTTTTTTCAGTATTTTCAGTGTTATCCAAAAATTCAAATTTCTCTTGAATATAATCTAATTCTTCAATTCTCTCAGATTTTTCAATTAATTCAATATTTTCTTTTTCTAAATTTTCTTCATAATATTCTTTAAAAAATTCTTTTTGTAAATGATCAAGTACTTCCATTCGAAAACACTCATCATCTTTTTCTAGCGCATGATATTTCATTGATTTAGCAATATTAAAAGTTACTTTTTGGTCATTTACTCTCATAGTTAATTCTCCTTTCTGAACATCAATCGTAGCATTTCCAGTGGCTAAAAAAGGTCTTCCTAAAATGATAGGAATTTCTTTATCTTCTTCCATATCTAGAACAATAAAATCTACCAGGAAGATAAATTTATCCACTTTTACTAATACATCTTCAATAACTCCCTTAGGATATGTAACAGAACGGTCAACTAACTGAAGAGTTACTGAAGTAGGTGAAATTTCTTCTAATCCTAATCTCTTAAAAATTGATAGAGGCATTAGATTGATGCTTGCTCCTAAGTCACACAAAGCTTTTCCATAGAATTTTTCTCCAATAGCGCGAGGTATAGTGAAACTACCAGGATCTTTTAATTTTTCAGGAAGTTTTTTCTGATTAATAGTACTACACTCTTCACTAAGTGCAACCATTTCATTATCAGTAAATTTTCTTTTTTTATTTAGAATATCTTTCATGAATTTTACATAGTTTGGCATCTGTTCTAAAGCTTCTACGAAAAGAATATTTATCGTTAATTTCTTCAAAATTTCAAGGAATTTAGCAAATTGTTTGTCTTTTTTATGTTGAATTAGTCGTTGAGGAAATGGTGGTGGAGGTTTTTCAACAGAAATTTTCATTGGTATTAAAGAATTTTCAAAGTTTTGATCTTGTTGATTCTTTTCCTTTTCAATTTTCACTTCCTCTTTTGGACTTTCAAGTTCTTTCTGAATTTGAGGTTCTAATTCTTTTCCACTTTGTAATTGTATCTTGTTAATTTGTTCATTTCCCTTATCTTTAGGATTTATTTCCACATTACTAGGAAATGTTCCAGGTATCTATTATTAAGTGCAGTAGCGATATGTCCAAGTTCAGTTTTAATATTTTTGATAGCTGTTCCTTGATTTTGTAATTGATTTCCTTGTATTTGTAATTGATTTCCTTGATTTTGTAAATGTTGACCCATATTTAATATTAATTCTTCTATAGATAATTTCTTATCTTTAAATTGAGGGTTATTATTATTAAATCCAGGTGGATAATTAGGTTTATAATTAGGATTTCTTTGATTAGATGGATTTCCTAATTGTTGTGTCATATTATTCATCCATGGTTGATTAGTTGTATTATTATTTCAATTTAAATTAGGATGATTTTTCCATCCAGGATTATAATAATTTGCATAAGGATTATTGGGTCTGTTGTTAATTGCATTAATTGTTTCATTTTGAGATTGGGATTCTATAAGTTGTCCAGATGAATTTTCTTCTGTTATAGTTGGAGAGTAATTCATTCCAAAATGATCTTATTTTTTAGATATAGTAGCAATTTGTGAAGCTAACATAGATATTGCATCATTTTCATGAATACTAGCTATTTTTTTCGGATTCATTCTATCAGCAGGCCTTTGAAAATTATTTGTTGCCATTTCTTCGATTAGTGCATAGGCTTCCTCAAATGGTTTTGACATTAATGATCCTCCACGAAGCAAGCATCGATGATTGATCTTAAAGATCCTACTAATCCATTATAAAAAGTTTGGATAATTAACCAATCTGGTAACGCATGATGTGGGTATTTCCTAAGAAGTTCTTTAAATCTCTCCCAAGATTCATATATTGACTCTCCATCAAATTGACTAAAAGAAGTTATATCGTTTCTAAGCTTAGCAGTTTTAGATGGTGGAAAATATTTGGATAAAAATTTTTGTGATAATTCTCCCCAAGTTTTAATAGATCCAGGTTCTAACGAATTTAACCACATTTTAGCCTTATCCCTTAAAGAAAAAGGAAAAAGTCTAAGTCTGATAGCATCGTTAGATACTCCTTCATATTTGAAAGTAGCACATAGTTCTAAAAAACTAGTAAGATGTAAATTAGGATCTTCAGTAGGTGAACCACTAAATTGATTGTTTTGTACCATTTGGATAATTGCAGGTTTAAGTTCGAATGAATTAGCAGCTACATCAGGGTTTTGAATAGTTAAATGAATTTCATCTAATGTAGGATTGGCATAATCTCGTAATGGTCTTAGTTTATTGATATTTTCATTTTCAGGTATATTTGCCATTTGTGTTAAATTTATAATTTCTCTTTTTTGTTTTCTAATTCTTTTAATTGTACGCTCTAATTCTGAATCGTAAGGTATTAATTTTTCGTTTCCAAATTTTCGCATACAATTTTAAAAAATAGTATGTTACTTTAGTAAATAATTTCTTTACTTCCTCGGCAACGGCGCCAAAAACTTGATCCACTTTTTGTATGTATGTATTTTATGTTTATAGCAACGAAACCAAAAACTATATCCCGCTTTAAATATAGGTATATGATTTAATGTATAATGTGGATTCTACGCAAGTATACGTATCATATCAAGTAATACAGGGCTCTAGTGGAGTCCTGGTTATCGATCCTACAGGGAAGTTTTTAACGTAATTGTTATCGACTAAATTTAAAGGAATTACTTACTAATAAAGTGAACAGATATTCAAAGTAACTATAATAAACTAAAGTAAACTAATGCTTGAAATAAGTTGATTTAATTAATTCAGAAAAAGTATCCTTCTCCTTGTTTTTAGAAAATTAAATGAATGATGAATTTAAATAGAATTTTTAAATGTATTGTGACAAATAGGAGCATTCCTATTCTTTACCCTTTGGTCCAGGTGCAAAGAACATTGACTAATCCTATGTTTGATTACTGAATTTGCGGCTAGGCTAGGAGGATACTGGCTGCCACTTCGTAGCTCCCACGTTCCCCTCACCTGAGGGCTAACATCTACACTTCAGCTCTCAAACAATAGGATCGAATTGAGTATTTTAGTCTGTCACACTAAAATATCCAATTCTACGCCCGATAATTAATATTTCCCTATTTATTTGCACCCGCCTTCCAAGGCTTTTGACTTCCCTGAATATTGGATGTAATTTTTACTATAGTTGATAATTCAACATATTTTAACTACTCAATTGGCCGGATTGAAAGTAAATTAAGTTTTAAGTAAAAATTATCACAATTTATTTATATTATATTAAGTGCTTTTATTTAATTTCATCAATCCACATAATTTTCATAAACAAGGAGAAAGACTAAGAAAACTACTCAGAAAGCATGGGAATAAAACAAAGCATGGATTTCATTTAAAGTTAACAACAATAAACAAAGATAATTATCTTAATTTCCTTCCCAAGCAGACTCCTTGAAGTTCCTTTGACTTTTCCTTCTATTACAACAACTAAATAGCACTTAATTAAACTAATGAACTCACTAAACACACTAAAACTAAATTAAACTCACACAAATTACACTTAAGACACTAGAAATAGACTCACAGAAGTCTCAAAAGACACACACACTCTAGAATTCGGCCTCTATTTATAGAGGTAGGCAAAGGTCCAAGGGGTGCTTAAACACCTCTTCAAAAAGTGTCCAGGTTCAATGTTTATGCATTTTGAACTAGCTCGCCGTCGGCGGGAAACGACCTCGCCGTCAGCGGGGCTTCTAGAAGGTCTTCAAACCTCGCGATCTCGCTGTCGGCGGGCTCGGGCTCGCTGTCGGCGAGGTAGTTATAATTCCTTCAGAAATTTCTCCTCAATATCTCGCCATCGGCGGCCTCGATCTTGCCGTCGGCGAAGTAGTTAAATTTGCATGAATTTTCTCCTTTTTGATTCAAATTTGCTCCATTTCATGTTTTTTGCTTTTATCACTAATAAATCTTCATTCCTACAATAAAATAAAGAAAAATACCTCTCTTTAAAGTGAAATTTCATAAAAAATAGATATAAATTTCTTTATGTATTTTTCTGTGATCATCTACCAAACTCCTAATCCTATTGCTAGTCATTTCCTATGACGTCTAGATTCTTGTATTTTGTTAAGGATGATTTTCTTCATCAAAGAACATTTAAATTCAGTTGTTCTTCTAAAACATCCCATCATATTGAGGAAGTGCTTGGGACGAATCCTAAACATCTTTTCAAAACTTCTGGGATTATTTAGAGTCCAAATGAATTTCTTTGTTTAAGTGAATTAATCATCCAAGAATTCAGTTAAGTTTTGCTTCTTTCTCAGTGAATTAGGATGTTTGATTATCCTATAAGTAAAGTGACATTTCACTTGATACTTTACTTAAGAGTTATAATAATGAAAACCTTTAGGGGGCAAATCAGTTTGTTAAAGAATTTAATGATTTAAAATTAGACGTGGTGATTTAAAGCGATTTAATTTAGTTATGAAATTTTAATAATTTTAAGTTTGGAATAGTGTTCAAGTTGTTTTAATTTAATTAAATCTTTACATCTTTAATGATCTCAATGTATTAAATTAATTTGGGTTGAAAGAGATGTTTAGATTATTCAATTTAAATTTTAATGACTTAATTTTAATTTAATTGAAATATTTTAGGTTAATTTTTAATTGATTTGATTTTTTATGTTTTCAATTATGAATTGTCTTAAGGTTGATTTTTTTTGAAGTTTCAAATGTGTTTTAGATTTGTTTTTTTTAAAGTAATTTCAAATTAATTTTATTGTTTTAAATTTATTTCAATTTGATTATCAAGTTATTCAATGTTTTTTGTTTTAATTTAATTAAGGTTTATTTTCCTTTTAATTATTTAATTATTAATTCCAATTATCATCTTACATTTAATTCAAAGTTAAATATTATTAAAATGATTCATTTAGGGATTTTAAATTAAAGAATTGATATCTTCTTAGGTCATATCCCTAACCTTAATAATCCAAATTTTTAATCTATTCTTCCAAAATTTAAATTATTTAATTAATTAAAGTTCACTTCAAATATTTTCAAGATAGTTGGTGGGTTTCTACCCCTTAATTCGCTAGGTTTCAATCATCTATGAGAAAAGTTAAGATCAGATATTTTGCCCTCCCTTTGATTAGACCTAAATATTAATTAGGGTTAAAATCCTTTAATTACCTTTATGCCCCTTTAGGCTTATTTATTTCATAACTCATCACATTAAGCTCAAATGAACTTAACATTTTTATTTCACTTCACTCATATGTCAATTTAGACATTAGAGGGGAAAATGTGATTTTTCTGAATTTAATTTAATTTATATAATTATTTTTTGTGAAAAATAAGTGTTTTCAATGAAAATTCAACAACATGACCAAGGTAAGATTTATGTCCTTAGGAAAATTATGACATGTTCCTACTAACTAGAGGACCACTTGGACCAATTTTGGTGATTTTTTGAAATATATTTTATTTATTATAATTATTTTGAGTTTTGGAGTGTTAATTAATTATAAAATAAAATTAATGTTGAAAAATAAATTTTATGTTTTTCTTAAGTCTCTCTGACCTCAAGGAGTTTAGAAAAACAAATTTTATATTTTTATGATTTTTCTTTGATTTATTAGAATTAATTTAGTGAAAAGGTTGAAAAATCTATTTTTAATATTAAAACTTGTCTTAAGCATTTAAAATTCAATATCTTTACTTTAAGACTTGGGAAAAATATTTGGTTTGTTCCTAAGAGATTAGGAGGTGAAATATGACATTTTTATGATTTTTATTATTTTTTAATTATTTAAAATATTAAAATATGGTGAAAAATGAAGATTTTTAGAAAATTTTAATTTTAATTTTCTTAGATTTCCCTAATATCAGAGAAGCCCCAAAACCAATTTTATGAATTTTTAAAATATATTTTTGGAGTTATGAATTTTTAAACTTTAATTTTGCTCATGTAACTTAATTGGTCCATTTAGTGGGGCTAATCACCTCTAATTGGTTTCAAATTTTTATGTGAGGTCCCTCTAATCCTAAAGATCAGTGAATAGTTGTTTTCAAGTTCTTTTGATGTGTAATTAACCCTAATTAATTAATGTTCATTTTTTAGTAATTAGGCTAATTAGGGTTATTCTTAATGAGTTAACTCAATATATAATTATCCTAGGGTCTTCTAGTCCTAAGAAACTTCCCCAAATTTTCCTAGAATTTTATAAGCAATATGCTAATTAATGGAATTAAAATACCAAAAATAGTGATATAAACTTGAAAAATACATAACTTGCTATAGAGATAGCCTCTGACCTTGAAAAATTCAGGGAATGTTCCCATGATCAGAGGCTTCAAAAGCCTTATGGTCTCATGCCATGGTGAATTGTCTATGCAAATGGAGAATTAAAATACTGAAATTAGTAAATAATTAATTAAAAATAAAATGCTCATCAAATTAACTCAATTCTTCTTTCACATTATTCTCCTCTGTTCGCTGAGTAAGAGGGTATTTTTATTTTATTTTTTGATTTTTCTACACAAAGATATGAATTTTCTAATTTCTGGGTATTTAATTAAATAAAAAAATCCATATTTATCTACTTATCCATGTGGCGCCGACTCATCCTCGATAGCTCCGAAAGCCCACGCGGCGCGCTCCCATTCGACGCCGCCATCTGACTCAGCGCTCCGGGGGCCCGCGGTTTACGTACCATTCTCTGGTCTGATGTCATCTGAGCTGTCCACTTGATACACGCGCGATCAGATGGCGTCTGGTCATCGTTTACGACTGGTGTGCACCCGTGACCATCCACACTAAAACCCTAAGATCTATCTCATTTCTCAACAGATTTTTGTGTTCTTATTCTCTATGGATTCGTGTTGAAGAGGCGAACACATCCATACGGTTTATGTGTTATGAAATTAACTTAAACGAAATGAAGAATTGCTGGAAGCTCTCGGGGAGGAGGAGTGTCCATACCTTGGTTCAGGAGGTGAGGCCTCAACTGAATGTGCTTGGCACGTTCGTTGGAGTTGGAGGAGCCTGGGAATGAAGCCTCTGGCCTTGTCGAATTGTCTAAGTACAACTTCCACAAAGCCCAATTTCACAGCTTGGCCGATAGAGAGAATGGCTGTCCTGGTGAGGGGACTTCCACTGGGGAACTCCTTCTCTTGGTCCTGTGCAGGTGTGGGTGAGTTTAATTTGATTTTGGTGGAAGTTTCAGGGATGTCCTGTTCTGGGCTGAGAATTGAGCTCCAAAATTGAGCTCAATCAATGGGGTTTAAGGTAGGAGAACAGTGGGGATTAATTGCTCTTATCTAGGGGAAGCTCTGTTAGGAGTTTGGAGGAATTCTATGAAGGTTGATTTCAACCAACCTTTTGGCCAAGAGGGGGTGGCTTGTTTAAATAGCCATGACCAGAGCTTCCCAGGGGGGTTTGATGGCTTGGATCAACTGCTCTGGTGAAGAGAAGAATAGCTGCAGTGGCCATTTGGCATGGGATAACTCTGCATGTGAGAATTGAAATTTTGAATCCATTTAGACCCCTCGGCCATGGTGTTTTCCGGCGACCTGGTGGCTGGCCAGCCAGGGTCAGGTCACCATCTGACTCAGGGGAGTTAGGGCTGGGGTTTGGTGCAGTCAATTGGCTTTGGACAAGTGTCTAAGGCTTGATTTAAATGGAAAGGGGGGAGGCTAATTTTGGGCTCATTTTGGCTCAAGGCATGGTTTAGACTACGTGCACCTCCCCAAGGCTTGACTTTGGGCTGGGCGGAATCATTTGGGTAAGCCAAGAGAGAGTGGGGAGGTCTCTTTCCATGGTGAGGTGGCTAAGCTTGGTTTAGAGTGTGACATGAATATGGTTAAATGGGCTTAATGAAGGATTAGGAAAGAATCTGATCTATAAAAAAAACCTATTTCTTTATGTCTTAATTCTTATTAATTTCTAAGGATATTATGCTTTAATGAAAGGTATTTTTGTGTTTTTGGATGTAGTTAATGTAAAAAGGTCTAAGAAGGAAAAAGGAGCAAAAAGGAGAAAAAATGGAGCAAAATACCAGAAGGACAAAAAAATATGGCTCGGCGCTCAGCGCCGAAACTGGCGCCTAAGAGCCAGACTCGATACGAAAACTGTCAAGTTTTTTAGAACGTTTGATCAGTTATTTTGACAGAGTGAGCGGTTATTAGACATTGTAGAAGGCTGGCAGTTGTTCATTGATAATAGGACATGTGATACATTGCATTTGGAAGCTCCAAAATGGTTTTAATCGCAAAGAGGTGCGAGCCAAAGTGAAGAGGTGCGAAGAACTGGAAGCGGTGTCCGGTGCGTAGGCGCCAGATTCCGGCGCCTAGGCGCCAGACCGACCTTCTAGAAGATTCATTGAATGTGGACATGTTTTGAAGAGGTGCCTCAAGGCAACCCTTGAAGCTTATAAATAGAGGTCCATTTCTTCAGAAAATGTGCCCCTCCCATTGTACCCCTTTCTCTTAAATACTTTAGGATCTCTTACCCTTAGAGAGAGAATTAGAGAGCGAAATTTAGGGCCACTTTTGTTTAGTTTAGTGAGTTTATTTTCAAGTTATTGCATCTGGAGTTCATTACACTGTGGAGTCAGTAGGAATCAGAAGATCTGTAGAAGAAATATTTGAGATAAGTATATTTATACATTTGATTCAAAGTTTAATTATCATGTTTTGCTATTTATTTTCAATGTGTTCTGAGTAGTTAGTTTACTTTCTTTCTTCAATTATGAAGAGATAGATAAGATAATATAAAGATTCAATGGAGAATTAAAATTCAAAATATTCTCAAAACATTGTGATGACATTAATACCTGATCTTACTTTACTTTTTAAATTGGCCCTTTGAATTGTTAAAACCTGTTGAAGAGTTTTAAGACCTTGAAGGAGAAGAACTCTTAACTTGTAATTGTCACATGAATCCTTGGGTAGTCGCAGGCCATGAGCGGGCTATTCAAGGTGAAGTGCAAATAAATAGGAAGATAAGATTTAACGGGCGTAGAATTGATAAGTTTTTAGAGTGACAGACTAAATTCTTATAATTTGATTTATAGACTAGGAAAGGGTCACTAGTAGGGCCGACCATAGCCACCCTTGGACATCTAGAAGTGTGAGCCTAGATTAACCCATTCTACTAACAATACATCTGGACCTATTCTGTAAATTAGCCAATGTTCTTTGCACCTGGATCAAAGGGTAAAGAATATGAATGCTTCTATTTGGCACAATACCATAAATCAAATTCTCCAATGAATATTAAATTATCTTAAAAATCTTAGATTAATTGAAGGAAAGAAAGTTGTTTATTTTATATAGAATTCATAAAATTATTTTCTTATTATTGTTGTCTTTATTTGCATCTAGTAAATTAATAGTAATTTAAAATCAAATTAAAAGATAAAATATAAATATTTTTACTATTTTATTTTATTTTTCTGTCTTCATAGAAAATTTATTTCTATAAATCTTCCATGTGGGATCGATACTTGGGTCTTTGTTTAAAAACCCTATATTACTTGAAACAATACGTATACTTGCGTAGTACCCCTAGTGTGTAAAAATATTTTCTAAATTATATAAATTTTATACACTAGCCGCTATTTATAAATTGAGTCAAAGCTTTTGGCTATTTTTTGGAAGCAAACATTACTGCGTTATTTGCGGTCGGGTCAAGTTTTTGGCACCGTTGCCGGGGAAGGAAGGAAAGAAAGGAAGAAAGAAATAGAATAGTTTAAATTTTATATTATTGCTTGTTTTTTGCAAAGATTTGGTTCTGAATGATTAATACCTTTAGATTTTGAATTGGAAAGAACAATTAGAAAAATTAAAAAGAGAAAACAAATTTAAAAATTTCAAGAAATGGCTACTTTACAAAATCCAATTGAACTTAATGATCAAAATGTTTATAAACCATTAAGGGATTATGCTAACCCTACAGTTGATGAACTTCATAGTAGTATTCAAATACCCACTGTAGATGCTAATTCTTTTGAACTTAAGCCGTCTATTATTCAAATGGTGCAAAATAATCAATTTGGTGGATCACCAAATGAGGATCCAAATTTACATCTTGTTAGTTTTTTAGAACTTTGTGCTACCTTTAAATATAACAATTTTTCTGATGATGCTATTAGACTTAGACTCTTTCCTTTTTCTTTAAGAGATAAAGTAAAGATGTGGTTAAACTCATTAGCGTTTGGTTCTATTAAAACATGGGCTGAAATGGCACAAAAATTCCTTGCTAAATATTTTCCTCCTTCTAAAACTGCTAAATTAAGAAATGATATTACTTTATTTAGTCAATTTGACGGGGAGACAATATATGAAACTTGGGAAAGATTTAAAGAGCTATTAAGAAAATGTCCTCATCATGCTTTACCTGATTTGTTGATTATTCAAACATTTTATAATGGATTAATTGGATCTTTAAAATCAATTATTGATGCTGCTGTTGGAGGTTCTTTAATGTCTAAATCATTTGAAGAAGCTTACACTTTAATTGAAGAAATGGCTAATAAAAATTTTCAATGGCCTTCCGAAAGGATTAATCCAAAAAAGATGGCCAGTATTCATGATAATGACACCTTTTCTATCTTAGTTTCACAAGTTGCCGCAATGTCTAAGAAATTAGATAGTTTTGCAATTAATATTTCGCATAATAACTCTGCTAATATTGAAGATTCTCAAACTTTTGAAACTTTACAAGCTATTGCAAGTAATAATAATCCATAAGCAAAAAATGGAAATTTGAAGCTTTTGAAACTGCTGCATTAAGTGAAGAATGCAGTCCAATAATTCAAAAGAAATTACCTGAAAAGCTTAAGGATCCTGGAAGTTTCACTATACCCTGTGCTATTGGAGGAAAATTTTGCGGAAAAGCTTTATGTGATTTAGGAGCAAGTATTAATCTCATGCCATTTTCTATCTTTCGAAGATTGGATTTAGGAGATATTACTCCCACCACTGTAACTCTTCAGTTAGCTGATAGATCTATCACTTATCCTAATGGAGTTAAAGAGGATGTCCTTGTTAAAGTGGATAAATTTATCTTCCCTGTAGATTTCATAGTACTTGATATGGAAGAAGATAAAGAGATACCTATTATTTTAGGAAGACCTTTTCTAGCTACCGGACGAGCTATGATTGATGTGCAAAAAGGAGAATTAACCATGAGAGTCAATGATCAAGAAATTAAATTCAATATTCTTAAATCAATGAAGTACCCTGATAAAGAGAAATGTTATCAAATGGATATAATTGATTTTTTAATTGAAAAACATTAACAAGAAAACTGTAAGGTTATTTCTAAAGAAAAATTTGAATTTTTAACTGATGAAGATGAAGTGCTAGAAGAAGAAGAGACTCATTATATTAAAGATAATTGGGAAACTTTAGACATAACTCAAAATGATATACTTTTACCCTCAATTAAAAAAGCACCTGAACTGGAATTAAAAATGTTACCTTCCCATTTAAAATATGCGTTTCTTGGAAATTCGTTAACTTTATCTGTTATTATTTCTTCTGAACTGAGTAAAGATCAAGAAGAAAAATTACTAGGTGTGTTAAAGAATTATAAGAAAGCTTTTGGTTGGACTATTGCTGATATAAGAGGAATAAGCCCTTCCATTTGCATGCTTAGAATTTTAATGGAAGAAAATTTTAAACCTACTATAGAATCTTAAAGAAGATTAAATCCTATCATGAAAGAGGTTGTTAAAAAAGAAATTATTAAGTGGTTAGATGCTGGTATTATTTATCCTATTTCGGATAGTCAATGGGTAAGTCCTATTCATTGTGTTCCGAAGAAAGGTGTAACTGTCATTGTTAATGATAAAAATGAATTTATTCCTACAAGACAAGTTACTGGATGGCGAATTTGTATTGAGTATAGGAAACTAAATAAAGCCACTAGAAAGGATAATTTTCCTTTACCTTTCTTGGATAAAATGCTCGATAAATTAGCTGGACACTCATATTTCTATTTTCTGGATGGATATTTTGGTTATCATCAATTACTTATTGCTCCTGAGGACCAAGAAAAGACAAATTTTACAAGTCCTTATGGAACATTTGCTTTTAGAAGAATGCCTTTTGGTTTATGTAATGCACCTGCAACTTTTCAAAGATGTATGATGTCAATATTTTGTGATTTGATTGACAAAGGAATTGAAATATTCATGGACAATTTTTCAGTCTTTGGATCTTCTTTTAAATCTTGTTTGGAAAACATAGCCAAAGTTACGAAAAGATGTGAAGAAACAAATTTAGTTCTTAACCGGGAAAAATGTCAATTCATGGTCACGAAGGCATTGTACTTAGTCACAAAGTATCACGAAAAGGGATGGAAGTAGATCAAGCAAAAGTGAAAATTATTGCTGTATTGCAACCACCTACTACTGTTACTGATGTGAGAAGTTTTCTAGGTCATGCTGGATTTTATAGAAGATATATAAAAGATTTTTTCTAAAATTGCTAAACCTCTTTGTCATTTATTAGAAAACGAAGCACAATTTGAATTTAATGAAGAATTTATTAATGCTTTTAATATTCTAAAAGAAAAATTAATAACTGCACCTATCGTTGTTGCACCTAACTGGAATAAATCTTTTGAATTAATGTGTGATGCAAGTGATTATGCAATTGGAGCTGTATTAGGACAAAAATATGAGAAAGTTTTCAAAGTTGTATATTATGCTAGTAAAACTCTCACTCGAAACACAAAGAAATTACACTACCACCGAGAAAGAGCTTCTAGCTATAGTATATGCCTTTGATAAATTTAGACCTTATCTTCTTGGTACTAAATGCATAGTTCATACTGATCATTCTACTATTAAATATCTAATATCTAAGAAGGATTCTAAACCTAGACTTATAAGATGGGTTTTACTTCTGCAAGAATTTAATTTTAACAAATAGTAGATAGAAAAGGAACTGAAAACCAAATTGCTGATCATTTATCCAGAATTAAAAATGATATTATTTCGGATGAAAATATAAATGAGAAATTCCCTGATGAATCTTTATATGTTATTCAAAGATACAAAACACCTTGGTATGCTGATATTGTTAATTATTTAGTTAGCAATATTTTGCCTTATGACTTTGATAACAAATTTATTAAGAAATTTAAATATGATGCTAAATCTTATATTTGGGAAGAACCTCATTTATTTAAATTTGGTAAAGATTCTATGATTCGAAGATGTGTACCTTATGAGAAAACTTTTGCTATTATTCAAAAATGTCATGATTCTGATTTTGGAGGACACTTTGGCGTAGATAAAACTGCATTTAAAATTTTAAATTCTGGATTTTATTGGCCTACCTTATTTCAAGATGTGAGACAATATGTGAAAACATGTGATTGATGTCAAAGGATGGGAAATATATCTAGGAAAGATGAAATGCCTTTAAACTATATATTGGAAGTTGAAATTTTTGATATATGGGGATTAGACTTTATGGGACCATTTGTTCCATCATCTGGAAAAATTTATATTTTATTAGCAGTTGATTATGTTTCAAAGTGGATTGAAGCTGTTGCTTTACCCAACTGTGATTCCAAAAGTGTTTCAAAATTTTTAAAGAAAATCATATTTTCAAGATTTGGAATGCCTAAGGTAATTATCACTGATGGTAGAAGTCATTTCAGAAATATAAGAATTCAATCATGATTACAAAAATTTGGAATCAAACATAGAATTGCAACTGCTTATCACCCTCAAACTAGTGGAATGGTCGAAGTATCAAACGGAGAAATTAAAAGAATTTTAGAAAAGACTCGTTAATCCTAAAAGAACTGATTGGGTTGATAGACTTGATTCGCATTATGGGCTTATAGAACAGCTTATAAGACACCAATCGGAATGTCACCTTACCGGTTAATTTATGGTAAACATTGTCACTTACACCGTAGAACTTGAACATAAAGCTTATTGGGCGATAAAGGAGTTTAATTTTAATTTGAATAAAGCGAGGAGAAAAACGATTATTGCAACTAAATGAGATGGAAGAAATTAGAAACAAATCGTATGAAAATGCGAGAATTTATAAAGAGAAAATGAAGATGTTGCATGATAAGAAAATTTCAGGAAAAATTTTTGAGCTTGGACAAAAAGTATTAGTGCTTAATTCTCGTTTAAGACTTTTTCCTGGAAAATTAAGATCCAAATGGATTGGACCTTATTTAGTTGAGAAAGTATACCATTATGGAGCTGTGGATATTAAAGATCCCAAAACAGGAAATTTTTTTAAAGTAATTGGATTAAGATTGAAGCCTTATTTGGGAGATATTAAGAAGATTTATAAAGAGGCTTATGAATTGAGTCAACCTGATTAAAGATTTACTTATGTCAGGCTGACGATGTTAAACCAAGCGCTTTGTAGGAGGCAACCCATACTTATCTTGTGTTTTTGTGTTTTAATGTAAGGTTATGCCTCGATCTTGATTAATTTTATATTACTTTAGAAAAATGTGATGCTTATAAGTCTTATTTAACTTAGGCTGAAAATAATTTTGAAGTATGTAAGATTTAAAAATAGGATCACTCTATTTTGAATATGAGTAAAAAGGAGATCAAGTTAACCTTCATTATGATATTTTACAATGTGAGTTATCGAGTCTAAATTACTCTTACCAGTATAATTTACCTATCTTGGAGAACGAAATTTTGAAAATTTGACAATTAGGCGAAACGGAGTTGAACATAGTTCCGACGCCTAGGTGCCTGAATTTGGCGCCTAAGCGCCAGAATCAACTATGTGTCAATAGGTCTGGCGCCTAGGCGCCAGATTTGGCGCCTAAGCGCCACGGTTACTGGGTCGTGCAAAAACCGAAAATTTTCAGTTTTTCACACGATTTTCCCCTTTAAATCAACCCATCTTCTTCCCTAACCATCAAGCAATCAAAATTACATCCCTTACACTTCATTCTTGAGAGATTTGAGAAATTTTTGAAGAAATGGATAGAAGAAATCATGGAGAAGAGGCTAGGGACAAGGTCTCAAGGGATCCTCAACCTTACTTCAATGGTTTCATCGCTGTAAGTTTAGAGAAAATTTCTAGTCGTTTGGATAAGTTTGAAGAAGATTTTAAAAGGATTGGAGATCGCCTTCATGAGATGTTTCATCAAGTTGAACATCTAGAATGGCAAATGAAACTTCAATTTGATCATTTTGCGGCTTATCAGGATGCTCAAGTTGAAATGTATGCAAAGAACAATTGGATTGACGAAAAGACGGCTACGGATTTCCCGAGAGCGTTAGTATTCTTTCCAAGTGGAATACACAATTTCCCTTGTGAAGATTAGAATATTCTGGTAATGAGATAGTTATTATGTTTGTTGAGTCGTTGTATCGATTTAGAGAATCGATTGTGTTTGTTAGTGTATTTGCTTTCATGCTCAATGTGTGTTGCTTTTGCTTTGAAATTGTTATGTTTGAGTGTGTATTAGGAACTTGAATCAAATGTAGTACTTATCTGGAATGTATTGAGTCAATATTGAAGATTTTAAATGGAAAATAATAAGTTTGATTGAAACCTTATGTTTGATTGGTGGATTTAATATTTAATTTTTATAAATTTTTGAAAAATGTTGTGGAAGTTAGAAACTGAAGCTCTACTCTGATATGAGTAATTGGAAGTTGAATTTATGAATTTTGGTGGAAAAATAAATTTTAAAAAAAAAATTTTGTGAAAGGCGAGTCTGGCGCCTAGGCGCCAGAATTCGGCGCCTCAGCGCCAGTTCGGCCTGTACCCGAAAATTTACTTAAATAACCCCCAAAAGCCATTTTTGACACCTAAGCTTCATCTTCTTCCCCATTTTCGCAAAAATACATCCTCTAGATCCATTTTGAGGTCAAAACATCAAGGATTTGAGCGCGAAACCACTCGATTTCTTCGTCTCAAGGTCAGATCTACACTTTAAACCATTTATTTTCGATTTTCACCATAGATTTCCCTAAGTTTTGCTAAGAACCGAAAATTTGAAAAAATATTCGATTTTTAGTGATTTCTTTGGATTTCTAAACTTATTTTAAGTTTTATAAACTTAAAAAGAGTTTAAATCTTTGATTCCTAAATTTGTTCTTGTTTTCTTTCACGTTTAGATGGCTCCAAAATCTAAACGCAGGAAGGCACGAGATAACTTTGATAGCAGCAAATTCTCTACTGCGGCTGCGCATTTTCGCTTCCATGAATTTGCAACGTCCAGAAAGTTCATTTCTGAACAAAGTTTCTACCATCCTGGAGAAATGATCGAAAACACTATTGTTGCGCACAACTGGCAACGATTTTGTTATTTTACTGCTGTTGCTGTTATTCCGATTGTTCGAGAACTTTTTTGCAAATTTTCTGGAAGCCGAGGATTTTGAATTCTTTGTCAGAGGTATCGGAGTAGAATTTAGTCCAGAAAAAATCAACATATTTTATGGCCTACCACCGACTATTGAGTGTTATTATTCTGGATTATCACCATCTGAGGGAGATTTGAACATGATTATTGCTTATCTTACTGACGGTACTGGATCTTGGAAGATCAGGAACAGAAAATGGATAAATTTCAAATCCTCTGAATTAAATGGTGTATCTAAAGCACGACACTACTTTATTTCTGCAAGATTGTTATCTTCAAACCACCAGAGTGAAGTGACTATTGATCGAGCGATCTTAAACTACTGCATTCAGGAGAGGAAGCCTATTGATGTCGGGAGCATTATTTATGATTCTGTGGAGTCTACTACGAGGTCCAGCACTTCTGTTGGATTGGGATTTCCATCTCTGATCTACTCACTATGTGTTAGTAATGGAGTCACTGCTGATATTTCTGAGGAGAAGCTGAAGTCTACTAAGCCAATTGGGCAGGAGAGTGTTAGTATCTATGATCATCTTCGATGGAAGAGATCAACCGCTCCTTCTACTTCTGCACATACGTCAGGTAGACCTTCTACTTCTAGACCCTCTACTTCTGCTGAGCCACCATCAGATTTCTGCGAATCAATGCATGATCAGTTTTTAGAGGAGCAACAGGAGTTATTTCAAACTCACTGCAGAATTGATACTAATGATAGAAAACTAGATCATTTATCTGATTATACCCAGAGGAAGAGTAGTTATGATGTTGAGTATGATGAAGCCCTAGTCAGATTCCTGAAGGGTGAACATGATGTTAGTTTTCCTACTTTTCCTAGTTTCACACCATTTGTAGATCCTAAGGATGTAGAATTTTCCTTTGGTGATGAAGAAGATGATGAGGCTACAGCTAGTGATTAGAAGTTATAGATTTCTATGATGTGCTTCTCTGTTAGTTTGTTCTGTTTGGATTGTTTGTTAGTTTTTTATTTGATGTATGTTGACTGTTTAGTGTTAGGATTCTATTGTGTTGAGACTGAAGTTAGAATTAATTTATATGTTGTTTTAGTTAAATGTTTAGTATTTAATTATTTTGCTCTATTTTAATTCTATTTCAAATTTAATATCATCATAAATTAGCTTGCTTACTTTTTATATACATGCTTCAATTTTATCTTAATTATTCATAAAAGCATGATTAGAAGTTAATTTTTATTTTTAAGATTATTTTTACATACTTATTAAAAATTCTTATGATTTTCTTTCTCTCATACTTTCAAATTATCATAGTATACCAAAACTTAAGTTTGGGGGAAGGGAAAATCCATTCAAAATTAAATTTTATTTGTCCTTAAAGAACTAATATTTTCATAAAAATAAAAACTTTTTAACATAACTTAAGGAATGAAGAATTTATTTGAGATCACTTTTATTTTTGAAATTATAAACAATTTAGTGAAATTAACCAAAATTTTACTAACTTTTATTGATTTTAAGAATAGAATTATTTAACTTAAAGAAGAACGGGATAAAGAATTTTTCTATTCATGGTAGAAATAATAGAATTTTAGAAATATTAAGTAATAAAAAATTATCACTTGAAAAAGAAAAGATTGGAATTCTTTTTGAATATTTATTTATGTTATAATAATGAAGTAGAAATGTATAAGTTTTGAAAATATAAGTTAAGGATAGTGAAGTTCAAAACCATTAACAGGCTATCCAGATATAGTAATCCTCTCTATATATATAAAAAAAAATAAAAAAAATAAAAAAAAGAGAAAAAAAAGAAGATAGAGAGGAGAAGCTTGAGGAAATGCCTAATCAAAAATTGGCTTCACTTGAATTATCTTATAGAAAGAAAACTAATTACATACTTTACTTAATTATTATACATAAATATTTATTTAGAAAAGATTTTTCAATAAGATTTTTTTCTTGTAAATAATCTATGAAAGCTTAAAATAATAGACTTCTATTATTTTCAAAATGAATGAAAAATTTGAAATCTTATGATTTGGTAGTTAAATATTCTTTAAATTCTTAAAATTAAACCTAGTTAGTGAAATTGGGTTAATAATTTACTAAAGACTTTATAAAATAAAAAATTATAAGGAATCTTAAATATTTATCTTTATTTTCAAAGGTTATATTTTTATATAGTTGAAAGAGTTACTTGAGGACAAGTAACATTTATAAAAAAATACCTATTTCTTCATGTCATAATTCTTATTAATTTCTAAGGATATTATGCTTTAATGAAAGGTATTTTTGTATATTTGGATGTAGGTAATGTAAAAAGGTCTAAGAAGGAATAAGGAGCAAGAAGGAGCAAAAATGGAGCAAAATATCAAAAAGATAAAAAAATATGGCCTGGCGCCTAGGCGCCGCCTACGCGCCAGACTCGATACAAAAACTGTCAAGTTTTTGAGAACTTTTGATCAGTTATTTTGACGGAGTGAGCGGTTATTCGACATTCTAGAAGGCTGGCAGTTGTTCCTTGATAATAGGACATGTGATACATTGCATTTGGACGCTCCAAAACGGTTTTAATCGCGAAGAGGTGCGAGCCAAAGTGAAGAGGTGAGAAGAACTGGACGCGGTGTCCGGCGCCTAGGCGCCAGACCGACCATCTAGAAGATTCATTGAATGTGGACATGTTTTGAAGAGGTTCCTCAAGGAAACCCTTGAAGCCTATAAATAGAGGTCCATTTCTTCAGAAAACGTGCCCCTACCATTGTACCCCTTTCTCTTATCTACTTCAGGATCTCTCACCCTTAGAGAGAGAATTAGAGAGAGAAATTTAGGGCCACTTTTGTTTAGTTTAGTGAGTTTATTTTCAAGTTATTGCATCTGGAGTTCATTACACTGTGGAGTCAGTAGGAATCAGAAGATCTGTAGAAGAAATATTTGATATAAGTATATTTATACATTTGATTCAAAGTTTAATTATCATGTATTGCTATTTATTTTCAATGTGTTCTGAGTAGTTAGTTTACTTTCTTTCTTCAATTATGAAGAGATAGATAAGATAATATAAAAATTCGATGGAGAATTAAAATTCAAAATATTTTCAAAACATTGTGATGACATTAATACCTGATCTTACTTTACTTTTTAAATTGGCCGTTTGAATTGTTAAAACCTGTTGAAGAGTTTTGAGACCTTGAAGGAGAAGAACTCTTTACTTGTAAATGTCACATGAATCCTTGGGTAGTCGCAGGCCATGAGCGGGTTATTCAAGGTGAAGTGCAAATTAATAGGAAGATAAGATTTAACAGGCGTAGAATTGATAAGTTTTTAGAGTGATAGACTAAGTTCTTATAATTTAATTTATAGACTAGGAAAGGATCACTAGTAGGGCCGACCAGAGCCACCCTTGGACATCTAGAAGTGTGAGCCTAGATTAACCCATTCTACTAACAATACATCCGGAACTATTATGTAAATTAGCCAATGTTCTTTGCGCCTGGATCAAAGGGTAAAGAATAGGAATGTTTCTATTTGGCACAATATCATAAATCAAATTCTCCAACGAATATTAAATTATCTTAAAAATCTTAGATTAATTGAAGGAAATAAAGTTGTTTATTTTATACAGAATTCATAAAATCATTTTCTTATTATTGTTGTCTTTATTTGCATCTAGTAAATTAATAATTTATAATCAAATTAAAAGATAAAATATAAATATTTTTACTATTTTATTTTATTTTTCTATCTTCATAGAAAATTTATTTCTATAAATCTTCCCTGTGGGATCGATACTGGGTTCTTTGTTTAAAAACCCTATATTACTTGAAACGATACGTATACTTGCGTAGTACCCCTAGTGTGTAAAAATATTTTCTAAATTATATAAATTTTATACACTAGCCGCTATTTATAAATTGAGTCAAAGCTTTTGGCTATCTTTTGGAAGAAAACATTACTGCACTATTTGTGGTCGGGTCAGAATCCCCTCATCTTGCCATTAATGGCTTGGTGAGGTGGAAAGTGGCTTCCATGGCTTCCATGTACATGGCTCAATGGCTCACATTTGGCTTGGAAAAAGTTTGGTCAATTTCATAAAAATGGATTTTAAGGATTTTGGATATTTGGGTGGAAATTTGGATGAAGCTTTATTTAGAATTATTTGATCATTGGTTTAGTACTTAGGGATGATTTTAATTGAATGCATGATGAAAAAGAGAGTCATATGGGCTTTGGATGAATTTTTGGGCTTTTGGATTTGGTGTAAGTGGGCTTTTAGAATGGTTTAAGAAAGTGGGCCTTTAGGTTTGAAAACAAATTGGTGGATGGAAATTTTGTGAAGGACCATGCCAAATAAATGTTGGGTTTAGTTTAGGGATGTGTCATGAGTGATTTGAAAGAAATTTGAGGTGATTTGGAGTTGAATTGGGTTTCATTTGGGACTTTTTGGTAAAGGGGCAAAAGTGGGTCAAATTGGGCTAACTTGGGCTAAGGTTGGGCTAATGTTAGATTTGATGTAAAATTAATGTTTAGAAATGTTTATGTGAGTGTTACAAAGAGTTTTCAACTTTTTTTGGGCTTTGGTTTTGGGATTTGGACCCATTTGGGTTGATGGTGGGTTTAAGCCAATTTAGGAGATTTTGGTTTTGGGTTAGGTTTGGGTGGGGTTTATGTCCAAATTTGGGAAAATCTTGTTAGTTTTTTGTTTGTGGGGATATTAGGAAGGTTTAGGAAAAGATTGGGGGTTAATTGGAGTTGAGTTGGGTTAGATTGGGCTAAGTTTAGGTCATGAGCCAAAATTGGGCCTTAGACTTCAAATTGAAATTGGATCCAAATGTCAATCAAATTGGGCTTGGATTTGGTCTAAATTGGTATTGAGGATATTTAATTGAAGTTTAAAATTGAATTGGATCAACATTGAGGTCATTTGGGTTGATTTGGTCTGAAATTGGGTCTATTTGGGTTAAAAATGGGTAAAATTGGAGGTTTTGGTAAAAGTGGGTTACATTGACAAAATTGGCCTATAGTGTAGTTGAACAAAATGAAATTGGGAATATTTATGATTTTCTGGATTTTTTTGGGAATTTTTTGGAATTTATGGATTTTTTGTTGAAAAGGGCATTTTGGGTATTTGGAGGGTATAGGCGGGGTACTTTTGGAAATTTTGGTATAGCTGGCTAAGGATGATCAATTTGAATGGTGGAAAATGTTTAGGATTGGCTTTGAGGAATTTTGGGTAATTTAGGTGATTTTGCAAATTTTGGGCAGCTTCAAGGACATTTGGTAGGTTTGGTGGGTGTAGGGCCTCGGGGGTCAAAAATTGAAATTTTGGAAAATTAAAGATTGATCAAGTTTGAGTAGAATGGAATCGCTTTGGTTGAGCCATGAAGCCATATCAAGCCAATAAGAGCCATGAGAGGACTCATTTGAGGCATTCACTATGTTGTTCCTAACCCTCTTAGCCAAGGGCCTAGGGGTTAAGGTCCATCCATATGAATTACCTACATGAGTCAGGAAGTCAAGCTAGGTATGAATGGTTTTAGGATTTGGAATGTGTGTGAAAGTGTAATGTGTGCAAGTCAACCCTCACCAGACCAGGTCACCCAGGGTAGTCCTATGGCCAAAGAGTCCTATAAGGAACTCATCCTTCAAACCTCCACATTTGATCTTAACCCTCCAAGTGACTTAGGGCTTTACAATCAAACTTATGGGGTTTGCAGGGAGTTAAGAGGTGTTTAAGTTTCTAAGTGGTGGGTTCCATTTCTAGTCCTCTAAGATATTCAAAGGGAAAGCCTAAGGCTAGACCCTAAGTACTAAGGAGAGAGAAGAGAAAAGACCTCATCAAAAATGAGGTCAACAAAGCTTTTTTATACTATTTTAACACTTGAAAGAATTTCATCTCTTATTCTGTAGTTAATTCAGAAGATATAATAATAGGCAAAGTTAATGAATTCACTAAAAAGGCATATTTTAAATGTGATGGTAATTCCTTCAGTTCCAATTTAGGAGCCTTTTCAATTGATGGTTTGAATTCATTACTTTCAGTTGTATCCAATATTTCACAATTTTCATTGATATAATGTGTATCTTTTATATCTTCTTCAAAATCACTTTCATCACTTAAATCTTCAAGGTATAAAAACTCTTCTTCTTTAGAAATGATCTGACATTTTTCTTGATAATGTTATGCTATCATGTAATCAAATATATCCATTCTGTAACACTTTTCCTTGATAGGATACCTCATTGATTTAAGAACATTAAATGTTACTTCTTGATCATTAACTCTCATGTTTAATTCCCCTTTTTGTACATCAATCATAGCACATCTAGTAGCAAGAAAAGGTTTTCGTAAAATAATAGGAATCTTTTTATTTTCTTCTATATCCATAATTATAAAATCTACAGAGAAAATAAATTTATCCACGTTCACCAATTCATCTTCTATCATTCCTCTCGGGTAAGTAATAGATCGATCTGCTAGTTGTAAGGTTACAGTTGTAGGAGATATTTCTTCTAAATATAACCTCTTAAAGATGGATAAGGGCATGAGATTAATACTCACTCCTAAATCGCATAAGGCTTTTCCATGAAATCTGTCTCCTATAGCACAAGGTATAGTAAAACTTCCTGGATCTTTAAGCTTTTGTGGAAGCTTTTTCTGAATAATTGCACTACATTCTTCACTTAGTGCAACAGTTTCATAAGCTTCAAATTTTCTTTTCTTGTTAAGAATATCTTTCATAAATTTAGCATACTTTGGCATTTGTTCCAAAACTTCAGCAAATGGGATATTAATGATAAGCATTTTAAATACCATAAAATTTTTGAAAATTGTTAATCCAATTTTTGCTGTTTCAATTGTTGTGGAAATGGGGGTGGAGGTTTTTTGAATTCATCTTGTGATAGAAATTGTTTTTCTTTTTCAAGTATTATTTCTTTAGGTTTCTCAACTTCTACCACTTCAGACTCTTTTTTTATATTATTTTCTTTTCCATCCCTAAGTTCTTTTCAACTTCTAAGTTATACAGCTTTAATTTGCTCATGATTTTCTACTTTTTCTCTTAGATTTAAATCAAGTCTGCTAGGAAGTGTTCCTTGTGGTCTGTTGTTAATTGCATTTGCAATTTTCCTCATTTGATTCTCAATATTTCTTATTGCAGCATTTTGACTTTGCAACTAACTTCTCATTTGTAAAATTAATTCTTCTATAGACAAATTCTTTTCTTTAAATTGTTGATTATTAAAACCAGGAGGATAAGAAGGTCGATAGTTAGAATTATCTTGATTAATCCAATTTCCAGTTGGGTTAGGTTGGTTATTACCCCATTGTGAATATGGGTTACTAGTTTTGCTAACAATAGCTTGCAATGTTTCTAAATTTTGAGATTCATCAGTATTTCCTGAATTATCATTACTTAAATTTGATAATTGAGACAAATTATCCAAGTTCTTAGATATTGCAGCCACTTGAGAAACTAAAATAGAAAAGGCTTTATTTTCTTGAATACTAGCCACTCTTTTAGTACTCAACCTATCAGAAGGCCATTGAAAATTATTAGTTGTCATTTTTTCTATTAAGGCATAAGCTTCATCAAATGATTTAACTATTAAGGAACCACAAGCAGTAGCATCTACTATAGATCTAAGGGAACCTATTAATCCATTATAAAATATCTGGTAAAGCATGATGTGGGCACTTTTTAAGGAGTTTTTTAAATCGTTCCCATGCTTCATAAATTGTTTCTCTAACATATTAAGTAAATGAGGTTATATCATTTCTATGTCTTGCAGTTTTAGATAATGGAAAATACTTAGCTAGAAATTTTTGAGCTATTTCTCCCCAAGATTTAATAGATCTAGTTGCTAACAAATTTAGCCACATCTTAGCCTTATCCCTTAAAGAAAAACAAAAAATTCTAAGTCTAATAGCATCATCAAAAATACTATCATATTTAAAAGTAACACAATGTTCTAGAAAACTGGCAAGGTGTAAATTAGGATCTTCAGTAGGAGATCCTCCAAACTAATTATTTTGGACCATTTGTATAATTCCAGGTTTAAGTTAAAATTAATTTGTTGCTACAACAGGTATTTGAATGCTTAAATGAATTTCATCAGCTGTAGGGTTAGCATATTCTCTTAAGGGTCTTTGTAAATTTTGATGTTAATTTTCTTCAATATTTTGTTTAATATTATTTCGAGGTATATTAGTCATTTCTTGCAAATTATGAAATTGTTTTTCTTTTCAAATTTTTCTTACAATGCATTCTAATTCATAATTATAGGGTATTAATCCTTCATATCCTGAACGCCACCTTTCTTTTAAACCAAATTGATAGAATTTAGAACGTCACTCTAAAAACATAATCAATTCTACGCCCATCAAAGATTATCTCCTTATCTATTTGCACCTCCACCTTCAGGATTTACAATCTACCTTTCCAAGTGAAATGTGATACATACAAGTTAAGACCTCTTAGCCCATGGTTTGATCTTAAGAATTATCCTCAGATTTTAACAATACAAGAGGCCAATTTGTAGGGTAAATGAAGATCACGTAAAGTATCATCACAAATTTATTGAAAAAGAAAAAGAAAAGTTCTCAAAACCAAATTAAATCCTTAACTAAATCATTTCATATTTGTAGGGAGAAAGAGATGATGACTACGGAGAAAGCATTGAATTTACACAACAAATCATATTTATATAACCTAAATTCAAAGTACAAAACTTAAGAATGAAGATATAAATACTTATATGGAATGATATCCAAGAAATCCTTTGAAGTTTCTCTGGTCCAATTGAATTTTGCAAGACTCTAACTCCAGCAATCACACAAAAACACTCTAAACGCTCACTAAAGAAAAGTAAAGAGAAAGACTCTCTAAGAACACTCCACACTCCTCTAAAATCTTTAACACAATGACCACACACACCTTTCTCCGTAGAATTGTCCTATATTTATAGAGCTTCAAAAATGACCATGGGTTGCTTAAGGAACTTCTTCAAAATTCAGCCTTATTCAACGAATCTTCTAGAAAGTAACTGTGGCACCTATGCGCCAGATCTAGAGCCAAGGCGCCAGCTTCCTGCGCAAATGGACGTGTCCCTTCATATTTGAGTCGTACCTCTTCGTTAAAAAAATGGATTCCCTGAGTCTATATTCATTATATCTTGTTTATAACATGTTGGAATTTGTCCGACTTCTAGATTGCTACTGAAGCATCAATAACTGTCACAAAACCGTCCAAGAATTATCTAGAATCCACTGCTGTGTTTGGCCCCTAGGCGCCAGAATCAGCCCTTTTTTCTCTCTTCTCTTCACTAGGCTCGTTTATGCTCCTTTTTCTTCTTTTTTACTCTTTTTCTTCATAAAGTCTTTTTCTTGTACCTGCAACCAAAAACATAAGAAATACATTTTAATAAAGTGTAATATCCTCAAAATATTAATTAAAAATGATATAAAAATTTAGGTAATTTTAAGGTGGTTCACTACTGCACATGCATCATCCTCTAGAGATTCACAAACTAGATTATTACAGAAGATTTTGAAGAGGGTGAGTCTTACCCGAGAGCATGTTAGAGATATGGACTGAAAGGTAGAGAATATTGAGAGGTATATTCAGAAACATGATGATTATGAGGAGAAATATCATCAGTACATGGATAGACTGGTTAAAGGAGATTATAGTGCTGACATGCCCCCTCATCTTTTTTATATACCTTATGTGTCATCCAGAGATTGGAATGAAGAAGATGATGATGAGGATGATGACTAGGACTGTAATGTTGAGTTTGTGATGTTGTGATGTGATTTTCTTATGTGTTTTGATGTTTTTATTTGATATTCTCATATGTGATGTGATGTATTTTTGTGTGAACTCTGATATTGTGTAGATTGTAGTTGAATGATTTCTTTTATGCACATTCAGATGTTTTAGGTTGTAATATGTGATGTGCTTACGGAAGTAAATGTTTTAATGTGTTTCTAGTGTTTGAGTTTTTAGTAGGGTCTAATTTAATTCCTATAAATATTAGAAAAACTTAGAACACTATTAGAAAACACTATTTATATAGCTTGTTTAAACTTTTCAAAATTTGCTACCATTTATTTTCTATCATGTTGTGATTTGTGTTATGTTAAATTGGTGTGTATTTGCTTTGAAAACCTCCACTATTGCAGATGTTCTTTCAAAATTTTGAAATTTCTATTTTATGAAAAACTAAATTTTATCTACTGTTTACTTTTGTTTTTAAACTGTTATACTTGCATATTTAGAATATTAAGATTCTTGAAAGCATGTTATTCTAGTTTTTTAATTCTTACCCATGTATCATTTTTATGCTTAAATGTTTTATCCTAATTAAAAATTAAATTTGGGGGGAATTTAAAAACAAATCTTTAAAAACTAAAATTTTATTTGTTCTAAAAAATACTTAAATAAAATTTGATTTTTGATTAAAAACAATTATGTATATGAAGTTATATTAGGGAAGCAAAATTTTGAATATAGAAATGAGAAATATAATTTTGTTAAAATTTATAGTAATGATGAAAAATTTAAAATTAAAATTTTCTTAGTAAAGAAATGTTAAATATAGTTAAACTATCTTTAGTAAGAAGTGTTGTATCTTTGGAAAGATAGAAGATTTGACTTTTATTTTTCAAAGCTTAAATTTATTTTATTGAGAAATAATTTTCAACAATATTATTATGATTTTTAAGTGAAGGATATATATCAAACCTTTTTTGTAAATGAAAGGGTGGAATTCAAAATCAATAATGGTCTATCCAGATACAATAATCCTTACCTTATAAAATGAAAAAAGAAAAAGAAAAAAAAAGAAAAAAAAATAAAAAAAGAGAAAAATAGTATGTAAAAAGGAAGGAGAAGCTTGAGGATTTAAGGGCCTAATCAAAAATTGGTTCCATACCTAAAGTTTAAAATATAAGTTTTGAGAAAATCTAAGGCTTAAGGTTATAATATAGTAAGCAAAATTATTTACAAATAAAAATTATTAAGTGAGGAAGATGAAATGCTTGAATCCTATATTTTGAAAAATCTACAAGTATTTCTGAATTAGATAGGAACTAATATTTTTCATTATCCTTTACTTAAGAACCTTTTAAACTTTAAGTTGGTCTCATTTACTAAATTTTTTTACTAAATTGAACTATTTCATTTCTAGAACAAAATTTTGAAACCTTCTTAAAGAAACTCATTTACATAATTTGCATGTTAAGATTTTCTATGTGATTAAGTGTCACTTGAGGATAAGTAACATTTTAAGTTTTTTGATACACCTAAAATATATAGTGTTTTTAAATATATTTTTATACCTATTTTTGATGATATTGCACTTTAATGGAAGGTATGATTAAAATGACTAACTATGATGAAAAGAACAAAAGCGGATCATATTTGGAGCAAATTTTGAAGAATGAAAAATTTGACCTATGGCAGCTAAGCGCTGGACCCTTGGCGTATAGGCACTGCAGTTAAAAAATACGAATTAAATCAAATTTGGCACCATTTTCAAGGGGTGTTTGAAGCAACTTTTGATGGTAACCTCCTTAACTTCTTTTAGGCGGCAGATTTGAATGAAGAGATGCATTCTTTGGTGGATACATTGAATCTAGACATGATTTGAAGAGACACTAAGGCATCTTTTAGAAAATTTAAAAAAAGAGACTTGAAGATCAGAAAAAAGTGTTGTTGTTGGAGGGTGTGATTAGTGTTAAGAGTAAAGTTTATGTTAGAGAGTTATTGAGAGCACACTTTTCCACTTCACCACTTTTATTGTACATTGTTTCTAGTTTTTATTAAGAGTAGAATAAAGATTCGAAGTCAAAAGAGTTGGGCGCCAACCTCTATTATATCTTGTAAAGAGAAAGCAAAGTTTTAAAGGAACTTCAAGAGTCTTGTGGAGAGGATATTCAGATAAGTGTTTATCTTGTTTTACACTTGGTTTTAAAGTACGACTTGTTGTGTTTTCACTATGATTTCTACTTTCAAATCAAGTTGTGATTGTGTTTTCTCCATGAATTCTAAGTAGTTTTCTTTTATATTTTTCCTTTTAAATGATGAAGTAATTAAAGTATGGAAGGAACTTGTGTGAAGTATAGGAATTCAATGTTGGAAGAAGTTGTGAAGATTCACTACCTTGCACTTCATTTATTTCTTGATTTGGCCAATTAAGATGTTAAAATTTTTTGTCAGAACAGATGTGGACTTTTAGTATTGCAAGAACTAATGAAGTCAAATTTATATATATTTATAATGACTTTGTAAAGTCCAAACATTCAACGCAAGTATATGTATCATATCAAGTAATACAAGGCTCTAATGGAGTCTTGGTTATTGATCCCACAGGGAGGTTACGATTCTTACAATCAATAACGTAATACTGAAATCCAATACTTAAATTGCAATTAAAGTTTAATGTTTACTTCTACTAAGAAGATGCAGAAAATAGTAACAATTAAGCAAACTACAATTACTTCTAATGTCTTTAAAACAGAATTAACTAACAGACACACACTAAGCTATGTTTTTGAAAGGTTTTGATATATAAGAAAAGTATCTTTCTTCTTTACAACGAGTATATAATGTGTGAATGATATGGAATGATTATTTATGGTATTGTGCCAAATAGGAGCATAAATGTTTCTTTACCCTCAAAAGAGTACCCCCGCTTCCAAGAATGAATAAAACATTGACATATCCAAAGTTCAGTCACTAAATCTAAGGCTAGGCTGGGAGGATATCGGCTGTCACTACGGAGCTCCCACTCACCCTTCTCCTAAAGGCTAACCTTCGAGTTTAGTTACTAATCTTAGGACCAAATTGGGGATTTTAGTCTGTCACCCTGAAATCTCCAATTTGAAGTTCATCAAAACACATTTCCCTATATATTTGCACTCAATTCCCATGAACTACGCAATTCATCCATGGACATTGAATGGATTCTTCATTGTTGTTGTAGGACACTAAATCCTTTCAGAGTTAATGTTTAACAATAGATTTTAACAATTCAATTTGCCAGATCGAAAAGTAAATTATGTTTGAAATGAAAAACCATCATAATTTCTTCAATACTTTAAAAACACTTCAAATCCACATCAACACATCATCACATCTCTATGCAAGAAGAAAGACAAAGGAGACTACTCAGACTTCATAGAGAAGACACAATAAAACATGGATTTTATATATAAAAGAAAAGTCATACAAATCACAAATAAAATACAACTTATCTCTTTCTCTTCCCTAATGCAAATCCCTTGAAGTTCCTTTGAATAATTTTCTCTCTTCTTTGCAACACTCAATTCCCTCTTTAAAATGGAAAGGAAGAAGCAATCTCTCACTTTACTCCTCCCCCTTCACTTCTTAGAGAAGAATTTCTCTCAAATTCTCACTTCTACACTCACTCTTCTAAACCCTAACACTCAACACACACTCTCCCTCTCTAGAACCACACTAGAACTTCAGAACACACACTAGACTCTCTCCATTTTCATCCAAAAATAGTTACTTATAAGTTAGAAACGAAATCCCAAGAGTTTCCATAAAAATCCCTTAAAAAAGTCGCCAAAACACTTCAAATTTGAAATCCACCGACATTGGGCGTTGGCGGCACTCTATCGCCAGAATAAATTCTGGAGCTCTCGAGAAAATGGCGCCGGCAGCGCCCATTCTGGCATCAGCGGCGCCAGAAGCTATTTTCCTCCAAATTTTTTCCTTTTCACTTCTTTTCACTCTGAATTTGTTCCTTTTCTCTTCTTTTCGCTCCAATCACCTAAAATCATCATAACTGCAATAAATCATGAAAAATACCTTTCTTTAAAGTGAAATATCACCAAAAATGGGTAAAATTATATAGCAAAACAGTATATATTTTTGGTGCATCAAAATCCCTCAAACTTAAATATTACTTGTCCTCAAGTAATCTTTTTACTACATAAATATATAACTCAAGGAAATATAATTTTCACCTCTAAGACACTAAAATTTTTCATTCAAAAGAATATATTGGTTAGACTTTTTAGAAAGAGATTCAGTAATTCAGGTCAACACTAAAGGTATAAGAATTTTTAGCAATCAAGTCTAAGGGTTTAGTCTTCTATTTATTTCAAGATAAACCATATTTTGTCACATTAAGAGTGCCTTGAAAGATTATGTGAAAATGGATTTCATGCAAACTTCATCATAATGTAGGCCAATAATTTAAATATAAATTCAGAAATGAAATCAAGTTCTCCTATTAGGGTGACTCAAGTGAAGCTAATTTTTGATTAGGCATCTCTTCAAACTTCTCCTCATAAATATTTTTCTTTCTTTTGCTTTTTCTTTTCTTTTTGGGATTGCTTTTCAATCCTTATTTTCTTTTCTTTCCTTTTTCTCTTTTTTAAATGAGGATACTATATCTAGATAGCCTGTAATGATTTTGAACTTCACTCTCCTCTTTCTAAAGTTCAATCTTGAAATACCTCCTTACTTTATAATTAGGTATGAGCTTTATTTTTCATCATAAAGTCACAATCTCTTCTTAACACACAATACTTTAAATCTCTTAACATTACAAAAATACAATTTTTTTTACTTTAAATATTTAACTATAATCAAATCCTTTCATACCAAATATCTTACCTCTATAAAATTAACTTGTATTACTAAAAACTTTTATCAAATCCTTCCATAATATTCAACTGAAATAAAACGTTTTAGTTATCTAAAGTAAGGTTCAACTTCCAGAAGTTTTGCTAATAATTTTCTCAAATATAATAATTGAGAACAAACAAGAGTTAATTTTTTTCTACCCTCCCCCAAACTTAAATTTTTCAATAAATTTGAAACAGTAGAGAGTAAAAGAAACTAACCTTTTTTTGCTGGGATCTTGAAATCTTCATCAGCTATGTGGTATTAAACAAAATTTATAACTAGCAGGAATGAAACAGTTAGTAATAGTGATATATATAAAAATTTTAAATATTTGCAGGGTAAAGAGAAATTAACTTTAAACATCTAAACATCCAACAAAACACCACAATTTCTAAACAAACTATCACAACACTACACAGTTCATTTAACAATTTCAACTTTTCATTACAACATAACAGTACATCCACAGGTTTACACATCACATGAAAAGTAAATAACTACTACATCACAACAATACAACACAACACACAACAAGAAAAATAGAAATAGAAACAATCAAACTACCAATCTTCATCACCAGGCTCATCAGCAGAGTCAGCACGGTCAGGTCTATACGGTGTATAGCTGGGGCAGGTAGGGAATATCACATCAGTCTCCTCCCTCATGAATCCAACCTGAGCATCATGATAGGCAATATCAAACTCAACTCTTCTTCTCATATAATCTTCATTCACATCACTTCTGGCCTCAAACACATCCATCCTACCATGGAGTCTATCCACAGTAGCACTCTGTAATCTCAGCTGCTCCATAATATCAGATAATGTAGGGGACTCAGATGTAGATGGAATGTCATAACTCGTAGTAGGAATATCAGTACTCCTACTCTCACCTCGGGCTCCCACATGAGACTCATAAGTACGAATGAAAGTCTTTGTAATCGGTCTCAAAGGTACAGTTATTTCTTCAGAATTGCTGAACTCTACTCTAGATTGAACACACAGGGCATGAACTAGGGCAGGACGTCCTAGTCCTCTAGTGGTCTCTCCTCTAGCAATAGTTTGAATGTTCTTGAAGACAATAGCTCCAATATCAATCGTCTTCATCTTCTGAATACAATAGTTTAGATTGCTCTATCGCTTATAACTTCACTGTGGTGATAAGAAGGTAACAGTCTTGCAGAGATGAAATAGGGCCAAAATTTAGATGCAACATTTAACTTGGAAGCAGGGAAGTTAATCATCTGTTTTTGACTTACTTTCCATTCCCCCTTTTCTATCTGTCAGAAAAGCAATCACTTCCTTCATATTTGCCTCTTGAGTATCAAATTTTTCATATTCACAAACAAATGATTCCCAAGTCTGATAAAATGCATTGATACGCTGAGGGGTAAATTCAACCATTTTTCCTCTAACTAACACATGCTCAGTCTTAGTCCAGGGCACATTCGTATAGAACTCTCTAACAACACCTATAACAGCATTTGTAGTAAAATAAACAAAATCTCTCCCAGTTTCGCTCAACAATTAACTGTTCTACAGATCCACCAGGATTATCAAAAGCTCGATCTTGAATACACTTCTTATTGTAAAGGTAAGAATTTAAATGAAATTGCGCTTTAACATTGACAAATTTTTCTTCATCAAAATCCAATTTTATCTTCCCTTTACTCATCCTTGGAGCCATGTGAATTTCTAAAAATTTCCAAAATATTCTAATAAATTCCAATTTCACAATGTAACAAACTCCAAATACTATTCTAAAAAAGTAAGATCAAATTTCATCATAGGAAATCCCAAAATTTCTTCAAATATCTTAAAATTATAATCTAAACAATGTAAGAGATTCCCATGGTGAAAATAAAAAAATTTTAACTCAAGGTGAAGCTCCTACCAAGAGAAGTGTAGATCTGATCTTGAAAAGCCTTGAAATCACTTCAAATTTGAGATCTAGCAAACCCTAGGTTTTTAAAATCGCTAAAATGGAGGAGGAAGATGAAAGTAATGGAAAAAAATGGGGGTCCTAGGGTCAAAATCGTGAAATAAAGGCTTTTTAGCCTTTTTCTGTATTCAGGCGCCGGCGACGCTCTATTCTTTTAAAATGCCAAAACTCTCTAGATTTGGACGCCGGCGGCGCAAGTCCAAAAATTTTTCTAAGTCCGAACATTTTTTCGTAATTTTGATCGTATCGTCCTCCACAATGAAATTTAACACTTCCTTAAGCATCTATTTCATCACACAAGCAATAACTAATACAATTCATACACAAACAACACAAAACAAACTTTTATATATAAAATCCACATTATATCATAAACACTAATATTTTCATCAAATTAAACTAACAACTCTTATATCTTTAGTGTTGTAAGTACAATACGATAAGCAAACACTAAAATCTAAGCACACACAATGAAATTAAGCATAGAAAATCCAAATTCAAACTACAAGGCAAAGCAAAGTAAATACTAAACACACCAAGGAAAACTAAGCAAAGTAAAGCATTGTTGACCTCATTTTTTATGAGGTCTTTTTCTCTTCTCTCTCCTTAGTACTTAGGATCTAGACTTAGGCTTTCCCTTTGACTATCTTAGAGGATTAGAGATGGCACCCACCATTTAGAAATTTAAACACCTCTTAAACTCCCTTCAAACCCCACAAGTTTGATTGTAAACCCCCCAAGTCACTTGGATGATTAAGATTAAATGTGGAGGTTTAAAGGATGAGTTCCCTATAGGACTCTTTGGCCTTAGGACTACCCTGGGTGGCCTGGTCTGGTGAGGGTTGACCTGCACACATTACACTTTCACACACATCCCAAATCCTAAAACTATTCATACCTAGCTTGACTTCCTGACTCATGTAGGTAATTCATATGGATGAACCTTAACCCCTAGGCCCTTGGCTAAGAGGGTTAGGAACAACATAGTGAATGCCTCAGATGAGTCCTCTCATGGCTCTTATGGGCTTGATATTGCTTCATGGCTCAACCAAAGTAATTCCATTCTACTTAAACTTGATCAATCTTCATTTTTCCAAAATTTCAATTTTTGACCCCCGGGGCCCTACACCCACCAAACCTACCAAATGTCCTTAAAGCTACCCAAAATTTGCAAAATTGCCTAAATTACCCAAAATTCCTCAAACCCAATCCTAAAAATTCCCCCCCACTCAAATTGATCATCCTTAGCCAAATATACCAAAATTTCCAAAAGTACCCTCCAATATCCTCCAAATACCCAAAATGCCCTTTTTAACCAAAAAATCCATAAATTCCAAAAATTCCCAGAAAATTCCCAAAAATCCCAAATATTACCAATTTCATTTTATTCAACTACACCATAAGCCAATCTTGCTAATTTACCCCACTTTTACCAAAATCCCCAATTTGACCCATCCTTAACCCAAGTAGACCCAATGTCAAACCAAATCAACCCAATTGACCTCAATTTTGATCCAATTCAATTCAAAACTTCAATTCAATATCCCCAATATCAATTTAGTCCAAATCAAAGCCCAATTTGATTGACATTTGAATCCAATTCCAATTTGAAGCCTAAGGCACAATTTTGGCCCAGGACCTAAACCTAGCCCAAATCAACCCAATTCATCTCCAGTTAACCCCAAATCTTTTCCTAAACCTTCCTAATATCCCCAAAAACAAAACAATAACACGATTTGCCCCAAATTTGAACCTAAACTCCACCCAAACCTAATCCAAAACCAAAATCCCCATTTTTGGCCTAAACCCAAACCTAACCCAAATGGGCCCAAATCCCAAAATCAAAGCCCAACCAAAGTTGAAAACTCTTTGTAGCACCCCCATAAACATTTCTAAACATTAATTTTACATCAAATCCAACACTAGCCCAAACTTAGCCCAAGTTAGCCCAATTTGACCCACTTTTGCCCCTTTACCAAAAAATCCCAAATTAAACCCAATTCAACTCCAACTTATTTCAAACCTATTCTAGATCACTCATGATACATCCCTAAACTAAACCCAATTTTTGTTTGGCCCAATCTCTTACAAAACTTCCATTTACCAATTTTTTATCAAACCTAAAAGCCCACCTCCTTAAACCTTTCTAAAGGCGCATCTAAAATAAATCCAAAAGCCCAAAATCAAACCTAAAGCCCACATGAAATTTCCCCTCATCATCCCCTTTGATTTAAATCACTCTCTAAGTTTCAAATTCATCATTAAACTTTTCTAAACTAAGCCATGTTCCAAATTACCCCTAAATATCCTAAATCCTTAAAACCCACTTTCATGAAATCAAGCCAAGCCATCCCTAAGCCATATGGAGCCATAGAGCCATGCATAAGCCATATGCAAGCCTTGGAAGCCCCTTTCCACCTCACCAAGCCATTAATGGCAAGAAGAGGGGCCCCTTTCTTAAGCCTTCCTTAAGCACTTTTAACCTCATTCATGCTACACACTAAACCAAGTTTAGCCACCTCACCATCGATGGAGACCACACCATTTTCTCTTGGCTGACCCAAGTGATTCTTCTCAGCCCAAAACCAGGCCTTGGGTGGCGAACCTAGCCCAAAACCATGGGTTGACCCATTTGGACCCAAAATAGCCTTCCCCCCATTCCATTTCAATTCAACTCCTTTACACATGTCCATGGCCAATTGACTGCACTAAACCCCAGCCCTGACCTCCTTGACCTTGAGGGTAACCTGACCCGGGTCGGCCAGCCAACATAGCCGCCGGAAACCACCAGGCCGAGAGCACCCATGTGAGCCAATTTTTGAATTTTTCCTTGCTAACTTGTCCCATGCCTAATGGCCACCATGGTTGTTCTTCTCCTCACCAGAGCAATTGATCCAAGCCATTAAACCCCCCTGGGAAGCCCTCCAGCCACCTCTATTTTAAACCACACCACCTCTCGGCCAAAGGAGGTGCTGAACAAAATCCTACTGAAACTCTGTCAAAATTGCTCCACACCACTCTCCACACATAGAGCACTTGATCCCCATTGGATTCCAGGCCCAATTCCCCCCAGTTGAGCTCAATTTCTGAGTTCAAATTCAAGCCCAAAACCAGGACATCTCCCAAACCTCCACTAAATCCAAATTAAACTCACCCACACCTACACAGGACCAAGAGAAGGAGTTCCCCAGTGAAAGCCCCCTCTCCAGGCCACCCAGTTTCTCTAGCCTCCAAGCTTTGAAATCAGATGTGGACACTTTTATACCTAGACAATTCCCTAGAGCCAGAGACTTCATCAGGAGCTTCCTTGGGTGCAATCGAAGGTGACACAACTCTCTGATTGAAGCTACACTTCTCAGAGCAAAGGTATGGATCATTCCTTCCTCCCGAGCTTCCAGCAATTCTCCATTTCATTTCAGTTAATTTCATGGCATGTAAACCGTATGGATGTGTTCGTCTCCTCAAGACGAATCCATAGAGCATAAAAACACGAAAAGCCTTTGAGAAATGAGAGAATTCTTAGGGTTTTAGCGTGGACGGTCACCGGTGCACACTAGTCGTAGACGATGACCAGGCATCGTCCGATCGCGCGTGTATCGGTTGAACGGCTCAGATTGCGTCGGAGCAGAGGAAGGAGAGGAACAGCGGGATGCGTGGTAGATGACTCAGATGGCGGCGTCAAATAGGAGCGTGCCGCGTGGTCTTTCGATTCGCCGTAGGTTAACGCGGCGCTGAGTCAAATAAGTAGATAAATAGGATTTTTTCTATTTATTTAAATACCCAGAACTTAGAAAATCCATATCTTTGTGTAGAAAAATCATAAAAATAAACTAAAAATACCTCTTACTCAGTGAACAGAGGAGAATAATGTGGAAAAGAAATCAAGTTATTTTGATGAGTATTTTATTTTTAATTAATTATTTACTCATTTCAGTATTTTAATTCTCCATTTGCATAGACAATTCTCCATGGCATGAGACCATAAAGCTTTTGAAGCCTCTCATCTTGGGAACATTCCCTGAATTTTTCAAGGTTAGAGATACTCTCTATGGAAAGTTATGTATTTTTCAAATTTGTGTCACTGTTTTTGGTATTTTAATTCCATTAATTAGTATGTTACTTAGAAAATTCTAGGAAAATTTAGGGAAGTTTCATAGGACCACAGGACCCTAGGATAATTATATTTTGAGTTAATTCATTAAGAATAACCCTAATTGGCTCGATTACTCAAAAATGAACTTTAATTAATTAGGGTTAACCACACATTAAAAAAACTTGAAAATAATTCTCCACTAATCTTTAGGATCAGAGGGACCTCACATAAAAATTTGGAATCAATTGAAAATGTTTAACCCCACTAAATGGATTAATTAAGTCACATGATCAAAATTAAACTTTAAAATTTCATAACTCCAAAAATACATTCCAAAAAATTCACCAAATTGGTTTTGTGGGCTTTCTGATATCAGAGGAGTCTATAAAAATTAAAATTAGAATTTTCTAAAATTTTTCATTTTTAATGATATTTTTGATATTTAAATAATTAAAAAATAATAAAAATCAAAAAATATTAAAAATCATAAAAATGTCATATTTTGACTCCTAATCACTTAGGAACAAACCAAATATTTTTCCCAAGTCTCAAAGTAAAGATATTGAATTTTAAATGCTTAAAACAATTTTTGAATAAAAAAATGAATTTTCCAACCTTTCCACTAGATTAATTCTAATAAATCAAAGAAAAATCAGAGAATTGTAAAATTTGTTTCTCTGAACTCCTTAAGGTTAGAGAGATTTAAGAAAAATATAAAATCAAATTTTCAACTTTAATTTTATTTTATAATTAATTAAATTTCCAAAATTCAAAATAATTATAATAAATAAAATATAATTCAAAAAATCACCAAAATTGGTCCAAGTGGTCCTCTGGCCATTGGGAACATCCCGTAATTTTCTTAAGGACAGAAACCTTCCTTGGTCATGTTGTTGAATTTTTCTTGAAATCCCTTATTTTTCACTAAAAATAATTATATAAATAAATTAAATTCAGAAAAATCACATTTTCTTCTCTAATGTCTTAATTGACATGTGACTGAGGTGACATAAAAATTTCAAGTTCATTTGAACTCAATTTAGTGAGTTATGAAATAAATAAGCCTAAAAGGGCATAAAGGTAATTAAAGAATTTAAAACCCTTTATTAAAATTTTAGGTTTAATTAAAATGGAGGGTAAAATATTTGATTTTATCTTTCTTGGATGATTAAAACTTTGGGAAATTAAAAGGATAGGAGCCCATTAATCACTTTTAATAAACCAAAAAAGGAAACTTTAATTATTTAAACAATTTAAATTTTGGAAGATTAATGAAAATTTGAATTATTAAAAATAGAGATATAACTTGAGAGGATATTAATTCTTTAATAAAAAAATCCCTAAATAAATCACTTCAACAATATTTAACTCTTAATTAAGATAAAATGATAGTCCAAACTAAGTAAATTAAAGATTAAAAAAAACCCCTTAAATTAAAGGAAAACTCAAAATATTAAGTGGTTTAACAATTAAGTTAAATTAAATTAAGTAAAAATTAAATTAAAATTAAAATTAAATTAAATTAACATTTTAACAATTAAATTAAATTAAATTTAAAATATTGAAATTAAATTAAATTAAATTAAGTTAAATTCAATTAAATTAAATTTAAATTATATTAAATTAACATCACTCAATAATAAAAGTAAAACAAATTTGAAATATTAAGACAATTCATAATTAAGAATATAAAAAATCGAACTAATCAAGATTAACCTAAAATATCATAATTAACCTAAACCAAATCATTATGATATATGAATAATCTATGTGAATTTGAAACACCAAAGATTAATTTAAAATAGTAAGATCACTTAAAGTATAAAGATTTAAACCAAAAATAACTTAAACACTATTCCAAACTTAAAATTATTAATTAAAACCTCATAATTAAACTAAATCACTTTAAACCATTAACTCAAACTTCAAATTAAGAATGATTAAAATTCTCAACAAACCAACTTGCCCCTAAAGGCTTTAATTATTATAACTCTTAAATGGAGTATTAAGTGAGATGGTACTTCATTCATCAGGTAATCAAATGCCCAAGTTCACTGAGCAAGTAACAAAGCTTAACTAAACTCCTGGATGATTAATTTACCTATGCAACTAAATTTACTTGGACTCAAAATAATCTCGGAAGTATTGAAAAGATGTTTAGGACTCGTCCTAAGCATTTTCTCAATATGATGAGATGTTTTTGAAGAACAATTAAATTTAATTGTTCTTTGATGAAGAAAATAATCCTTAAACAAAAATACAAGAACCTAGACGTCATAGGAGATGACTATTAATAGGATTAGGAATTTGGTAGACAACCAAAACCAATCCCATAGCTTTACCTAGGTACTTGTTATAAATATTTAAATGCCTTAACATGTGTTTTAAGTACAGCTTGGAATGACGAGAAGACCCTACAGGTATGCTTTTATTTTATTGCAATTTACTTTAATGCAATTTACTTACATGCACTGCACTTTACTTTTTCTTGCATGTTAAACAAGATTGTTGCATGAAAACTGAAACCTTTATGGTAGCCACAAAACTGAAACCCAAAACTAAATTAAAAGTCACCACAAGATAAAATTCACCGCCACAACATTCCAAAATATAAAAACAACTCAAAATTTAATCACAAACAGAATAACAAAACTACAATTGCAACTAAATTAAAACGTCTCGTTGAATGATCGGGAATACCTCGGATGATGTAACCCATGTGTTGCTTACGGGATTTCCCACGGTCTAACTGAAAGTATGGAACTCATTCAGTTGAGTTTAGAAAATTCATCTGGACTAAGTGAATTCGATGAAAATAACAGTGCCAGGATGACGGAACCGTGGGATCTTAATCGATTCTGTTTAAACAACTTTAAGATTTATTTTAATTAAAATATTAAAAATATTTGGACTTTAAGATTTATAAACCAAAAAACTTCTCTCATCTCCTAATTTTCACTAAACCTTTGCAACAACAAGAAGCTTGGAGCACAGTAGGCAGCACGGCCATCGTCATCAAGAAAACTCGGATATACACCAGCTAAACCTTTCTTAGAATTAAATAACAAAGCCATAGGATTTTGAGGTAGTTTGCCTAGTGCAGCATAAATCCTCAACTTTTCGTTAGGCATTTGCATAATCATGTTATGCAAATTAAGCCGTAACCGGTCTTAGGACTTCAAGGTAGTCATTTGGTACGACATAAACCCTCATATCTTCAAGGCTACTTGTATGGTTATGTCATACTAATATAAGTCCTAATTAAAATTGGCAGGATTGCAACATTAAATAATTTTCCTAAATTAAAGCCAAACTATAGGATAGTTTGGGAAGTTGCCAAGATTCTTCTTGGATCCTCAGCTTTTCTTACTTTTCTTCTTTTGGACTCATAAAATAAACTGTTTCGATCTAATCCCTTTTGAAATTTCCAAAATCCAATTATTTGAAAACCTTAAACTTTGAAACTCTTGAGAGCAAATCCACTAATCATTATCGAGAGTTTTCTTAAATGATTCCCATCATTTAAGATGTAATTAACTATAGGGGCTTGCCCTTATAGGGAACTTTAAAAGCCCTGCTTAATTTCTTTATATTAAGCAGGGGAACTTGTCGGCTTATAAAATTGGTTCGTAGACCAAACATATGTCACAAATCTTCTAGTTTATTTAACCGAGCCCCATCTTCAAGCAGTGTTTCTATTCTTCAGGATAGATATACGGTTTGTGATGCAGTGCTCGTTTATATAAACTATTTGGGATGTGAGATCGGTTTGATTTCATATCTTAAAATTTTCAAACTCAAAATTATTTTTCAAAATCAAATACTACTTTCTAAATTATATATATATTTAAATTAAATTTAAAATCTAAAAAATTCACCGACAACTTCTGTAAGCGACCCCTTTTCAAAACACATAACCTAAAAATATGCCGACAAGCATACACACATCAAAACATAAACATAATCCGTTAATCACTCCACATCGGTCTCAGAACTATTTACCTCTCTGAATCTCCAAAAGATTGCTGATGCATGAACAAATTGTAGAATGGACGAAATGGGAATTTGTGAGATGAATCCTCAGCAATCACATCGTTCTTCTTCATCAAATTATTCAGGTCCATCTCAACCGACCAGTGTGATCAAATTGTTCATTCATCCTCCAGTCTATATGATCAAATAAATCAGAAATATTATTGATAGCATTCATAACATTCTATACCTCTTTTTCCAACTGCTTTATTCTCTTCAATATCACTCTGAAACTTTCAGGAAAATAAGGCTGAATGGGTTGTGAAGTTTGAGATGGTTGATCAGCAAGCATATCCATATCACCTTAATCTCCTACTATTTGGTAGTCATAAAGATTAGTTGGATCAATAGGCCTCTAGGGAAGAAGTACCTTTTCCCAACTCTCATATGGATTTTGTGATTGACTACCCGAAATATGGTGGACAGATGTCTAAGCCCATTGTTAGATCAATGAACTAACAATCCCAAAACTGATTTCACAATTACATTACCAATATCAATCAACATTTCAGTTTGAATACAGAAATTCAAAATGGCACTTTCCTTGGTTACTTTACTAATCTTCAAAGTTGGAAATAACTTTGTCGAAATAAAGTAATGCCACTGCTTTGACACCGGATTTAAAGATGAAGAAGGCAAAATAATATATAAATTTTCTCTAACTTCCCAATCTTCATTTTCATCCTTCAAATAACGATACACATCATTCATATTATCACTTGTGGCATTAAAATTAGAATAGTGGCAAATAGGTACATTCTCAATCTTAAAGAGATCATTAATTCTCGTAGGAGTGAATTGCATAAATCTACCTCGCACAAAGATGAATCCTTGGTTGATCCCGTGAAGATTTACATAGAATTCCTTCACAACCGGAACGACTACGACAATGGTAGGGTAACATAGCAGTGCCCAATGTCTTTCCTTAATTATCTCTTCAACTCTTGTAGTAGGATTATCCATACCTTAATTTATAAAGCCCCTTTCCTTGATAATCCTCCTCTTCATCATCACTTTGTTGAACAATCGTTGTGCCTCGAAACTGATAAACTTCTGTCGGTTGAAAATGCAAGATCGAGGGGTTTCTATGGAGTAGGAATCCGTGGAATGTGAATTGGGAAAGGTAGTTTTCATTTTTCTGGAGTTTGGAAGTTTAAAATGGAGTTTAGGGAGTTATAAGGAAAAAGATCCTGCTCAAAACCACCAAAAATCGCATTTTGAAACTCTAAAAACCATCAACAAGTTTTAGACACCAGCGGCGCTCGATAGGGCGCTAGCGGCGCTCAAACCCGGAATTCAGCAAAACATCTCAATAGTTGGGCGTCGGCGGCGCCAGTGGTCAAAAATCTCACCGAACTTCATTTCACCCAAAATATTGCAATATCTCAATTTGATCTAATATTTATCAATTTTTAGAAGTATTTAGGAGCAATTAGGATTAAAAAATAACTATCAAGAAGCCACAACTACAACAAACAAGAAAACACACCACAAGGATACATATGGGTTGCCTCCCATAAAGCGCTTGGTTTAACGTTGTCAACCCGACAAACCTTTCAGTTAATCGAGATGACTCAGCTTTAAAACCTCTTTAAAGTCAGGTTGAAACCCGGCAAAGTAAGGCTTTAATTGATGCTCATTAACCTTGAAAATCTTTCCAGTATCAGGATCCTGAATATCAACAGCTCCAAAAGAATGAACTTTTACAACTGTAAAAGGTCCTAACCATCTAGACTTGAGCTTTCCAGGAAATAACTTCAATCTTGTGTTATAAAACAAAACTTTTTGTCCAAATTCCAATTTCTTTTTCAATATCTTCTGATCATTCCACAATTTCATTTTCTCTTTATAGATCTTGTCATTGTGATAAGATGCATTTCTAATTTCTTCCATTTCATTCAATTGCATAAATCTCTTCTCTTTTTCAAATTAAAATTCAACTCTTTTATCGCCCAATATGTTTTATGCACCAATTCAACTAGTAAATGACATGCCTTACCAAACATTAGTCTCTAAGGAGACATTCCAATAAGGGTCTTAAAAGCATTCCTATAAGCTCATAATGCAGTATCTAATCGAGCAAACCAATCTAATTTGTGATTATCCATAGTTTTCTCCAAATTTCTTTTAATTTCACGATTAGACACTTCTGCTAAACCACTAGTCTGGGGATGATAAGCAGTAGAGATTCTATGAATAATTTTATATTTCTCAATCAATCTCTTAATTTGATTATTCCTGAAATGAGATCTACCATCAGTTATAATCACTCTCAACATTCCATATATTTTTCTTTAAAAATTTTGAAACACTCCGAGCATCACATCTAGGTAAAGTAATAGCTTCAATCTATTTCGAGACATAATCAACTGCAACCAGTAAATATAAATTTCCAAATGAAGGAGTAAATGGTCCCATAAAATCTAACCCCCATACATCAAAAATTTCAACTTCCAAATTATAATTTAGAGGCATTTCATTTCTTCTAGAGATATTTCCTACTCTCTGACATCGATCACATGGTTTAAAATATTTGTATGCATCCTTAAAAAGAGTAGGCCAATAAAATCCAGATTGTAAAATCTTAAAAGCAGTTTTATCAACACCGAAATGAACTCCAAATTCCGAATCATGACATCGTTGAATATTTAAATTAGTTTTTGCTTGTGGCACACATCTCCTAATAATCAGATCCTTACACTGTTTATATAGATAGGGCTCATCCCAAAAATAAAATTTGACGTCATGTTTTAACTTCTTTCGTTGTTGCCTTATTAAATCAGGTGGTACAATATCACTCACAATATAATTCACAATATCAGCATACCAAGGCAAATTCTTTCCCATAATAGTATAAAGTTGTTCATCAGGGAAAGTTTCTGTAACTTCCTTCTCAAATTCAGATAATTTATCATACTCTAATCTCGACAAATAATCAGCTATTTGGTTATCAGATCCCTTCCTATCAACTGTCACAAAATCAAATTCTTCCAGAAGAAGTATCCATCTAATCAGTCTAGGTTTGGCATCCTTCTTTTGCATTAAATATTTGATAACTGAATGGTCTGTATGCACAATATTTTTGTCTCCAATTAAATAAGGTCTAAACATTTTCAGAAGCAAATACTATAGCTAGTAACTCTCTTTCAGTAGTGGTATAATTAATCTGAGCTTTATTAACAGTTTTACTAGCATAGTAAATGACTTTGAAAACTTAATCTTGCCTTTGACCCAACGCTACTCCAATCGCATAATCATTAGCATCACACATAAGTTCAAATGGTTTCTCCCAATCTGGTGAAACAATTATAGGTGCAGTGATTAATTTATCTTTCAACAATTCAAAAGCACACAAACATTCATCATTAAAGTCAAATTTTCTATCATTTTCTAGAAATCGGCACAAAGGTTTAGTAATTTTAGAAAAATCTTTAATATATCACCTGTAAAATCTAGCGTGTCCTAAGAAACTCCTCACCTCTCTCACGGTAGTGGGTGGTGGAAATCTCTCAATCACTCTAATCTTAGCAGAGTTGACCTTGTTGACCTCATTTTTGATGAGGTCTTTTGCTTCTCTCCTTAGTACTTAGGATCTAGCCTTAGGCTTTTCCTTTGACTAATCTTAGAGGACTAGAAATGGAACCCACCCTTTAGAAATTTAAACTACTTCTTGACTCCCTGCAAACCCCACAAGCTTGATTGTAGACCCCTAATCACCTAAAGGGTTGAAATCAAATGTGGAGGTTTAAAGGATGAGTTCCCTATAGCACTTTTTGGCCTTAGTAATACCCTGGGTGGCCTGGTCTGGTGGGGGTTGACTTGCACATACACTTCATGGCTCAACCAAAATGATTCCATTTCACTCAAATTTGATCAATCTTCATTTTTCCAAAATTTCAATTTTTGACCCCCGGGGCCCTACACCCACTAAACCTACCAAATACTCTTGAAATGACCCAAAATTTGCAAAATTACCTAAATTACCCAAAATTCCTCAAAATCAATCCTAAACATTTCCCCCCACTCAAATTGATCATCTTTGGCCAAAAATACCAAAATTTCTAAAAATACCCCTAAACCCTCCCAAAATTACCAAAGTACCCTTTTACCCCAAAAATCCAAAAATTCTAAAAATTCTTAGAAAATTTCAGAAAATCTCAAATATTTCCAATTTCATTTTGTTCAACTACACCATGGGCCAATTTTGCCCATTTACCCCACTTTTACCAAAACCCCCAATTTGACCCATTTTTAACCCAAGTGAGCCCAATGTCAAACCAAACCACACCAATTGACCTCAATTCTCATCCAATTCAATTCTAAACTTCAAATCAATATCCCCAACATCAATTTAGACCAAATCCAACTCCAATTTGATTGACATTTGGGCCCAATTTCAATTTGAAGCCTAAGACCCAATTTTGGCCCATGACCTAAACCTAGCCCAATCTAACCCAATTCAACCCCAATTGGCCCCAAATCTTTTCTAAAGCATTCCTAACACCCCCATAAACAAAACACTAACTTGATTTACCCAAAATTTGAACCTAAACTCCACCCAAACCTAACCCAAAACCAAAATCCCTTAAATTAACCTAAGCCCAAACCTAACCCAAATGGGCCTAAATCCCAAAATCAAAGCCCAACCAAAGTTGGAAACTCTTTGTGACACTCCCATGAACATTTCTCAATATTAATTTTACATCAAATCCAACTTTAGCCCAACCTTAGCCCAAGTTAGCTCAATTTGGCCCACCTTGGCCCTTTACCAAACGACCCCACATTAAACCCAATTCAATTCAAAATCACATCATACTTGTTCCAAACCACTCATGACACATGCCTAAACCAACTGCAACATTTATTTGACATGGTCCTTCACTAAATTTTCAACCAAAAGCCCATTTTAAAATTCAAAAGCCCACTTCCTTAAACCACTTTAAAAGCCCATCCAAAACCATTTCAAAAGCCCAAAATCAATCCAAAGCTCACATGACATCTTCATTGATCATCCATTTAATCAAGATCACCCCCTATGTCCAAAATCCATCATGTTGATCAAACCAAAATGGCATCATGACAAATCCCATTAAACGAATTCAAAATTTTCAAAATACCAAATAACCCATTTCCATGAAATTGAGCCAAGCCATGAGCAAGCCATAGACAAGCCTTGGAGCCATGCTTAAGCCACATGGAAGCCATGAGAATCTTAGGATTGTCAAACCTCCCTAAATGGCAAAAGGAGGAGATCCTTTAAACACTCCCTAAAAGTCATTAGCCATACCCATGTTCCACCCTAACCCAAAATTAATCCAAATATATTTGGATGGGGACTTCTCCACTCCAAACCAACTGACTCATCTGACCTCCCTCAGCCCAAATCAGTCCCTTGGTGGGTGCTCCAAACCCAAATACATGACTTGACCAAAATCAAGCCAAAATGACCCTTGCCCCATGTCATTTTAATCAAACCTCCTTACACATGGCAACAGCCAATTGCTTGCACCAAACTCAATCCCTGGACTCACTGAGTCAAGATGGTGACCAGACCCTGCCGGCCAACCGCCTGGGTCGCCGGAAAACACCATGGCCGAGAGCTCCATGTGAGCCAAAATTTTCAATTCTCCCTGGCTGAGCTGTCCCAACCCAAATGGACACCATGGCTGTTCTTCTCCTCCCCTGAGCAAGCTGATCCCGACCTCCACCGTCCCTCAGGAAGCCCTCCAGCCACCTCTATTTAAACACCACCACCTCTCAGCCAAAGGACGGGTTGAACCAAACCTTACCAAAACTCTACCAAAATCACTCCAGACTCCTCTCCAGACATAGAGAACTTGATCCCCACTGACATCCAGCCCTAAAACCCTCTCTGTGAGCTCAATTTCAGAGTTGAAAATCCACACAAAAAACAGGACACTTCACCACAGCGAGTCAATCTCCAAATTGATTGATCATACACCTTCACCAGACCAAGAGGAGAAGTTTCCCAGCAAAAGCCCCCTCACCAGTCCAGCCATTGCTTCCAGCCTCCAAGCTTTGTGATCGGCCTTGGTCACATTCATAACTAGACAATTCCCCAGAGCCAGAGACTTCATCTGGAGCTTGCCTGGACTCAATTGAAGGTGACTCAACTCTCAGATCGAAGCTTCACTTCTCTGAGCAAAGGTATGAACTCATTCTTCCTCCCGAGCTTCCAGCAATTCTCCATTTTGTTTGGGTTAATTTCATAGCCTATAAACCGTATGCATGTGTTCGTCTCTTCAAGACGAATCGATAGAGTATAAGAACACAAAAATCCGTTGAGAAATGAGAGAGATCTTAGGGTTTGAGTGTGGACAACACTCGGGACACACCAGTCGGAGACGATGATCAGCCGCCGTTGGATCGAGGGTGTATCGAATGGACGGTGCAGATCGCGTCGGATCAGAAGATGGAGCGAGATCGCGGGACGCGTGGCTGCTGACTCAAGTGGCGGAGTCGAATGGGAGCGCGACACGTAGGGGCTTCGGAGCTGCCAAGGTTGACGTGGCGCCGCGTGGATAAGTTGGAAATTAGGGTATTTTTGAATTATTTAAATACCCAAAACTTAGAAAATTCATATCTTTGCATAGAAAAATCACAAAATAAAATAAAAATACATTCTTGCTCAGTGAACAGAGGAGAATAATGTGGAAAAGAAATCAAGTTAAATGGATGAGTATTTTATTTTTAATAATTTATTTACTGTTTTCAGTATTTTGATTCTTCATTTGCATAGATAATTCACCATGGCATGAGACCATAGAGCTTTTGAAGCCTCTGATCTTGGGAACATTCCCTGAATTTTTCAAGGTCAGAGGCCATCTCTGTGAAAAGTTATTGATTTTTCAAGTTCATGTCATTGTTTTAGGTATTTTAATTCCAATAGTTAGCATATTGTAAAATAAATTCTAAGAAAATTTGGTGATGTTTCTTAGGACCAGAGGACCCTATGAAAAATATATTTTGAGTTAATTCATTCATAATAACCTTAATTGGCCTAAACCCCTAAAATTCAATTTGATTTAATTAGGGTTAACCACACATCAAATTGACTTGAAAAAAAATTCTCCATTGCTCTTTAGGGTCAGAGGAACCTCACATAAAATTTTGAAATCAATTGGACTTGATTAACCCCCCCCCCAAAGTGGATTGATTAAGCCTCACAAGCAAAATGGAACTTTAAAAATTCATAACTCCAAAAAAACTTTTCAAAAATTCACAAAAATGATTTTGGAGCTTCTCTGATATCAGGGGAGTTCAGGAAAATTAAAATTAGAATTTTCTAAAAAAGTTATTTTTTCACAATATTTTAATATTTTAATAATTAAAAAATAATAAAAATCATAAAAATGTCACATTTTGACTCCTAATCACATAGGAACAAACCAAATATTTTTCCTAAGTCCCTAGGATAGGATATTGAATTTTAAAGGACTTAATGTAATTTTTAATATTAAAAAAATGAATTTTCAACCTTTTTCACTAAAATAATTCTAATAAATCAAAGAAAAATCAGAAAATTATAAAATTTGTTTCTCTGGACTCCTTGAGGTCAGAGAAATTTAAGAAAAATATAAAATCTATTTTTCAACTTTTATTTTATTTAAAAATTAATTAACACTATAAAACTCAAAATAATTACAATAAATAAAACATAATTCAAAAAATCACAAAATTTGGTCCAAGTGGTCCTGTGGTAATTTTCTTAAGGACAGAAACCTTTTCTTGGTCATGTTGTTGAGTTTTCTTTGAAAACCCCTATTTTCTATTAAAAATAATTATATAAATAAATTAAATTCAGAAAAATCACATTTTCTCCTCTAATGTCTTAATTGACATGTGAGAGAGGTGACATAGAAATTTCAAATTCATTTGAGCTCAATTTAGTGAGTTATGAAATAAATAAGCTTAAAAGGGCATAAAGGTAATTAAAATTTTTTAACCCTTAATTAAAACTTTAGGTTTAATCAAAATGGGGGGTAAAATATTTGATTTTAACTTTCTCTTGGATGACTGAAACTTAGGGAAATTAAGGGGTAGAAACCCACTAAACACTTTGAAAATATCAAAATGAAACTTTAATTAATTAAATGATTTAAATATTGGAAAGAATATATTTAAAATTTGGATTATTAAGATAGGGATATTATTAAGAGGATATTTATTCTTTAATTTAAAAAATCCCTAAACAAATCACTTTAACAATATGTAGTTCTTAATTAAGAATTAAAATAATAATCTAAATTAACAATTAAAATTAAATTAAAATTAAATTTAAAATTAAATAAAATAAAATAAAATTAAATTTAAATTTAATTAAAATCAAATTGAATTAAATTAAAATCATTTAACAACGAACCTAAATGAAATCATTAAGAATTAAATTAAAACATAACAATAATTTCAACACCTCTTTCTATCTATGTAAATTTAAAATATGAACATCAATTTAAATACCAAGATAATTAAGAATATAAAGATTTAAATCAAATTTAAAATAATTTGAACACTATTCCAAACTTAAAATTATTAATTAAACCCTCATAATTAAACTAAAACACTTTAAATCATTAACTCAAACTTTAAATTAAGAATGATTAAAATTCTCGATAAACCAACTTGCCCTTAAAGGCTTTAATTATTATAACTCTTAAATAGAGTATTAAGTGAGATGTCACTTCATTCATCAGATAATCAAATACCTAAGTTCACTGAGCAAGAGACAAAATTTAACTAAACTCCTGGAAGATTAATTCACCTGTGCAACTAAATTTACTTGGACTCAAAATAATCCCAGAAGTATTGAGAAGATGTTTAGGACTTGTCCAAAGCACTTCCTCAATATGACGGGATGTTTTAGAAGAACAACTGAATTTAATTGTTCTTTGATGATGAAAATCATCCTTAAAACCAAAAAACCTAGACGTCATAGGAGAAGACTAGTTATAGGATTAGGAATTTGGTAGACAACCAAAACCCTTCCCTTAGCTTTACCTAGGTACTTGTTGAAATATTTAAATGCCTTAACATGTGTTTTAAGCGCAGCTTGGGATGACGGGAAGACCCTCCAGGTACGCTTTTATTTTATTGCAATTTGCTTTATTGCAATTTACTTACGTGCATTGTACTTTACTTTTCTTGCATGTTAAACAAGACTGTTGCATGAAAACCAAAACCTTTAGGATAGTCCCTGAACTGAAACCAAAACTAAATTAAAAGTCATTGCAAGATAAAATTCACCGCCACAACATTCCAAAGTATAAAACAACTCAAAATTTAATCACAAACAGAACAACAAAACTACAATTGCAACTAAATTAAAACGTCTCGTTGAATGATTGGGAATACCTCGGATGATGTAACCCACGTGTTGCTAACGGGATTTCCCACGGTCTAAATGAAAGTGTGGAACTCATTCAGTTGAGTTTAGCAAATTCATCTGGACTAAGTGAATTCAATGAAAATAATGGTGCCGGGATGACGGAACTGTAGGATCTTAATCGGTTCTGTTTAACTAACTTTAAGATTTGTTTTAATTAAAACATTAAAGACATTTGAATTTTAAGTTTTTCTCTAAACCAAAAAACTTCTCTCATCCTTTGATTTATGACTTCTAAAACTAAACCTCTGCAACAACAAGGAGCTCGGGGCATGGTGGGCAGCACAGCCATCGTCGTCAGCAAAACTGAAATCTACATCAGCAAAACCTTTCCTAGAAATAAATAACCAAGCCATAGGATTTCGAGATAGTTTGCCTAGTGCAACATAAATCCTCAACTTTTCGTTAGGCATTTGTATAATTATATTATGCAAATTAAGCCCTAACCGGTCTTAGGACTCCGAGGTAGTCGTTCGGTACGACATAAACCCTCACATCTTCAAGGCTATTTGTATGATTATGTCATACAAATATAAGTCCTAATTAATTAAAATTGGCAAGATTGAAACATTAAATAAACTCCCAACTCAAAGCCAAACAATAGGATAGTTTGAGAGGTTGCCAAGGTTCTTCTTGGATCCTCAGCTTCTCCTACTTCTCTTCCTTTGGACTCTTAAAATAGAATGTTCCAAATTTGAGCTAATCCCTATTGAAACTTCCAAAAATTCAATCTTTTGAAAACTTAAACTTTGAAATTCTTGAGAGCAAAACCACTGATCATTATCGAGAGTTTTCTTAAGTGTCTTCAGACATTTAAGATGTAATTAACTATAGAGGCTTGCCCTTATAGGGAACTTTAAGAACCCAGGTAATATAAACCCTGCTTAATTCATTTATATTAAGCAAGGGAACTTGTCGGCTTTTAAGATTGGTTCTAAGACCAAACGGATGTCATTAATCTTCTAGTTTATTTAATTGAGCCCCATTATCAAGCAGTGTGTCTATTCTTCGGGATAGATACACGGTTTGTGGTGCGGTGCTTGTTTATATAAACTATTCGGGATGTGAGATCAGTTTGATTTCATATCTTAAAATTTTCAAACTTAAAATCATTTTCAAAATCAAATGCTACTTTCTAAATTATATATATTTAAATTAAATTTAAAACCTAAAATTCGCCGACAATTTCTGTAGGCGACCCTTTTTTTTAAAATACAACACATAACCTAAAAATATGCCGACAACATCTCGCGACTTCGCTGTGGACTAGTTCCTCTCTTCATTTTTGATCAGATGGTTTTTCCTTCATAAATCGGTAGTGTATCCATGTCACTAGTGGAGCAAACTACCATTCTTTCGTTGGAATACCCCGTTCATTTCTGTCTTGAATGAGTATAGCCAACTCTTCTCAGATTTAGGAGCCACTGTTTAGACACCCCTAAATGGAGAGGTTCCGAGATCCTTTTACCTCTTTTCTGAGGTGGGGTGGACTCCCAATAGGTGTTAGTTTAGGAGCGGTCCTTCGAGTCGAGAAGTCTCGCATAAGACTTTCTCTTCCTTCCCAATCCTAAATCGGGCCCTTTACCTTTTCTATAACCTTTTTCCTTCAATCGTTTTGTTTCTAACAAACAAACCTACTAATAAACAACCTCCTAATAAACAATCTCTTTTAAAAATCACAAATACACTAAGATAAACGAAAATGTGTTCGGACTCATTCTTTTTCGTCCTAAACTTTACGACGAAAGGAAGCATAATTCGGGACTGACATTCGGAATCTGCTCTGCAGAAAATGACTGCCCCAAAGTTAATCTTCTCCTTCACCAATGGAATGGACTTCGCCATTTACAAGGATGAGCTGCCCGACAATGGAATCATCCGTTTCGGACAAGGATTCGACAACACAGATATCAAGTTTGCTGATGTCACTCTCTTCACACTAATGGACAAAGTGTCAGAAACTGAAGAGCCCATGATTGAGTTCAACCTGAAATCGACTCAAGAATTCCCTCCCCTGCAAAGGATTCCAGCTGAAAGGAGTACTACTGTTCATAGGAGGACTGTTGTCTCCACCCCCACCGGTCTAGTTATCTCTGCACCTACCCTGACTTCTGTCAAACTCAAGGGGAAGGAAATCCAAGTCTGTGATGAGCCTGTCACCGTGGAGGGTACAGATTTTGCTACAATACCATCTGTTTTTGAGATTGGGTCCAGTTCGAGAATTGCAACCCTAACTCAGACTCAAAGAAGAAATAGAAACAGAAAGAACGCCAAGATCGAGAAAGCCAGAGCTGCTGAAGTTGCTTTTCTAGAAGTAATTCTTGAGGAAAGAGAAGAACTGCCTGAGTATATACCTTTGTTGGAAGGGAACAGGTTTCACCCTCTCTCTGCCGCATCAGATGAAGAGAATGTCCGTAGGATCGCCGCTGCATTACCCCGACCTGCGTACTACAGCAATTACAAGAGGAAAAGTGATAAGACTATGACATTGGCTCGACTGCAAGCTGTTATAGAAAGATTGGCAAAGAAAGAAAGATGCTCTGTGTTAGAAATCTTAAGAAGGATAGGATGGGTGCCAGCTAAATCCCAACTCGGACCGCGAATAGAGCCTGTTGCTACCACAGAGAAACCAAAGAAGAAGATAAAAGCCAGTTCACCCGTTGTTGTATCGGGTCTACAAATTAGGGAGGATACCACCTTCCAGCATATAGCCGACAGATCATCCGGTCCTAGGCTTCCGGCTGCAAGAAGGATGGTATGGCGACCTACTACTGGCGAGCTAAGACCAAAACAATGTCCTAAGAAGAAAAGTCTCGTCAGGAGACTTGAATCAGAAGAAAGTGCTACTGCAATAAAGGGGACTCCCGGGAAGGAAGTTAAACAACCGTCACGAGACAACTGCGAGACCGTGCGGAAAAGGCCAATAGAGGATGCCATGGACAAATTAAGGACCGATATCCGACGATTAGCAAAAGAAAGAGAAGAAAAATTAGATGATGAAGTTGACTCATCAGAGTTCATGGATGAGGAGTATGTCGAGATCAACATGGTTGAAACACGAGCATCATCCACTTCACAAGGTGCTCCAGCAGCTGCAGAAAGAGATGAACCGGAAGTGATGAGGGCACAGCTTCGGGAAAGAGATGACACAATTTCCCAGATGGCAAAATGGATGGAAGAGATGGCTGCTGCCTTAGCGACTCTCCAGAGTCAGGTACAACCTCAGAAAAAGACATCCCCAGAAATTATCCATATTACAGATGGAGGAAAAGAGATCACATCCGTCAACGGAGATGAACAACCAAAGAAAGATCCTGTACAAAGCATGATTCTAGAAAAGGACATTAAGAACATGGTAGAACAGCAGGTGCGAGAAGCATTAGCACAATCCAAGAGTGGAGCATCTATTCAGACAGTTAGACCTTACCCCAAAGAGTTCGATGCAGTCCAATAACCGAAAGGCTTCATACCACCTCTGTTTAAGACTTTTGATGGGACGGGAAACCCTCGGCAGGATGTCGCACATTTTCGTGCTAGTTGCTGCAATGCCGGTGGGAGTGATGCTATACTCTTCCGTCAGTTCGTCAGCAGTTTGTCAGGGATTGCCTTCGACTGGTACGAAGACCTTTTCAGAACTAGAGAATCTCTTCGTTAAGCGGTTTACTGGGGCTCAGCACCACATCACTATCGGTGATCTAGTGGTAGAGCAACAAAAGCCGAACGAGACTTTAGTGGATTACATACTTCGATGGAGAAACTTAAGCATGAAGTGTGAACCACAGCTTCAAGAACAACATGCAGTCGGCATCCTACTTAAAAGTATCCATGGCCCGATAGCACTCCTCATTAAAGGATTTAAAATCAAGACTTTCGAGAAGTTGCTTAGCAAGGCTGGGAGCTTGCAAGAAGAGGCAAAGCAGTTAAGTTTCGTGGACAAAAATAATTAGCAGAAGCCCGTGAAAACATTCGAAAAGAAATCTGGAATCGTCGCGGCAGTAGATAAGGGCAAGCAGCCAGTTCAGATACAGTCAGAGCGGCCACAGTCTTGTTATCAACCACCGCAACGGACTTATCAGCAACCTCAGCAGGGCTATCAGCAACCTCAACAAGGCTAACAGTAACCTCAGCAGGGCTATCAGCAACCTCGTCCGAGCTATCAGTCACCTCAGCATTATGAACAACCGCCTCGTTCATCGCGTACCTTAAGAGAACTTCTAAATAGAGAATATCCATTCAAAACTGAAGCAGTAGCGAAGATGTTCCGCAGCTTAATGAAGACACCGGATTTTCAGCTGCCAGAGCCCAAGAAGCCGGAGGAAGTCAATAAGAAAGATCATCCGAACTATTGCCCTTACCACTAGATGCTCGGACACAAGATAGAGGATTGCATCACTTTCAAGAGTTGGCTTGATGACAATCTCCGGAGAGGGAACATAATGATCCCAAAGGAATACATGAAGGAACCCCAGAAAGGAGGTTTCGTCAATGTTATTTCAACGGATCCCATTGTTCCAATAAACCCGTACATGACTGATGATGGATGGAGCACTGTCTGGACAAGATCATCGAAGAAAATTTTGGATCACATCCAGACCGCTTCGATACGCGCTTCAACATAGAGTTTGAAACCTGTCGAGCCGGCACTATCACTTGCGATTGAAGAACCGCCCCAAAAGGAGGAGAAGATCATGGAAGAAAAGAAGACCGAGGCTCCGAAGGGTAGACTAGGAGCTGCTTATCCTAGGATGGTTATTTCCGATTCGGGGGAGAAATCCCTCGAACTCCTGACTCTGTATGATTATCTGCTCGCTCCGGCGGGATCTTATAATGATAAGGGTTATGGCGTTGGCTACGTTTTGACTGCTTCTAACGATTACGTAACTAGCAACAACCGGCTTAATCCGGATCTCGATTCCAATATAAATAACGATTCTCAAATCATACACAACCTCGACGACCACGACGAAGAAGATGTTCACAAAGGAGGCTACGAAAGCTCGACGAGCAACGGGTCCATTTGTGAATTCCGAGGGGCTCCGATCACGATAGAATTAGAACCATCAGACACCAAAGAAATTGCAGCAGAGCCAGTTGTTCCAATTCAAGAGGATACACCGGCAGATTCAACACAAAATTCAGAAGAAATAACAGAAGTAAATTTAAGAAGTGAAAAAGTTTTACCCCCGAGAATGGGTCCAAAGGATAAAGGAAAGCAGGTGGTTACTCAGGAACAGCCAACCCCAGCAGAGGAACTGCCCGTTCGGGAAGAAACCGAGGAACATGGTAATAAAGTGGACTATAACGTGCTGGCCCATCTTAAGAAGCTACCAGCCAAACTATGCATATATGACACTTTAATCCTGTCAAAAGAGATGAGAGAAGCTTTGATCAAGGCTCTACTTGATCCAGAGATTTGTTTAGCTCAAATGGCTGGTAATTCCTTCGACTAGGTTTGCTCGTTAAGAGAACAGCGAGGTGTTACCTACACGGACAATGATTTATTACTGGGAACAGCTGATCACAACCGACCATTATACATTTCAGTCACTATTGGAAGGTTTAAGCTCTCCAGAGTGTTAGTTATCCGGGAGCATCAATCAACATAATGAATCTTCGGACGCTAGCGTATTTGGAAATTGATGCTCACGAGCTTGAAGCAGACAAGATGCTATTAAGAGGCTGCAACCAAAAAGGAGAAAGAGCTCTTAGATCGATAACAACACTAATGAAGACCGGTGATTTAACAAAGACAACCGCAAAATTCCACATAATTGATTCTGAAACATCGTTCAACGCTCTACTGGGTCGGCCATGGATCCATGAAAACAAGATGGTACCGTCGTCTCTGCACCAGTGCATAAAGTATTATGAAGGAGGGGAACAGTGCATCAAAGGTGATTTGCAACCGTTCTCTGTGCACAAAATTAGAATTCATGAAGATGCGGCCTACTATGCACCCCCAAAGAAAAACAATCTTTTCCAGAAATACCATACCAAATGAAGCAAAAGAAATTCGAGACAATGAAGAACCAAAAGTTCTAGTCCAACAGTTACTCACCACTCCCTTACGGAGAGATGGTGAAAATTTCTCCAGAACTCGCACCCGAGGTCGAGGCTGGGGACGAGGACGTGGAAGAAATGTTGGAATAGTTGGACAAAAGAAATCGGTCATCGATGTTGATTGGGAGAACAGTTCCGAAGAAGAAGAAGGAATCGAGAAAGAAGCAGCGACAATAAGTCAAAAGAAACCACAATTCAAGATTTCTCTCGAAGATGAAAAGAATGAAGAATATAAATCAATGTACGAGAAGATTAACCATTATGTACATACTATGACCCTGACCCCGATCCATTCTAATAAGATCGAGGGTATGGTGGTCAAGGAAGTGCATGGTGGTGGTACTAAACCAATCAAGTTTTACCGTGGTGCTTCTTCTTCCAATACTGAAAAAGATGTACAATTTGAAGATGTTACTTCATCTGAATTAATGGAATTACCTTTTGAGTGGTACTCTCCCTGTGTTCAAAATTTAATTCAACATGGTGTCTTACCTCGACAATGGACAAAAGGCCGATCACAACACTTTAAAAAATTATGGAATAATGCCGGCCGGCCTCCCAATTCAAAACATGGTCTTGGATTCGGCACAGTAGGATCAATTGATGATACGGGATTTTGCTTGGTTGTCACTTGCGAACCTAATAAAGAGTGCTTGGAAGCTTCAGAAGATCTTGAGGATCTACCAATCGGCGACGCTCCACCAGAATTTGAGGAAGAAATCAAATCTACAATAGACGAGTTAATGGAAGTTAACTTAGGTACTAGCGAAGAACCTAGGCCTACCTTTGTTAGCTCCTTACTCAATAAAGAAGACTCTAAGGAAATAATCAAGCTACTAATGGAATTCAAGGACTAATTTGCTTAAAGTTACGACGAAATGCCAGGATTAGCTCCAGAAGTCGTAGTTCACAGGCTAGGAGTGGATCCTACTTCCGTTTCAGTAAGACAAGCTCTCAGAAGAATGCGTCTAGAAATTGAGCAACAAGTAATAGCCGAAGTTAAGAAGCTAATAGACGCTAAATTTGTCCGTGAAGAACAATACCCAACTTGGTTAGCCAACGAGGTACCAGTCAGAAAGAAGAATGGTCAGATCAGAATCAGTGTGGATTTCAGAGATTTAAATAAAGCATGTTCAGAGGATGAATTCCCACTACCAATCCCAGAATTAATGATCGACATTGCTTCAGCACATGAAGTCTTCTCATTCATGGATGGATCTTCGGGATACAACCAGATAAAGATGGCACCAGAAGACAAAAAGCTCACGGCATTCAGAACGCCGATCGGAGTGTATTGCTACACAGTAATGTCATTCGAACTAAAGAATGCAGGAGCAACATACCAAAGAGCGATGATGAAGATTTTTGATGATCTCATTCACAACCAAGTCGAGTGCTACGTGGATGATGTGGTCATCAAAAGTAAACTGAAGGAAGATCACTTGTATGATTTAAGAATTGTTTTCGAGCAACTAAGACAATTTAACCTTAAGATGAATCCCTTAAAATGCGCCTGCGGCGTCACCTCCGGGAAATTCTTAGGATTTGTTGTCTGAAATTCGGGATTGAAATCAATCCGGAGAAGATTAAAGCTACTTTAGAAATGCCTCCTCCCAAAACTTTGAAACAACTACGATTCTTTCAAGGGAAGTTGGCATATCTTCGACGATTTATCTCGAACTTGTCAGGTAGGTGTCAGCCCTTCTCGGCATTGGTTAAAAAGGACGCCAAATTCGTTTGGGATGAGAAATGCCAGCGGGCTTTCAAGGACGTTTAGCAATATTTAATGACACTTCCTATCTTAGCAGCCCCAGTCTCAGGTAAATAGTTGATACTTTATACCGCGGCTTTAGACGATTCTCTCGGAACCCTGCTAGCCCATGTCAATGACGAGGGAAAAGAAAACGCTCTCTACTACCTAAGCCGTCGTCTAATCCCGATGGAAGTAAAGTATCCTTTGATTGAGAAGCATTATTTGGCCCTGATCTTCACCGCTCAAAAGCTCAGGCATTACATGCTTTCTCATAAGGTCAACCTTATTTCGAGAGTTAATCCGTTGCAATACTTGATGACCCGACCGATGCTTTTTGGCAGACAGGTGGTCGATGATACTATTGCAATTCGACATAACTTTCGTTCCTCTTCGTGCCGTAAAGGGATAAGTCGTAGCAGACTTCCTCGCAGCACACCCTTTGTCGGCGGATTCGCCTCTCAACGACGATTTACCTGACGATAAGATAATAAGCCTAGAAGACCCTGATGATCGATGTTGGGAACTGTACTTCGATGTTGCGTCCTCAGCACAGAAGAACAAAGAATTGCAAACGATAGTGCCAGGTAAGGCAGGAATCAGACTAATCTTTATAACACCGGAGTGAGGAATGTTAAGATACTCCTACCACTTAACATAACCGTGTACAAATAATGAGGCATAATACGAAGCCCTTATAACCAGATTGGAATTAACCATTCAGATGGTAATAACGGACATCAACATCTACGGATATTCTCAGTTGATCATTCAACAGGTCACCGGACAGTACAGAATTTTAAAGCCAAGACTCGAGCAGTACTTTCAGTATGCCATGAAACTGTTGGAGCAAATTCCAAACGTAACAATCTACAAGATTCCCAGAAAAGAAAATGCTCTCGCCGATGCGTTAGCCCGCCTTGCAAAAGAATTTGCCTTCTTGCAGGATGAGTCAGTTGAAGTGTCAGTTCAAGGATGACAGGTCCTATCACAGCTCGACATGGATACAATACACAAATCTGAAAGAGCAGAAGAAACAATTGCAGCAGTGACAGAAAATACAGAAGATTCGCGGTAGCCATTAATAGACTACTTGCAAACAGGAAACCTACCGGACGATAAGTCCTTAGCCCATCAAATCAAGAAAAGAACTCTGTCTTACGCATTAATAAACAATACATTATACAGAAGGTCTATCGATCAGATGTGGCTAAGATGCCTGAGCGGGTCCGAGGCTCATGAAATCGTTAAAGAAGTACATTCAGGACTTTGTGGCGCTCATCGATCGGGTCCGAAAATGAAAATGAAGATTAAAAGACTAGGGTACTACTGGCCCTCAATGATGACCGACTGTATGAAAGTTTCCAAAAGTTGTCACCAGTGCCAAGTGCACGGAGTGGTTCTACACCAACCTCCAAATGTGCTACATCTGATAATCGCATCGTAGCCATTTGAGTGTTGGGGCACAGATATAGTGGGTCCAGTAGAACTGCCTTCTTCAAGTGGACATCGCTTCATTCTTGCAGCTACAGACTACTTTTCTAAATGGGCAGAAGCTATACCACTCAGAGAAGTAAAGGCACGCAATGTGCTACAGTTTTTTTTAAGAACCAAGTCGTCTACCGTTTTGGTGTACCATGCAGGATCATTTCAGATAATGGGTCTGCATTCAAAAGTACAAAGAACAACAATTTTGTCAGAAGACACGTGATCGATTGGTGATACTCAACAATCTATTACCCAAGAGCAAACGACTTGGCTGAGGCTTTTAATAAAACTCTTGTTCAAATTTTAAAGAAAACTTTAGACGACAACAAGAGAAATTGGCACGAGAAGTTAGTAGAAGCCTTATGGGCCTACATGACGACTTTTAGGACTCCTACTCAGTCTACGCCTTACGCTTTGGTGTATGGGTCCAAGGCCGTCTTGCCCCTGGAAGTTCAGCTTTCGTCTCTTCAAATTGTAGTTGCAGAAAAGATCACTACATAAGAAAATGCCAGACTACGACTGGAAGAATTGGAAAGCTTGGAAGGGAAAAGACTTTTCGCACAACAGAATTTGGAACTGTATCAAGCCAAGATGATCCAGGCCCATGATAAACTGGTCCGCCCAATAACATTCAAAGTCGGTGACTTGGTGTTGGTTCTTAGAAGACCTATTCTTGCACATCGCAAGATAGGTGGTAAATTTGAACAAACATGGGAAGGGCCGTTCGTGGTCGAGACAGTTTACTCAGGAGGTTCCTACCAGCTTGTGAATTGCCGTGGAGAAAGACCCACTCTTCCAATCAAAGGACGGTATTTAAAGAAGTACTACGCAACCTGTTGTTTCGAAGGGTAGCCTCTAAAATAGAATCTTATCCCTAGAAACACGGGTGATGTGATCACTTTGTGACTGGGTCCGAACCCAAAACAAAATAAAATGGATGATAAAAAAAATCTCATCAACAAAAATGTTAAAAAAAAAAGAAAACATAGGAAATCATAATAATAAAATGTCAATCTTTCCTTTTAAATCCATTCATTCCTGATATTTTCTCACCTCTTCCTACTTCCTTTAAATTTAAAAGAAGTGAATAAGAATTTTTTTTAATTGTTTTTTTTATTGTTCTTGTTCTTAATACAGCCCCTGATCCTTACCTTGTTTTTTCGCAGGGAAATGTCGAACGGGCGGTTGGTTCTAAACTTTAGAAATGGCGTGAGTCTAGCACTTGATGAAAAGAGGGTGAGAGATGGAGCAATGATAGAGATTGACTCAGACTTTACACCAGCCGGCTTACAATACGAAGAAGATGATTTGATCCCAGTTGATCGAGAAGAACTTCACAGCCAGAAAGTGATGAAAATGGGTGGCCCGAGCCACCAATCCAACAACAAGAAAAGAAAAGCAAACGCCGCACATGCAACCAGAGAGGATAAGAAAGTTAAGTCCATGGTTGCCACAGCAGAGGGTAGGCTTGTCAGCGCCGCACCCGCAGAAATTCAAGAGGTAAGGAGAGCTACTCTCACTGCTACCCAGCTTCGCAAAATGTTGACCAAGTTAGCAGAAGATCAACATGAACAGACAATTGATACTGTTAGTGCAAATGCTCCAAGGAGACCGGTTCGTCAGGAACCAGAAAGAAGAAAGTCAATTCCAAGAAGGTCGAAACAGATAAAAGAAATACCAAGAAAAGTAGAAATATTGTCGGTACCTCGACGCCGAGCATATGTACCGGATCCGAAGAGTCTTGTTGCGAAAGCAACTCTGGAGGATGTCCCTACGGAGACTATCCCCGAGGAGCCAAGACATGCAGAAGAACATGCTGTGGTTGAGCCATACATCCCGCAGTATGTTACCAGACACCGAGGGCTTCAGATAATCCCGGAATACGAGCTGAAGAAAATGCAACTAGTTGAGAAGAAAACCTTTGAATACTTTGAATAAATTGGAAACAAGAGGGTCAACATCTTGCAAGGCCTCGAGCTGCATACAGATGTTTTCTCAGATTATGAGCAACAACAAATTGTAGACTGCATCCTTGAATTGCAGAAAATGGGTCGAGCTGGCCTCCTGAGAGAAAAAACATATTCAGAACCCCGAAGATAGATGCTAAGAAAGGGAAGAGTTACAATCCAATGCGGATGTTGCTACAATTTTGCCACAGACAGGAAAGAAAATCCACCAGGGATACTCCGTCGCAGTGAGGTGGATCCAAAGCCAACAGTCATCAAGAGAATGGTGAAAAGGATGATAACATGGAGGGTATTGCCTGCAGATTGCATACCCAACAGCTGAATTATTAACATCTACAAGGAAGGCGACTGCATACCGCCACATATAGACCATCAAGACTTTGTTAGACCCTTCTGCACAGTATCATTCGTCAACCAGTGCAACATCATGTTCGGATCTAACCTTCAGATTGTAGGCCCCGGTGAGTTCCGAGGGCCGGTGGAGATACCACTACGGGTAGGTTCCGTCCTGGTGTTAAAATAAAACGGAGCAGACGTTGCGAAGCATTGCATTCCAGGAGTGCCTATGGAGTGGATCTCAGTTACTTTTAGAAGAATGGACGATAGAAAAATGCTTTACCACTTTCAGCCAGATCCAGAATTGGAGAGTCTCCGGCCCTACGAGCTGTGATTTACATGGGAAATAGCACACCTCCAATGCACATCCATGCGGCATTCCTACCAAGGGTGGCTTGGAAGTTGATGTTATTGCCCATGTTTCTTACTATTCAGACATGGATTTTGACAGACGCTTTTGGATGTATCAACAAGAATCTTACACAATCTGTTTTGGATTTACATGGATTGTATAAGACATTAAATTTCTGAGGAAAATGTCATCATGACTAGATCAAGTTGTATGATGTACTTTCAGCAAATTGGAATGAAAACGACTACGTCATATTTTGCCTTCGCCTCTTTTTGTGCAAATTGACTGGGAAACGCCATTAGAGTTAAATGAACTTTGAACGAAGAATAAAAAGAAAATAAACTAAATGAGAATTTTTCCTAAAAATCCGAATATTAAAATGAACTTCAAAATTCACATGAACATTAAATAAACAAAAATAATAATAATAATAAAATGGGATCGTTAAAGGACAAACAAAATGAATCTAAATCTCAAATTGAATTCCGATCTGAATCCTCTGATTCGAACATTTCAATTCTTCTCTCAAATCGAAATCTGTTTGAAACTTTTTTGAAATTTGAATATTTTCCTCGACTTATTGCTAAGTCAAGTCTTTTCAGCTTGGTACACTTGTCAGCTCCTTTCAATTCTCTTGCTGCTGTGTCTTAGAGGATCTACTAGTTCTATCGACACGGAGCCACGAACTTTGTTTGATTTGGTTCCGATGGCATGGGACTGGGTCCCTCTTCATACAGATAAATCTTCAAGATTGTAACCAGTTTCTATTTCTCTTTAATTTTCAGAGACTGGTACCTAAATTCCAGTTCTCTTCACTCGAGGTCGGTACCTAAATTCTGACTCTCTTTTTGAGATTGATACCTAAATTTCGATTCTCTTTCGAATTGATACCTAAATTTCAATTCTAAATTTTCGAGACTGGTACCTAAATTTCAGTTCTCTTCCTTCGAGGTCGGTACCTAAATTCCGACTCTCATTCGAGATCGATACCTAAATTTCGATTCTCTTTTGAATTGATACCTAAATTTCAATTCTAAATTCCGAGACTGGTACCTAAATTCCAGTTTTCTTCCTTCAAGGTCGGTACCTAAATTCTGACTCTCATTCGAGATCGATACCTAAATTTTGATTCTCTTTCGAATTGTTACCTAAATTTCAATTCTAAATTCTGAGACTGGTACCTAAATTCTAGTTCTCTTCCTTCGAGGTCGGTACCTAAATTCTGACTCTTATTCAAGATCGATTCTTAAATTTTGATTCTCTTTCGAATTGATACCTAAATTTCAATTCTAAATCCTGAGACTGGTACCTAAATTCCAGTTCTCTTCCTTTGAGGCCGGTACCTAAATTTTGACTCTCATTCGAGATTGATACCTAAATTTCGATTCTCTTTCGAATTGATACCTAAATTTTAATTCTAAATTCTGAGACTGGTACCTAAATTCCAGTTCTCTTTCTTCGAGGTCGGTACCTAAATTCCGACTCTCATTCGAGATCGATACCTAAATTTTGATTCTTTTTCGAATTGATACCTAAATTTCAATTCTAAATTCTGACACTGGTACCTAAATTCCAGTTCTCTTCCATCGAGGTCGGTACCTAAATTCCAACTCTCATCCGAGATCGATACATAAATTTCGATTCTCTTTCAGGTTTGATATTTAAATTCCAAATCTCACTCTCTCGAGATCAATACCTAAATTTTGCTTCTCATCCTTTTTTCGTCGATACTTAAACTCTAATTCTCACTCCGAGGCTGGTACCTAAATTGCTGTTGTCTTCGCGATCCCGAGGTTGAAACCTAGGTTGCAATCCTCATTTCAAATCCAAATTTCAAATTCAAAATTTCCTTAAATCGATTTTAAATTAAACTTCAATCGAAATTGAGACTCAGAACTAATCGAAATCCAAACTCACACATTGAATCTTGAAGTTTAAAAGTAAACTGAAAACTAAATTGAATTCCCAAGATCTTATGATTTGGAGCTCACCTCCTTTTCCATTCCCTAGCGAGAGTTCATGAATCTCCAGCCTTAGAAATATACCTGATATTCCCCAGCGGAAATTCTTCTAATTCGTCTTAAGTTGTCACTTGGACGTCTGTGTTGGTTTTGTTGATCTCTTCGGTCAACGCCAATACGCGCGGTGTGCTTTGTTAGCACACCACACCTATTGAGGGTCCATTTGTTGACCTCATTTTTTATGAGGTCTTTTGCTTCTCTCCTTAGTACTTAGGATCTAGCCTTAGGCTTTTCCTTTGACTAATCTTAGAGGACTAGAAATGGAGCCCACCCTTTATAAATTCAAACTACTTCTTGACTCCCTGCAAACCCCACAAGCTTGATTGTAGACCCCTAATCACCTAGAGGGTTGAAATCAAATGTGGAGGTTTAAAGGATGAGTTCCTCATAGGACTTTTTGGCCTTAGGAATACCCCAGGTGGCCCAGTGCAGTGGAGGTTGACTTGCACATACACTACACTATCACACACATTCCAAGTTCTAAAACCACACTCTCACCCAACTTGACTTCTTGACTCATGTAGGTAATTCATATGGATGGTCCTTAACCCCTAAGCCCCTGGCTAAGAGGGTTAGGAACAACATAGTGAATGCCTCAAATGAATCCTCTCATGGCTTATATGAGCTTAATATAGCTTCATGGCTTAACCAAAATGATTCCATTTCACTCAAATTTGATCAATCTTCATTTTTCCAAAATTTCAATTTTTGACCCCCGGGGCCCTACACCCACTAAACCTACCAAATACCCTTGAAATGACCCAAAATTTGCAAAATTACCTAAATTTCCCAAAATTCCTCAAAATAAATCCTAAAAATTTCCCCCCACTCAAATTGACCATCTTTGGCCAAAAATAACAAAATTTCCAAAAATACCCCTAAACCCTCCTATTACCAAAGTACCCTTTTACCCCAAAAATCCAAAAATTCTAAAAATTCTGAGAAAATTCCAGAAAATTCTAGAAAATCCCAATTTCATTTTGTACAACTACACCATGGGCCAATTTTGCCTATTTACCCCACTTTCACCAAAACCCCCAATTTGACCCATTTTTAACCCAAGTGAGCCCAATGTCAAACAAAACCACCCCAATTGACCTCAATTCTGGTCCAATTCAATTCTAAACTTCAAATCAATATCCCTAACATCAATTTAGACCAAATCCAACTCCAATTTGATTGACATTTAGGCCCAATCTCAATTTGAAGCATAAGGCCCAATTTTGGCCCATGACCTAAATCTAGCCCAAACCAACCCAATTCAACCCCAATTGGCCCCAAATCTTTTCTAAAGCCTTCCTAACACCCCCATAAACAAAACACTAACTTGATTTGCCCAAAATTTGAACCTAAACTCCACCCAATCCTAACCCAAAACCAAAATTCCTTAAATTGACCTAAGCGCAAACCTAACCCAAATGGGCCCAAATCCCAAAATCAAAGCCCAACCAAAGTTGGAAACTCTTTGTGACACTCCCATGAACATTTCTAAACATTAATTTTACATCAAATCCAACTTTAGCCCAACCTTAGCCCAAGTTAGCCCAATTTGGCCCACCATGGCCCCTTTACCAAAAGACCCCACATTAAACTCAATTCAATTCAAAATCACTTCATACTTGTTCCAAACCACTCATGACACATGCCTAAACCAATTGAAACATTTATTTGTCATGGTCCTTCACAAAATTTTCATCCAAAAGCCCATTTTAAAATTCAAAAACCCACATCCTTAAACCACTTTAAAAGCCCATCCAAAACCATTTCAAAAGCCCAAAATCAATCCAAAGCTCACATGACATCTTCATTGATCATCCATTTAATCAAGACCACCCCCTATGTCCAAAATCCATCATGTTGATCAAACCAAAATGGCATCATGACAAATCCCATTAAAAGAATTCAAAATTTTCAAAATTCCAAATAACCCATTTCCATGAAATTGAGCCAAGCCATGAGCAAGCCATAGACAAGCCTTGGAGCCATGCTTAAGCCACATGAAAGCCATGAGAATCTTAGGATTTTCAACCCTCCCTAAATGGAAAAAGGAGGAGATCCTTTAAACACTCCCTAAAAGTCATTAGCCATACCCATGTTCCACCCAAACCCAAAATTAATCCAAATATATTTGGATGGGGACTTCTCCACTTCAAACCAGCTGACTCATCTGACCTCCCTCAGCCCAAATCAGTCCCTTGGTGGGTGCACCAAACCCAAATACATGAATTGACCAAAATCAAGCCAAAATGACCCTTGCCCCATGCCATTTTAATCAAACCTCCTTACACATGGCAATAGCCGATTGCTTGCACCAAACTCAATCCCTGGACTCACTGAGTCAAGATGGTGACCTGACCCTGCCGGCCAGCCGCCTGGGTCGCCGGAAAACACCATGGTCGAGAGCTCCATGTGAGCAAAAATTTTCAATTCTCCCTGGCTGAGCTGTCCCAACCCAAATGGACACCATGGTTGCTCTTCTCCTCCCCTGAGCAGCTGATCCCAACCTCCAATTGCCCCTGGGAAGCCCTCCAGCCACCTCTATTTAAACACCACAACCTCTTGGCCAATGGAGGGGTTGAACCAAACCTTACCAAAACTCTGCCAAAATCACTCCAGACTCCTCTCCATACATAGAGAACTTGATCCCCACTGACATCCAGCCCTAAAACCCTCTCTGTGAGCTCAATTTCAGAGTTGAAAATCCACCCAAAAACAGGACACTTCACCACAGTGAGCCAATCTCCAAATTGATTGATCCTACACCTTCACCAGACCAAGAGGAGAAGTTCCCCAGCAAAAGCCCCCTCACCAGGCCAGCCATTGCTTCTAGTCTCCAAGCTTTGTGATCGACCTTGTTCACTTTCATACCTAGAGAATTCCCCAGAGCCAGAGACTTCATCTAAAGCTTGTCTGGACTCAATCGAAGGTGACACAACTCTCAGATCGAAGCTTCACTTCTTTGAGCAAAGGTATGAACTCATTCTTCCTCCCAAACTTCTAGCAATTCTCCATTTTGTTTGAGTTAATTTCATAGCCTATAAACCGTATGGATGTGTTCATCTCTTCAAGACGAATCGATAGAGTATAAGAACACGAAAATCCGTTAAGAAATGAGAGAGAGATCTTAGGGTTTGAGTGTGGACGGCTCTCGGGACACACCAGTCGGAGACGATGATCGGCCGCCGTTGGATCGAGCGTGTATCGAATGGACGGTGCAGATCGCGTCGGATCAGAAGATGGAGCGGGACCGCGGGACACGTGGCTGCTGACTCAAGTGGCGGCGTCGAATGGGAGCACGACACGTAGGGGCTTCGGAGCTGCCAAGGTTGACGCGACGCCGCGTGGATAAGTAGGAAATTAGGGTATTTTTGAATTATTTAAATACCCAGAACTTAGAAAATTCATATCTTTGCATAGAAAAATCACAAAAATAAAATAAAAATACCCTCTTGCTCAGTGAACAGAGTAGAATAATGTGGAAATGAAATCAAGTTAATTGGATGAGCATTTTATTTTTAATAATTTATTTACTTTTTTAAGTATTTTGATTCTTCATTTGTATAGATAATTCACCATGGCATGAGACCATAGGGCTTTTGAAGCCTCTGATCTTGGGAACATTCCCTGAATTTTTCAAGGTCAGAGGCCATCTCTGTGAAAAGTTATTGATTTTTCAAGTTCATGTCACTGTTTTAGGTATTTTAATTCCAATAATTAGCATGTTGTAAAATAAATTCTAGCAAAATTTGGTGATGTTTCTTAGGACCAGAGGACCCTATGAAAAATATATTTTTTGTTAATTCATTAATAATAACCTTAATTGGCCTAAACCCCTAAAATTGAATTTGATTTAATTAGGGTTAAACACACATCAAATTGACTTGAAAACAATTCTCCATTACTCTTTAGGGTTAGAGGAACCTCACATAAAATTTTAAAATCAATTGGACTTGATTAACCCCCACAAATGGATTGATTAAGCCTCATAAGCAAAATGTAACTTCAAAAATTCATAACTCCAAAAATACTTTTTAAAAATTCACAAAAATGATTTTGGAGCTTCTCTGATATCAGGGGAGTTCAGGAAAACTAAAATTGGAATTTTATAAAAAAATTGATTTTTCACAATATTTTAATATTTTAATAATTTAAAAATAATAAAAATCACAAAAATATTAAAAATCGTAAAAATGTCACATTTTGACTCCTTATCACTTAGGAACAAACCAAATATTTTTCCTAAGTCCCTAGGATAGGATATTGAATTTTAAAGGACTTAATGTAATTTTTAATATTAAAAAAATAAATTTTTAACCTTTTTCACTAAAATAATTCTAATAAATCAAAGAAAATTCAGAAAATTATAAAATTTGTTTCTCTGGACTCCTTGAGGTCAAAAAAATTTATGAAAAATATAAAATCTATTTTTCAACTTTTATTTTATTTAAAAATTAATTAACACTCTAATACTCAAAATAATTAAAATAAATAAAACATAATTCAAAAAATCACAGAATTTGGTCCAAGTGGTCCTCTAGTCATTAGGAATATCCCATAATTTTCTTAAGGACAGAAACATTTCCTTGGTTATGTTGTTGAGTTTTCATTGAAAACCCCTATTTCTACTAAAAATAATTATATAAATAAATTAAACTCAGAAATATCACATATTCTCCTCTAATGTCTTAATTCACATGTGAATGAGGTGACATAGAAATTTCAAATTCATTTGAGCTCAATTTAGTGAGTTATGAAATAAATAAGCTAAAAAAGGCATCAAGGTAATTAAAATTTTTTAACCCTTAATTAAAACTTTAGGTTTAATCAAAATGGGGGGCAGAATATTTGATTTTAACATTCTCTTGGATGATTGAAACTTAGGGAAATTAAGTGGTAGAAACCCACAAAACACTTTGAAAATATCAAAATGAAACTTTAATTAATTAAATGATTTAAATTTTGGAAAGAATATATTTAAAATTTGGATTATTAAGATTAGGATATTATTAAGAGGATTTTAATTCTTTAATTTAAAAAATCCCTAAACAAATCACTTTAACAATATTTAGTTCTTAATTAAGAATTAAAATAATAATCCAAATTAACAATTAAAACTAAAATTAATAATTAAAATTAAATTAAAATTAAATTAAAAATTAAATTAAATTAAATTAAATTAAATTTAAATTAAATTAAAATCAAATTGAATTAAATTAAAATCATTTAACAACAAACTTAAATGAAATCATTAAGAATTAAATTAAAACATAACAATAGTTTCAACACCTCTTTCTATCTAAGTAAATTTAAAATATGAACATCAATTCGAAATACCAAGATAATTAAAAATATAAAGATTTAAATCAAATTTAAAATAATTTGAACACTATTCCAAACATAAATTTATTAATTAAACCCTCATAATTAATCTAAAACACTTTAAATCATTAACTCAAACTTTAAATTAAGAATGATTAAAATTCTCGATAAACCAACTTGCCCTTAAAGGCTTTAATTATTATAACTCTTAAATAGAGTATTAACTGAGATGTCACTTCAATCATCAGGTAATCAAATACCTTAGTTCACTGAGCAAGAGACAAAGTTTAACTAAACTCCTGAATGATTAATTCACCTGTGCAACTAAATTTACATGGACTCAAAATAATCTCAGAAGTATTGAAAAGATGTTTAGGACTCGTCCTAAGCACTTCCTCAATATGACGGGATGTTTTAGTAGAACAACTGAATTTAATTGTTCTTTGATGAAGAAAATAATCCTTAAACCAAACCAAAAAACCTAGACGTCATAGGAGATGACTAGTTATAGGATTAGGAATTTGGTAGACAACCAAAACCCTTCCCTTAGCTTTACCTAGGTACTTGTTAAAATATTTAAATGCCTCCAGGTACGCTTTTATTTTATTGCAATTTGCTTTATTGCAATTTACTTACATGCACTGTACTTTACTTTTCTTGCATGTTAAACAAGACTGTTGCATGAAAACCAAAACCTTTATGATAGTCCCTGAACTGAAACCAAAACTAAATTAAAAGTCATTGCAAGATAAAATTCACCGCCACAATATTCCAAAATATAAAACAACTCAAAATTTAATCACAAACAGAACAATAAAACTACAATTGCATCTAAATTAAAACGTCTCGTTGAATGATCGGGAATACCTCGGATGATGTAACCCACGTGTTGCTAACTGGATTTTCCACGGTCTAAATGAAAGTGTGAAACTCATTCAGTTGAGTTTAGCAAATTCATCTGGACTAAGTGAATTCAATGAAAATAACGGTGTCGGGATGACGGAACCGTGGGATCTTAATCGGTTCTGTTTAACCAACTTTAAGATTTGTTTTAATTAAAGCATTAAAGACATTTGAATTTTAAGTTTTTCTCTAAACAAAAACACTTCTCTCATCCTTTGATTTATGACTTCTAAAACTAAACCTCTGCAACAACAAGGAGCTCGGGGTATGGTGGGCAGCACGGCCATCGTCGTCAGCAAAACTGAAATCTACATCAGTAAAAACATTCTTATGATTAAATATCCAAGTCATAGGATTTCGAGGTAGTTTGCCTAGTGCAACATAAATCCTCAACTTTTCGTTAGGCATTTGTACAATTATATTATGCAAATTAAGCCCTAACCAGTCTTAGGACTCCGAGGTAGTCGTTCGGTACGACGAAAACCCTCACATCTTCAAGGCTATTTGTATGATTATGTCATACAAATATAAGTCCTAATTAATTAAAATTGGCAAGATTGAAACATTAAATAAACTCCCAACTCGAAGCCAAACAATAGGATAGTTTGAGAGGTTGCCATAGTTCTTCTTGGATCCTCAGCTTCTCCTACTTTTCTTCCTTTGGACTCTTAAAATAAACTGTTCCAAATTTGAGCTAATCCCTATTAAAACTTCCAAAAATTCAATCTTTTGAAACCTTAAACTTTAAAATTCTTGGGAGCAAAACCACTGATCATTATCGAGAGTTTTCTTAAGTGTCTTCATGCATTTAAGATGTAATTAACTATAGGGGCTTGCCCTTATAGGGAACTTTAAGAACCCAGGTAATATAAACCCTGCTTAATTCATTTATATTAAGCAGGGGAACTTGTCGGCTTATAAGATTGGTTCGCAGAACAAACGGATGTCACAAATCTTCTAGTTTATTTAATTGAGCCCCATTATCAAGCAGTGTGTCTGTTCTTTGGGAGAGATACACGATTTGTGGTGTGGTGCTCTTTTATATAAACTATTCGGGATGTGAGATCTGTTTGATTTCATATCTTAAATTTTCAAACTTAAAATCATTTTCAAAATCAAATGCTACATTCTAAATTATATATATTTAAATTAAATTTAAAACCTAAAATTAGCCGACAATTTCTGTAGGCGACCCCTTTTTTTAAAATACAACACATAACCAAAAAATATGTCGACAAACCTCCATACCATGTTCAAAAAATTTATGCCCAAGCACAAAGCCTCCTGCAACCATAAATTGACATTTTTCCCAATTCAGAACTAAATTTCTTTTCTCGCAAAGCTCCAAAATATTTGCTATGTTTTCCATGCAGATTTCAAATGAAGTCCCAAATACAGAGAAATCATCCATGAAAACTTCTATTCCATTATCAATCTTAACACTGAAGATAGACATCAAACATCTCTGAAATTTTGCAGGTGCATTACACAGTCCAAAAGGCATTCTTCGAAAAGCAAAGGTTCTGTAAGGGCTAGTAATGTTGTATTTTCTTGATCCTCAGGAGCAATAAGTATTTGATGATAACCAGTATATCCATCCAAAAAGCAGTAGTACTTGTATCCAGCATGTCTATCTAACATTTGATCGAGAAAAGGAAGAGGAAAGTGATCTTTTTGGGTGGCTGCATTTAATTTCCTATAGTCAATACAAATTCGCCATCCATTAATTTGTCTTGTGGGTATAATTTCATTACATTCATTCACTTCAACAGTCACTCCTCCCTTTTTCGGTACATAATGTATTGGAATCACACAAGCACTATCTGAAATATGATAAATAATTCCAGCATCAAACCATTTTAAAATCTCCTTCTTAACTACTTCATTCATTGTTGGATTCAATCTTCTTTGCATATCAACTTTCGATTTATGTTCTTCATCTAATTAAATTCTGTGCATACAAATCGAAGGATTGATTCCTTTAATATTTGTTAAAGTCCATCCAAAAGCTTTCTTGTATCTTTTTAAAATTTCCAACAACTTCTGTTCTTGATAATCGTTTAACTCTTAAGATACAATAACTGGTAGGGTAGATGATTCTCCTAAAACATATACTTCAAATGATTAGGGAGAATTTTCATCTCAAGTTCAAAAAGTTTTATTATTTATGGAATTAAGCTTTTATCTCTACCTTCCATAGTGTCTAATACTTCAAATCTCTCCTAAACATACTCTAAATCTTCATTCTTCTTACTATTTAAATTTTCTTCATTTTCACTTCCTTCTTCAAACATCTTTTCATACTCCACTTCTTTTTCAAATATATTTTCAAAATTATCATTTCTCAAATATTCACAGACCTCCATCCTAAAACATTCATTATCTTTTTCCATTGAAGGATACTTCATATATTTCAAAATATTAAAGGTCACCTCTTAATCATTAACCCTCATAGTCGATTCTCCTTTTTGAACATCAATCATTGCTTTCCCAGTAGTAAGGAATGGTCTTCCCAAAATAATTAGAATTTCTTTATCTTCCTCCATATCAAGTACAATATAATCCACATGAAAGATAAATTTATCCACTTTCACTAACACATCTTGCACCACTCCTTTACGATAAGTAATGGAACGATAGGCCAATTGAAGAGTCACAGATGTAGGAGAAATTTCTCATATTCCCAACCTTTTAAAAGTTGATAAAGGCATAAGATTAATACTAGCTCCTAGATCACATTGGACTCTTCCGAAAAAATTTTCACCTATAGCACACGGGATAGTGAAACTACCCGGATCTTTAAGTTTTTCTGAAAGCTTCTTCTGAATAATTGCACTACACTCTCCACTAAGTGCAACAGTTTCATGATCTGTGACCTTTCTTTTCTTTTGAGAATATCCTTCATAAACTTAGCATAGTCAGGATCTCCAAAAATTTTTCAAATCTGTTATCCCTGTTTTTTTGCTTCAATATTTGAGGAAATGGAGGCGGTGGTTTTTCAACAGTAATATTCATTGGTTCAAGAGGAAATTCCAAGTCTGGATAAATCTTGTTTGAACCTTTTTCAATATTTACCTTCTCCTTTTCTATTACAACTTATTTTTGTACTCTTGTCTCCAATTCCTTTCCACTCCTTAATTGAATAGCCTTAAGTTGTTCCTTGTTTTGATCTTTTGGATTGATCTCAACATTACTTGGAAGCGTTCCAGAAGGTCAATTATTAAGTGCAGTGAAAATATGCCCCAATTGATTTTCAATATTTTTCATCGCAACACCTTGAGCTTGTAATTGATTTCCTATATTCAGAATCATTTCTTCAGTAGAAAACTTCTTATCCTTAAATTCTGGTTTGGTATTGAATCCAGGAGGATAAGAGGGTCTAAAATTGGTATATCCTTGATTGTTTGAATTTCCAACTGGATTTATAGAACAGTTTCCCCAATGTGGGTTAACATTGGCATTGCTATTATTCCAGTTGATGTTTGGGTGATTCTTCCAACTAGGATTATAATAATTCGAATAAGGATTATTATGTCTATTACTGTCCAAATGCATTTTCCTCTAACATTTGGGGTGGTTGAGAATAATTCATTCCATACTAATCTATTTTCTTAGAAAGGGATGTAATTTGAGAAACTATCATAGTCATCATATCTGAATCATGAACACTAGCTACTCTCGTAGGATTTACCCGTTCAGAGGGCCTTTGAAAATTATTAGTAGCTATTTCTTCAATTAATGCGTATGCTTCATCAAAAGTTTTTAACATTAACGATCCACCAGCAGCAGCATCTACAATCGATCTCAATGATCCCACCAATCCATTGTAAAATGTTTCAATTATTAACCAGTCTGGTAAAGCATGATGTGGGCACTTCCTAAAAAGATCTTTAAATCTTTGCCAAGCTTCATATATTGATTCCTTTTCAAACTGACCAAAAGATGTGATATCATTTCTTAGCTTAGCAGTCTTTGATGGACGGAAATATTTTGATAGAAACTTTTGAGACAATTCTCCCCAAGTTCTAATAGATCCAGGTGCTAACGAATTTAACCACGCCTTAGCTTTATCTCTTAATTAAAAAGAAAAATGTCTAAGTCTGACAACATCACTCGACACTCCGTCATATTTAAAGTTAGCACACAGTTCTAGAAAACTAGCGAGATGTAAATTTTGATCCTCAATAGGTGTTCCTCCAAATTGATTATTTTGTACCATTTGGATAATAGCAGGTTTAAGTTCAAATGAATAGAAGCAACATCAGGATTTTGAATAATCACATGAATTTCATCTGTTGTTGGGTTAACATAATCTCTTAAAGGTCTTGGTAAATTTCCAATATCATTTCTCTGATTATCTTGATTATTTGTCATTTCACAAGGATTTTCAATTTGTTTTTTTTTCTAATTTTTCTAACAGTACGCTCTAACTCCAAATATTAAGGTACTAAACCTATAGATCCACTACGACGCATATAAAATCACACAAATACTTTAAAAAGTAAACAAACTCACAATTACACACTACAAAGTAAAATGTTTTTAGTTACTATATTATCAATAGATACTGTTTATACCTCCCCGACAACGGCGCCAAAAACTTGATGCGGACTTTTAATATTGCAAGAACTAATGAACTCATATATATATATATATATATATATATATATATATATATATATATATATATATATGTATGTATGTATATGTATAATGATTTTGTAAACTCCAAATATTCAATGCAAGTATACGTATCGTATCAAGTAATGCAGGGCGCTAATGGAGTCCTAGTTATCGATCCCTCAGGGAGTCACGATTCTTATAATAGATAACGTAATACTAAAATCCAATACTGAAATTGCAATTAAAGTTTAATGTTTACTTCTACTAACAAGAAGCAGAAAACAGTAACAATTAAGCAAACTACAATTACTTCTAATATCTTTAAAACAAAATTAACTAACAGACACACACTAAGCTATGTATTTGAAAGGTTTTGATATATAAGAAAAGTATCTTTCTTCTTTGCAATGAGTATATGATGTGTAAATTATATGGAATGATTATTTATGGTATTGTGCCAAATAGGAGCATAAATGTTTCTTTATCCTCAAAAGTGTACCCCCTCTTCCAAGCATGAAAAGAACATTGACATATCCTAAGTTAAGTCACTAAGTCTAAAGCTAGGCTGGGAAGATACCGGCTGTCACTACGGAGCTCCCACTCACCCTTCACTTGAAGGCTAACCTTCAAGTTTAGTTACTAATCTTAGGACCAAATTGGGGATCTCAACCTGTCACCCTGAAACCTCCAATTTGAAGTCCATCAAAACACATTTCCCTATTTATTTGTACTTAATTCCCATGAACTATGCAATTCATCCATGGACATTGAATGGATTCTTTATTTTTGTTGTAGGACACTAAATCCTTTCATAGTTACTGTTCAACAACAGATTTTAATAATTCAATTGGCCATATTGAAAAGTAAATTAAGTTCAAAATGAAAAACCATCACAATTTCTTCAATACTTTAAAAGCACTTCAAATCCACATCAACGCATCATCACATCACTATGCAAGAAGAAAGAAAAAGGAGACTACTCAGAATTCATAGAGAAGACACAATAAAATATGGATTTTATATATAAAAAAAAGTCATACAAAACACAAAAGAAAATACAACTTATCTATTTCTCTTCCCCAATGTAAATCCCTTGAAGTTCCTTTGAATCCTTTTCTCTCTTCTTTGCAACACTCAATTCCCTCTTTAGAATAGAAAGGAAGAAGCAATCTCTCACTTTACTCATTCTCCTTCACTCCTTAGAGAAGAATTCCTCTCAAATTCTCACTTCTACACTCACTCTTCTAATCCCTAACACTCAACACACACACTCTCTCTCTAGAACCACACTAGAACTTCAGAACACACACTAGACACTCTCCATTTTCATCCAAAAATAGTTGCTTATAAGTTAGAAATTAAATCCCAAGAGTTTCCTTAAGCATCCCTTCAAAAAGTCGCTAAAACTCTTCAAATTTGAAATCCATCGACATTGGGCGCTGGCGGTGCTCTATCGCCAGAATAAATTCTGGAGCTCTCGGGAAAATGGCGCCGGCAGTGCCCATTCAGGCGCCGGCGGTGAACCGCACACGACTTTACACTCTCGGTATATGCAAGAACTTATGAATTTATATTTAAATAATTTCGTAAAGTTTCGATTTTAAACACAAGATACGTATCGTTTCAAGTAATACATGGCTCTATTGAAGTCTTGGTTATTGATCCCACAGAGAAGATTTATCTAAGATTAATTAAAGGAATTTAATAGATTTTCAAATTAAAAGTATTTATATTTTTATTTCTTTTAAAAAATCAAATTTTAAGTTTAATGAAATTTCTACTAAATGTAGGTAAGTAGCAATAAAGTAAAGGTTAATGCAATTATAAATAAAACAACTTTTTCCTTCTCAACTAATCCAAGATTTTCAGAATAATTATCATTTGTGGAGAATTTAGATTATGGTATTGCTCCAAATAGAAGCATTACTATTCTTTACCTTTACTCGATAGTATAAAGAACATTGGCTAATCTATAGATCAGTTCAGGATGTATTATTAGTAGAATGGGTTAATCTAGGTTCACACTTCTAGATGTCCATGGGTGGCTATGGTCGGCCCTACTAGTGACCCGTTTACTTTCTATAAACCAAATTATTAGAATTTAGTCTATCACTCTAAAAACTAATTAATTCTACGCCCAATAAACAATATATCCCTATTTATTTGCACTTCACCTTGAATAACCCGCTCAAGGCCTTCGATTACCCAAGGATTCATGTGATATCTACTAGTTAAGAACACAGCTTCGGATATGTCTCAAAATTCTTCAACAGGTTTTAACAATTCAAATGGCAAGTTTAAAAAGTAAATTAAGATCAGGTATTAATATCATCACAATTTTTATAAAATTTAAGCTTAAGTTCTCCAACGAAATTAAATTATCTTTATTATCTTTTCATGGTTGAAAAGAGAAAGAAAACTAACTACTCAGAACACATTGAATTCACACAACAAAAAATATTTATAAAACTTTGAACCAAGTTACAAATACTTATCTAGAATGTTCTTTCAAGTGATCCACTGACTCCTACTGACTCCAATGCAAAATGAAAGACTTCAATAGTAACAAGACTTATAAACTCAGACTTACTACTCAAGGAAATAAGTAGTAACACACAAAATAAAAAAAATAAACTCACTAAATACTTAAGAAGGTGGCTCCCTAAAATTATTTTAAAGCGTGAGAGAACTCTAAGGTGCTTGGGGGCTCCTTTTCTCTGTAGAAATGACTGATATTTATAGAGCTTCGAATATGACCAGGGGTTGCTTAACACACCTCTTTAAAATTCTTCCAAATACAATGTATCTTCAAGAAATTAACTGTGGCGCCTAGGCGCCGGAGTCCGTGACCAAGTCTTCGCGCCTCTTCACTTTGGATGGCACCTCTTCACGATTAAAACTATATTTCTGTGTCCAGATGCGTTATATCACATGTTCTATATATTAAGAGTAAATTTCAGTCTTCTAGAAGGTATGATAACCGCTTAACACCGTTAAAATAATTGCCCAAAGTTGTAAAAAAATTTATCTGCTTTAGTACGAACTGGCGCTTGGCGCCGGATTCAGAAGCCTAGGCGCCAGACCTATAATTTTCAGCAACTTTGATTTTAAACTCTTTTTTTATCACCTACATCCAGAAACATAAAAATACCTTTCATTAAAGCATAATATCCTTATAAATTGAATCATAAATAAGGCATAAAAATAGGTACTTTTTAAGTGGATCAAATTCCCCCAAACTTAAACTTTACTTATCCTCAAGTAACCCTTTTAATTACATAAAATATATAACATCTGGAATAAAGTTTAAATATTTAAGATTTCTTGTAATTTTTGGTTTTATAAATGCTTTAGCAAATCTTTAACCAAATTTCACTAATTAAGTTAAATTTTAAGAATTTAAAAAATAGTTAACTACCAAATTATAAGACATTCAAATTTTCATTTATTTCAAGAATAATTGTAATTTATCATATTAAGTTCACATAGAGTCTTTACAAAAAAAAGACTTTCATGAAAAACTTTTCTATTAAAGATGCATGTACATAAAAATTAAGTTAAAAAATGTAATTAGTTTTCTTCCTATAAGATAATTCAAGTGAAGCCAATTTTTTATTAGGCTTTCCTCAAGCCTCTCCTCACATTTCTTTTTTTTTTTTTTTGCTCTTTTCTTCTTTTTTTTAAGGATATTTTTCAATCATCCTTTTTTTTATAATTTGTGAGGATTACTATATCTGGATAACCTGTTAATGACTTTGAACTTCACTATCCTTAACTTATATTTAAAAACTTATACATTTTTACTTAATAAATATGACATAAGTATTTTTCAAAAATTATTTCAATATTTTCTTTTTCAAGTAATAATCTTGATTCCTTAATATTTTAAAAATACAATTCTCTTTACTATAAATAGAAAACTTTTAATCTTATTATTCTTTAAGTTAAATAATTCTATTCTTAAAATCAATCAAAATTATTGAAATTTTAGTTAAGTTTACTAAATTATTTATAAATTCAAAAATTTAAATAATCTTAAATAGTTTTTTTCATTTCTTATGTTATGTTAATATTTTGAAAGAAAATATTAGTACATTAAGGACAAATAATGTTTAAATTTTAAAGAATTTTTCCTTCCCCCAAACTTCAGTTTTGGTATAACAATAATCATGAAAATTTCTAAAGTATGAGAGAAAGAATAGCATATTTCTATCACGAATTTTTCTATGTATATGAAAAATAATCGAGAAAGGAAAATTTAATTTCTACATATGTTTTTTATGAATATAAAAGAAAGGTATAAGTATATATAGAAAAAATTTAATAAGCGAGGTCAATTTCAACAAAAATCATATATATATGTATTAATTTTATTATTATTTTTTATTAATTTTTAAAAAAATAACTAAACTAAACTGGTGTTCTGATCACTACACTAACACAGAAATAAATTATCTCATAACATAATTAAATTTTAGCAATCCAACAATTAATACATCAATAAGTGTCTCAGAATAATGCATCAAACTTAAAATCAAACAAATCATCACACACATACAAAACTAACTCAAAACATAAACAAAACAGATAGACAATCCTAAAAATTTAATCATCACTAGCAGTCTCCTCATCCTCGTCATCATCAAAGGAAAAGTCTACATTCTTGTTCTCGATATCAAAAGGTGAGAAGCTAGGGCAGGTCGGGAACTGAACAAAGTGGTCACCCTTCAAGAATCTAACAAGAGACTCAGAATACTCAGCATCATAATCACTCTTCCTTTGGGTGTACTCAGAAAGATGATCCAATTTCAAATCTATAGTATCAACTCTACACTGGATCAAAAGTAACATATTTTGTTGCTCTATAAATTTCTCATGCATATTCTCCCAAAAACTAGATAGTGACTCAGCAGTAGAAGTAGAAGGTCCAAAAGTAGAAGGTATACCAGAAATAGGTAATGAATTAGAGGGTGCGGTAGAACTCTTACCTTGGAGTCGATCATAAATACTCACACATTCTCATCTAATGGGCTCTGTAGACTTGAGCTTCTCCTCCGAAAGCTCAGTAACAACTCCAGCATTCTCACACAAAGAATAAATCAAAGATGGAAATCCCAGTCCCACAGAAGTGCTAGAACGAGCAGTGGCTTCTATAGAATCATAAATAATACTCCCAACATCAATCGGCTTCCACTCTTGTATGCAATAGTTGAGGATAGCTCCGTCCTTAGTAACCTCACTCAAATGGTTGAATGGAAGGAAGCGAGCAGAAATAAAGTAATGTTATTCTTTAGAAACACCATTTAGCTTAGAAGATGAAAAATTTACTCGTTTTTCGTTCCTAATATTCCAAGCTCCAGTACCATTAGTCAAGTACATAATAATCATCTCCAGATCTCCCTCAGATGGAGATAATTCAGAGTGATAACACTCAATGTTTGGTGGAAGGCCATAGAAAATGTTGATTCGCTCTGGAGTAAATCCTACTCCAACTCCTCTTATGAAAATCTTGTACTCTTTGGCATCCAAAAAATTTACATAAAACTCTCTGACGACAGGGATAACGGCAACAAAAGTGAAATAACAGAATCATTTCTAGTTGAGTACAATGATTGCATCTTCAATCATTCCACCAGAATTTTAAAAACTTCTCTCAGAGATAAACTTCCTTGTCGGAGCAAAATCTTTGTAATGAAAATGTGCTACGGCAGTGGCAAACTTGCTACGATCAAAATTTTGTCGTTCTATTCCTCGCTTATATTTAGGTGACATCTAAACGTAAAATAAAAACATAAACTAAAATTATAGGATCAAAGGAAATGAACTAATTTAAGCTTTTCAAACGTGAAAGAGCTTAAAAATCCATGGATTTAACTTTAAAAATCAATTTTTTCTCAAAAATTCAGTTTTCTTCAAAGAGAGCAAAATCCATGTTGAAATTTGAAAACAAATCGTTTAGAAGAGAGATCTGACCTCGAGATGAAGAAATTGAGTGATTCCAAGCTTAAAAACTTGAAAATCCGACCTCAAAATGGATCCCTAAAGTTGTTTTCGCGAAAATGGGAAGAAGAAGGGAGCTAAGGCGTAAAAATGGCATCGGTGGGTCTAAAAACCAGATTTTCGGGTGCAGGCCGAACTGGCGCTTAGGCACCGAGTTCTGGCGCCTAGACGCTAGACTCGCCTTTCCAAAAATTCATTTTAAATATTATAATTTCCACAAAAACTTAACAAATTTGAATTCTAATAACTCACATGAGAGTATTACTCCAATTTCTAACTTCCAAACACTTCCACAATCAATTAAAATGATAAATTAGATTCATGTTTCAAATACAAGATATAACCAAACTCCTCAAATTCATTTCATACTTTTCATTCCAAGCACAATAAATTCCAGAAAAAGACTATAACAAGGTTCATCATTCTATAAACAACACAAACAACACTAATTCAAAGCAAATTCTCAATCCAACAACACATATTCAACAATTAAGCAAATACACAAACCAAATCCTCGACTCACTAAAACTTGACTCAATCATACCTAGAACATATAAAGATATATTCAACACCAAAATTTAATTTCTATCCCTCTCGCAATGAAATTCGTTGGGCCTGCATGGATAGAAAACCAACGCCCTTGGAAATTCCAAAGCCGTCTTCTCATCAATCCATTTGTTCTTCTCATACATTGCTACTTGAGCATCTTGATAAGCCTTGATATGATTGAATTGAAGTTTTATTTTCCATTATAAGTGCTCAATTTGGTGGTACATCTCATGGAAATGATTTCTAACACTTAGAAGTTCCGCCTCAATCTTTCTAAAGGACTAAATAACCTCTCCATACTAACTGCAATAAAACCATTAAAATAAGGTTGAGGATCTTTGGAAGACTTTTCTCTTACCTAATTGCCATGATTTCCTCCCTCTATTGCTTTCAAACCTCTCTTATCTTCCAAAATGAATTGTTCTGGTCGAAAATAGGGTTGCTTAGGGATTGGGGACGAAGATAGGGCAATTTATAAGGTGATTTCGTGTGAAAAACTGAAGATTTTTGGTTTTTACATGAACAGTAAATGGGCCCTTAGGCGCCGGAATCTGGCGCCTAGGCACCGGATTATTGATAAACATTGGTTATGCTGGCGCTTAAGCGCCGATTTTGGGCTCCTAGGTGTCGGAACCATGTTCGACTTCATTTTGCCTAACGTCAATTTTATAAAGTTTCAGTCTAAAAATAGGTCTATTAAAAGGGTGTGATCAACACACAAACATCGATGAAGATAAATTCAAATCACACGCAGTCACATTGATAATATATAGGTTGCCTCCCACAAAGCGCTTGGTTTAACGTCGTCAGCCTGACCTAATCAGTTATATTAATTGGGTAGACTTAGTTCGTAAGCCTCCTTGTAATTTGGTTTCATTTCTCCCATATAAGGCTTTAGCCTTAATCCGTTAACTTTAAATATTTTTCCAGTTTTGGGATCTTTAATATCCACAGCTCCATAAGGGTATATTTTCTCAATTATAAATGGTCACATCCATTTAGATCTTAATTTTCCAAAAAAAGTTTAAACGAGCATTAAGTAATAATAGTTCTTCTCTAGGCTCAAATATTTTCCTTAAAATCTTTTTGGCATGCAATTTCTTCATTCTTTCCTTATAAATCTTTACATTTTCATAGGACTCGTTTCTTATCTCTTCCATTTCATTCAATTGTAATAATCGTTTCTCTCCTGCAGCATTCAAATTATAATTGAACTCCTTTAACGCCCAGTAAGCTTTATGTTCTAGTTCAACAGGTAAGTGACAATGTTTACCATAAATTAACTGATAAGGTAACATTCCAATAGGTGTCTTATAAGCTGTTCTATAAGCCCATAATACAGAATCAAGTCTATCAACCCAATCAGTTCTTTTAGGATTAATAGTCTTTTCTAATATTCTTTTAATTTCTCTGTTTGATACTTCAGCCATTCCACTTATTTTTGCGTGATAAGCAGTTACAATTCTATGTTTAATTCTGAATTTTTCCAGTAATGATCGAATTCTAACATTTCTAAAATGACTTCCCCCCTCTGTGATAATTACCCTTGGCAGTCCAAATCTTGTAAAAATCATCTTCTTTAAAAATTTCGAAACACTTTTGGAATCACAGTTAGGTAAGGCTACAGCTTCAATCCACTTTGAACCATAATCAACTGCTAATAAAATATAAATCTTTCCAGATGATGGTACAAAAGGTCCCATAAAGTCTAAACCTCATAAATAAAAAATTTCAATTTCTAATATATAGTTTAGAGGCATTTCATCTTTTCTGGATATATTCCCCATTCTTTGGTATCGATCACAAGTTTTCACATAATTTCTAACATCTTTGAATAATGTAGGCCAATAAAATCAAGAATTTAAAATTTAAAACTCAGTTTTATCCACTCCAAAGTGTCCTCCAAATTTAGAATCGTGATATTTTTAAATAATTGCAAAAGTTTCTTCATAAGGTACATATCTTCGAATCACATAATCTCTTCCTATTTTGAATAAATGAGGATCTTCCCAAATATATGATTTAGAGTCATTCATGAATTTCTTAATATATTTATTATTCAATCCATATGGTAAAATATTGCTAACCAAATAGTTAACTATATCTGCATACCAAGGCATTTGTAATCCTTGAATAACATATAACTGTTCATCAGGGAATTTCTCATTTATGATTTCTTCAGAATTCTTCTCACTATTATTTTTATTCTTGATAAATGATCAGCAATTTGGTTGTCAGCTCCTTTTCTGTCCACTATTTGAAAATCAAATTCTTATAAAAGTAAAACCCATCTGATCAATCTAGGTTTAGCATCCTTTTTACACATTAAATACTTAATAGCGGAATGATCAGTATGTACGATACATTTTGTTCCAAGAAGATAAGGTCTAAATTTATCAAAGGCATATACTATTGCTAAAAGCTCTTTCTCAGTAGTAGTGTAATTTATTTGAGTTTCATTAAGAGTTTTGCTAGCATAATATATAACTTTGAAAATTTTCTCATATTTTTGTCCCAATACAGCTCCAATTGCATAATCACTTGCATCACATATTAATTTATAAGGTTTATTCCAATCAGGTGCAACAATAACAGGTGCAGTGATTAATTTTTCTTTTAAAATATTGAATGCATTCAGACAATCTTCATTAAATTCAAACATAGCTTCTTTTTCTAATAAATGAAAAAGAGGTTTAGCAATCTTAGAAAAATCCTTTTTATATCTTCAGTAAAATCCAGCATGACCCGTAAAACTTCTTACATCGATAACGATAGTAGGTGGTTGAAGTTCAAGCAATAATTTTCACTTTTGCCTGATCAACTTCCATCCCTTTTTTGTGAAATTTTATGTCCAAGTACAATTCCTTCTGTGACCATAAATTGACATTTTTCTCAGTTTAGAACCAAATTTTTTTTTTTACATCATTTCAGAACTTTTGTTATATTTTCCATGCAAGACTCAAAAGAAGTTCCAAATACTGAAAAATCATCCATAAATACTTCAATTCCTTTATCAATTAAATCACAGAATATTGACATCATACATCTCTGAAAAGTTGCAGGTGCATTACATAAACCGAAAGACATTCTTCTAAAAGAAAATGTTCCATAAGGACTTGTAAATGTTGTTTTCTCTTGGTCCTCAAGAGCAACGGGTAATTGATGATAACCAGAATATCCATCTAACAAATAGAAATATGAGTGTCCAGCTAATTTATCCAGCATCTGATCCAATAAAGGTAAAGGAAAATGATCCTTTCTAGTGGTGTTGTTTAATTTTCGATAATCAATGCAAATTCGCCATCCAGTAACTTGCCTTGTAGGGATTAATTCATTTTTATCATTAACAATGACAATTACTCCTCCTTTCTTTGGAACACAATGAATAGGACTTATCCATTGACTATCCGAAATAGGATAAATAATTCCAGCATCTAACAATTTTAAAATCTCTTTTATAACAACCTCTTTCATAATTGGGTTCAATCTTCTTTGAGGTTCAATAGTGGGTTTCAATTTTCTTCCATTAAAATCCTATGTATACAGATTAAAGGGCTTATTCCTTTTATTTCTGCAATAGTCCAACCAAAAGCTTTCTTATAGTTCTTCAGAACTCTAATTAATTTTTCTTCTTGATCTTTACTTAGTTCTGAAGATATAATCACAGGTAAAGTTAATGAATTTCCAAGAAATGCATACTTTAAATGTGCAGGTAACATTTTTAATTCCAGTTCAGGGGCTTTTTCAACTAAGGGTAAAAGTATATCATTTTTAGTTGTGTCTAAAATTTCCCAATTATCATGAATACAATGAGTTTCTTCAAATAAATTTTCTTCATTAACTTCTTCAATTTCTTCAGTTAATGACTCATTATATATTATAGATTCATCATTTTTTCTTCAAAAATGACCTTAAATTTTTCTTGATACTGCTTTTCAATTATATAATCAGAAATATCCATCCGATAGCATTTTTCTTTTTCAGGATACCTCATTGATTTCAGAACATTAAATGTTATCTCTTGATCATTAACTCTCATTGTTAATTCTCCTTTTTGCACATCAATCATAGCACGTCCGGTAGCTAGAAAAGGTCTCCCTAAAATAATAGGTATTTCTTTATCTTCTTCCATATCCAGCATAATGAAATCCACAGGGAAGATAAATTTATCCACCTTAACAAGAACATCCTCTAAAACTCATTTAGGATAAGTGATAGATCGATCAGCTAACTGAAGGGTTACAGTGGTGGGAGAAATCTCTCCTAAATCTAACCTTCGAAAGATAGAAAATGGCATGAGATTAATACTTGCTCCTAAATCACATTAGGCTTTTCCACAAAATTTTTCTCCAATAGCACATGGTATAGTGAAACTTCCAGGATCTTTAAGCTTCTAAGGTAATTTCTTTTGAATTATTGCACTAAATTCTTCACTTAATGCAACAGTTTCATAAGCTTCAAATTTCCTTTTTTTACTTAAAATATCCTTCATAAATTTTTTATAGCTTGTCATTTGTTCCAAAACTTCAGCAAAAGGAATGTTGATGATAAGTTTCTTAAAAATTTCAAAGAACATAGAAAATTGATCGTCAAGCTTCAGCTGTTTTAGTCTTTGAGGAAAAGGTGGTGGTGGTTTTCAACTTCCACTTTAATAGGAATTACAGTCTGATCTTTACTTGGAGAAAGATTTTTTTTAGGTTTTTCAATCTCTTCAACTTCTCTCTCTTTTTCAATTTCATTCTGAATCTTCTCTTTTAATTCCTTTCCACTTCTAAGTCGTACAGCTTTTGCTTGTTCGTGGTCTTTTCCAGTTTCTTTAGGATTAATTTCGACGTTGCTAGGCAGTGTTCCTTGAGGTCTGTAATTAATAAAATTACCAATTTGACCCATCTGATTCTCAATATTTTGAATAGCAGTGTTTTGGCTTTGTAGCTGATTACCTAGTTGCAAGATCAATTCTTCTACAGATAACTTTTTCTACTGATTGTTAAAACTAGGAGGATAAGTTGGTCTAAAGTTTTAATTTCCTTAATTGTTCCAATTCCCGGTTGGATTACCTTGATTATTACTCCATTGTTGATGTCCATTATTTCAATTAAAATTAAAGTGATTTTTTCTAACCTGGATTATAATAATTTGAATAAGGGTTATTAGTTTTACTAGCAATAGCTTGCAAAGTTTCTATTGTTTGAGAATCATCAATATTTGCAGAATTATCATTACTTACATGTGATACGCTAATAGCAAAATTATCTAATTTCTTAGATATCGCAGTCACTTGTGAAGCTAAAATAGAAATAGCTTCATTATCTTGAATACTTGCCACTCTTTTAGGATTAACCCTTTCAGAAGGCCATTGAAAATTATTATTAGCCATTTCTTCAATTAAAGTATAAGCTTCATCAAATGTCTTAGCCATTAAAGAACCACCAGCAGAAGCATCTATAACAGATCTAAGTGATCCAATAAGTCCGTTATAAAATGTTTGAATAATTAACCAATATGGTAAAGCATGATGAGGACATTTTCTTAATAGTTCTTTAAATCTTTCTCATGCTTCATAAATTGTCTCTCCATCAAGTTACATAAATGAAGTAATATCATTTCTTAATTTAGCAGTTTTAGATGAGAAAAATATTTTGCAAGGAATTTTTGTGCCATATCTACCCAAGTTTTAATAGAACCAGTTGCTAATGAGTTAAGCCACATCTTTGCTTTATCTTTTTAAGGAAAAAGGAAAGAGTCTAAGCCTAATAGCATCATCAGAAACATTATTATATTTAAATGTAGCACAAAGTTCTAAGAAACAAGCAAGGTGTATGTTTGGATCCTCATTTGGTGTTCCTCCAAATTGATTAATTTGAACCATTTGAATAATAGAAGGTTTAAGCTCAAAAGAATTAGCATCTACAGCACGCATTTGAATACTAATATGAAGTTCATCAGCTGTAGGGTTTTCATTATCCCTTAATGGTTTATAAACATTTTGTTCATTAATTTCTATTGGATTTTGATTATTATTATGTAAGTTAGCCATTTCCTGATATTTTTGAATTTCTTTTCCTTTTCTAATTCTTCTAATACTTCTTTCTAATTCAGAATCAAAAGCTAATAATCCTTTATATCCATAACAACGCTTAAAATAAAATAAAAGGTAATATGTTTATTGGAAATTGTTGAAGAATTCTAGAATTAATCTAGGCTCACACTTCTATATGTCTAAGGGTGGCTATGGTCGGCCCTACTAGTGAAAAATTATATCCAGAACTACTCTTATTAGAATTTAGTCTGTGACTCTAAAAACTAATTAATTCTATGCCCAAAAAACAATATATCCCTATTTATTTGCACTTCAACTTGAATAACCTGCTCAAGGCCTTCGATTACCTAAGGATTCATGTGATATCTTCTAGTTAAGAACTTATCTCCGGATAGGTCTCAGAATTCTTCAACAGGTTTTAACAATTCAAATGGCCAGTTTAAAAAGTAAATTAAGATTAGGTATTAATATCATCACAATTTTTATAAAATTTAAGTTTAAGTTCTCCAACGAAATTAAATTATCTTTATTATCTTTTCATGGTTAAAAGGAGAAAGAAAACTAACTACTCAGAACACATTGAATTCACACATCAAAACATATTTATTAAACTTTGAGCCAAGTTATAAATACTTATCTAGAATTTTCCTTCAAGTGATCTGCTGACTCCTGTTAACTCCAATGCAAAATGAAAGACTTCAACAGCAACAACACTTATAAACTCACACTTAATACTCAAGGAATTGAGTAGTAACACTCAAAATAACTAAAATAAACTCACTAATTACTTAAGAAGGTGTCTCCCTAAAATTATTTTCAAGCGTGAGAGAACTCTAGAGTGCTTGGGGGTGCCTTTTCTCTGTAGAAATGACTCCTATTTATAGAGCTTCGAAAATGACCAGGGGTTGCTTAAGGCACCTCTTCAAAATTCATCCAAATATAATGTATCTTCAAGAAAGTAACTGTGGTGCCTAGGCATCGGGATCTGGCACCTAGGAGTCAGAGTCCGTGACCAAGTCTTCGAACCTCTTCACTTTGGATCGCACCTCTTCGTGATTAAAACTGTTTTCCCGTGTCCAGATGCATTGTATCAAATGTCCTATGTATTAGGAGTAACTTCCAGTCTTCTATAAGGTCTAATAACTACTTAACACCGTCAAAATAAATGCCCAAATTTGTGAAAAATCTTATCTGCTTCAGTATCAAACTGGCGTCTAATTTCGGCAACTTTGCTTTTAAGCTCTATTTTTGCTCCTTTTTACTCCTTTTTCCTTCTTGAGTTCTTTTTTTATCACCTATATCCAAAAATAGTGAAATACCTATCATTAAAGCATAATATCCTTATAAATTGAGTCATAAATAAGGCATAAAAATAGTTACCTTTTAAGTGGATCAGGTGGTGCAAGAAGTTGTTTTCCTCCTTTTTGCTCCTTTTTGCTCCAAATTCTTTCCTTTTCGCTTCTTTTCGCACCAATCACCTAAAATCATCATACCTGCAACAAATCATGAAAAATACCTTTTTTTAAAGTGCAATATCACCAAAAATGAGTAAAATTTTATAGCAAAAATAGTATATATTTTTTGTGCATCAAGAACATGTAAGAACCAATGTGGTATTGTCTCAGTCAACAATTGGAAAGAATCACATGCAATTCTATGAGTGAGAATTGTAATCCATATGGTTGGGTGCAAATAAATAAGAAGATGTGTTTTTAATGGGGAGTAAAATTAGAGGACTTTAGAGTGATAGGCTAAATCTCCTGATGGCAGTGTCGTCGCTGTGTCAGAGATTTTCTGACGTATTGATGTCGATTTGGAGTTGCCACTCTATTTATCTATAATATTGCCTTAATCTTCAAAAAATCTTATTTCTTTAGATTTTTAAAAAGAATCTTTAGATAATAAGAAATTTGAAGAAATAAAGGGCTAATAATATAGAAAACAGAAGAAAAAGAGGTGTCGGTGATAATTCTTGAAATGAAAATTCTAGGTATCCTAGAGTTTATTTATAAGGATTTTGGTAACCAGAAATTTTTAGATATAATATCTATTCTGAGTTCTTTAATTCTTTTATAGAAGCAAGCTCTTATAGTTAATTACATCTTAGGTAATTTATAATTGTCTAAGAAAACTTCTGATTAATGTTAATCATATATCTTCTAGAAAGTTTTTAAGGAAAGATGTACCCACTATCAATCCTAAACGTCATTTTGTAGTGTCAGTTTTATCTTATTATCATGTCATCTTATTTTTTTATGTTGTTTGTCCTTTTTTTTTGTTTTGTTGTTAATCATTTTTGTTGTTCTTATTTATTTGTTTGGTGGCTATCCTAAAAGTTTTAGTTTTGTTTTGTCTTGATTTTGTCATTTTAATGTTGTTTATTTTGTTTTGTTTTGTCAATATTATTATTTTGATGTCATTGTGATTTTGTTTTGTTTTGTTGTTTTTCGTCACGTCTTAGTAATGTCATCCTACAAAACAGAGTTAGCACACCCTATAACATGTAAAGGAAATTTAGAACAAAACATATCTTCATCCTGCAAGGAAAACTAGTGTCAGATTTAAAAGAAATAATGTTAGTTTTCAATCTTTTTATTTTATTTAGTTATATTTTTAGATAACTCAGTCAAGATGTCACTGGCTCCGTCATTCCAGGGTTATCAGAGGCCTTAATCTACTTAGTCCAAAAGGTGTTTAAACCATGACTGAAAGATTTCTATCAACAACCAGGATTGCATCATCCGAGAAATCTTCATAGATTAAGAACACTGGGGTTCCAGTTGCATTTGGTGATGTTTGTTCATTAAGTTTTTGTCGGCATATTTTTAGGTTAGGTGTTTTATTTTGAAAAGGGGTCGCCTAACAGAAATTGTCGGCGAATTTTAGATTTTAAATTTAATTTAAATATATAGTTTAAAAGATAACATTTGATTTTGATAGTAATTTTAAGTTTAAAAATTTTAAGATATGAAATCGAATCGATCTCACATCCCAAATAGTTTATATAAACGAGCACCGCACCACAAACCACGTATCTATCCCGAAGAATAGACACACTGCTTGATGATGGGGCTCGATTAAATAAACTAGAAGATTTGTGACATCCGTTTGGTCCGCGAACCAATTTTATAAGCCGACAAGTTCCCCTGCTTAATACAAAGAAATTAAGCAGGGTTTATATTATCTGGGTTCATTAAAGTTACCTATAAGGGCAAGCCCCTATAGTTAATTACATCTTAAATGACGGGAATCACTTAAGAAAACTCTCGATAATAATCGATAATTCTGCTCTCAAGAATTTCAAAGTTTAAGTTTTCAAGGATTGAATTTTGGAATTTCAATAGGGAATGGATCAAATTTGGAACATTTTGTTTTGGGAATTCAAAGGAAGAAAGGTAGGAGAAATTACAGATTCGAAGCAAACTTCGGTAATTTCCCGACTATCCTATTGTTTGGCTTGAATTTAGGAAAGTCCTAATGTTTATTTATTGTTTTGATCTTGCCAATTTTAATTAATTAGGACTTATATTCGTATGATGTGATCACATAAATAGCCTCGAAGATGTGAGGGTTTATGTCGTATCAGACGACTACCTCGGAATCCTAAGACCGGTTAGGGCTTAATTTGCAATGCAAATGCCTAACAAAAGGTTGAGGATTTATGTTGCACTAGGCAAACTACCTCGAAGTCCTATGGTTTAGTTATTTAATTCTAAGAAATGTTTAGCTGATGTAGAGTTGTTTTGCTGACGAAGATGGCCGTGCTGCCCACCATGCTCCGAGCTCCTTGTTGTTGCAGAGGTTTAGAAATCATAAATCAAGAGATGAGAGAAGTGTTTTGGTTTAGAGAAGGTCTTAATTTCCATAGTGTTTTCTATGTTTTAATTAAAACAAATCTTAAAGATGATTATAACGACACCGGTTAAGATCCCACGGTTCCATCCTTCCAGCATCGTTATTTTTATCGGATTCACTTAGTCCAGATGAATTTGCTAAACTCAAGTAAATGAGTTCCACACTTTCATTTAGACCATGAGAAATCCCGTTAGCAACACGTAGGTTACATCATCCGAGGTCTTCCCGATAATCCAACAAGACGTTTTAATTTAGTTGTAGTTGTAGTTTTGTTGTTCTGTTTGTGATTAAATTTTGAGTTGTTTTATATTTTGAAATGTTGTAGTGGTGAATTTTATCTTGTAATGATTTTTAATTTAGTTTTGGTTTCAGTTTTAGGGACTATCCTAAAGGTGTGGGTTTTCATGCAACAGTTGTTTATCATGCAAGAAAAGTAAGTGCGATGCAATTGCAATAAAGTAAATTGTGATAAAATAAAAGCGTACCTGGAGGGTCTTCTCGTCATCCCAAGCTACACTTAAAATACATATCAGAGCATTTAAGTATTCCAACAAGTACCTAGGTAATGCTAAGGGAAAGGTTTTGGTTTTCTACCAAGTTCCTAATCCTATAGCTAGTCACCACCTATGACGTCTAGGTTATTGTGTTTTGGTTTAAGGACGATTTTCTTCATCAAAGAACAATTAAGTTCAATTGTTCTTATAAATATCCTATCATAATGAGGAAGTGCTTAAGACGAGTCTTAAAACATCTTTTCAATACCTCTAGGATTGTTTTAAGTCCAAGAGAATTTAATTATACAAGTGAATTAATCGTCCAGGAATTCAAGTTTTGTTCTCTTGCTTAGTGAACTAGGACATTTGAATATCCTATAAGTGAAGTAACACTTCACTTAATACTCCGTTTAGGAATTATGACAACAAGAGCTTTTGAGGGCAAATTGATGTTCAAGTGATTTGTGATTTAATTTAATTTCAATTAATGGGTTTAAGTTTGGAATAATGTTCAAGTTGTTTTAGATTTATTTTGAATTCTTTATGTCTTAGGTGATGTTATATTTAATTCAATTCAATTTAATTTAATTTTAATTTAATTTAATTTGGTTTAGTTTTAATTTTAATTTTATTTTATTTTTAATTTAAATTTAAGTTTATTTTAACTTGATTTTATTATTTAATTTAATTTAATTTAATTTAATATATTTTAATTTAATTTAATTGAATTTAGTTTAATTTAATTTAATTTAATTTAATTTAATTTTAAATTTTAATTTAATTCAATTTAATTTAATTTAATTTAAATTTTAATTTAATTTTATTTTAATTTTAATTTAATATTTTATTTTTTATGCTTTAAGGATGATTTAATTTTAATTGTTAAAATATTAATTTAATTGAAATCTTAGAAGGATTTAATTTAAATGTTTTAACTTTAATTTAATTTAATGATTAAGTCTTTTAGCATTTTAAATCTTAAATTTGGATTATCATTTTAATTAGGAATTAAATATTATTGAGGTGATTAATTTGGGGATTCTTAAATTAAAGAACAAATCTCCTCCTAATAGTATCTCTATTTTAATAATTCCAATTTTTTTATTAGTCTTCCAAGTTTAATTAATTATTTAATTAAGGTTTATTTTAATTATTTTCAAATTATTTGGTAGGTTTCTACCCTTTAACTACCTATGTTTCAAGCATCCAAAATCAACTTAGTATCAAATATTTTACCCACCCTTTTAATTAAACCTAAAATTTTTAATTATAGGTTAAAATTTTAATTATCATTTTGCCCTTTAAACTTAATAATTCCATAACTCACTAAATTGAGCATAAATGAATTTGAAATTTTTATGTGACTTCACTCATATATAAATCAAGACATTAGAGGAGAAAATGTGATTTTTCTGTATTTAATTTATTTATATAATTATTTTTGGTGGAAAATAAGGGTTTTTCAAGGAAAATTCAACAACATGACCAAGGGAAAGTTTCTATCCTTAAGAAATTATGGGACATTCCTAATGACCAGAGGACCACTTGGACCAATTTTGGTGATTGTTTGAATTATATTATTTTTATTATAATTATTTTGAATTTTGGAGTATTAATTAATTTAAAAATAAAATAAAGGTTGAAAAATGAATTTTATATTTTTCAAAAATCTCTTTGATATCAAGGAAACCAGAGAACCAATTTTTATAATTTTCAAATTTTTCTTTGATTTATTAGAATCATTTCAGTAGAAATGCTAGAAAATACATTTTTTTAAATTTTAAAATTACCTTAGGGCTTTAAAATTTGATATCTCATCATAGAGACTTAAGAAAAATATGGGGTTTGTTCCTAAGTGATTAAAATTCAAAATGTGACATTTTTGTGAATTTTATTATTTTTGTGATTTTTATTATTTTTTAATTATTAAAAATATTAAAATAATGCAAAAAATCAACTTTTTTGGAAAATTACAATTTTAATTTTCTTAAATTACCCTGATATCAGAGAGGCTCCAAAACCAATTTGGTGAATTTTTGAGAAGTATTTTGAAAGTTATGAATTTTTGAAGTTTAGGTTTGGCTAAATGGCTTAATCAACCCATTTGATAGGGCTAACAAAGTCCAATTGACTTCAAACTTTTATGGTGGGTTCCTCTGATCCTAAAGGTTAGTGGAGAATTGATTTCAAGTCAATTTGATGTATGATTAGCTCTAATTAATTAAAGCTCTATTTTGGGTGTTTAAGCCAATTAGGATTATTCCAAGTGAGTTAACTCAAAACCTATTTTCCCTAGGGTCCTCTGGTCATAAGCAACATCACCAAATTTTCCTAGGATTTATTTCACAACATGCTAATTATTGGAATTAAAATACTCGTAATAGTGACCTAGAATTGAAAAATCAATAACTCTTCATAGGGATGGCCTCCGACTTTGGAAAATTCAGGGAATGTCCCCAAATTCAGAGGCTTCAAAAGCCACTATGGTCTCATGCCATGGTGAATTGTATACATACATGGAGAATTGAAAATGTGCAGAGAGTAAATAAATCATTAAAAATCAAATATTCAATGAAATTAAATGATTTCTTTTCCACATTATTCTCCTCTGTTCACTGAGCAAGAGGGTATTTTTATTTTATTTTTAGGATTTTCCTACACAAAGTTATGAATTTTCTAAGTTCTGGTAATTAAATAAATAAGAAAAATCCCTATTTTTCTACTTATCCACACGGCGCCACGCCATCCTCGGCAGCTCCGAAGGGCCACGCGGCGCGCTCTGATTCGGCGTCGCCATCCGACTCAGCGCTCCGGGGGCCCGCGGTTCATGTACCATCGCGCTGTCCGGCTAGATTCAGACCGTCCGCTCGATACACGCTCGATCCGACGGCTCCCAGTCATCGTCTACGACTGGTGTGCACCCGTGATCGTCAACCTTCTAACCCTAATTTCTCACTCGATTCTCAACGAATTTTTGTGTTCTTATGCTATATGGATTCGTCTTGATGAGACGAACACATCCATACGGTAAACATGCATTGAAATTGATTCAAATTAAATGGAGAATCTCTCGTAAGCTCGGGAAGAAGAGTGAGTCCATACCTTTGCTCGGAGAAGTGAAGCTTCGATCCGAGAGTTGTGTCACCTTCGATTGGGTCCAAGCAAGCTCCGGATGAAGTCCCTTGGCCCGGTGAATTGTCTAGGTATGATTTCGACCACGTACCGATTTCAAACTTTGGAGTCCGGAACAGGTGGGTGGCCCGGAGAGGGGGCTTTCACCTGGGAACTCCTTCTCTTGGTCTTGTGCAGGTGTGGGTGAGTTTAATTTGACTTTGGTGGAGGATTTGGGAATGTCCCGTTCGACTCGAGAATTGAGCTCCAAAATTGAGCTCAATTAAGGGGGATTAGGGCAATAGAACAGTGGGGATCAAATGCTCTAAGTGTGGGGGAGAGTCTGGAGTGATTTTGGCAGAGTTTCCTTAAGGTTGGTTCAGCACCTCTTCATGGCCGAGAGGGGTGAGGTTTAAATAGAAGAGGCTGGAGGGTCTCCCAGGGGGGTTTAAGGCTTGGGATCAGCGGCTCCATGCAAGAGAAGAACAACCATGCTGTTCAATTGGGCTGGGACACTTCAGCAAGGGGGAATTTCAATGTTGGCTCACATGTGAGCTTTCGTCCATGGTGTTTTCCGTCGGCCTGGTGGCTGGCCGGCCAGGCATGAGTCACCATCTTGACCAGGGAAGTCAGGGCTTGGCAATGGTGAAGTCAATTGGGTTTGGACATGTGTAAAGGAGTTGGATCAAAATGGCATGGGGGCATGGCTATTTTGGCTCTAAATGGGTCAACCCATCCTTTTGGGCTAGGTGCACCACCCAAGGCTTGGTTTAGGCTGAAGAGAAAGTGATTTGGATCAGCTTAATTAGTGGGGTCAAGTCACAATCCAAGTACAATTAGGATTAAACATGGTTTAGGGGAGACATGGAAATGGTTAATCACCTTAAGGGAATGTGGAAAGGATCTCCTCCTTTTGCCCAATGTGGTAAGGTCACATGTGAACAACTCACATGGCTTGCATGTGGCTTAAGAGTGGCTTCATGGCTTACCTATGGCTTAGGATAAAGCTTGGTCAATTTCATGGAAGTAAAATTTAGGAATTTTGGTATTTTGGTGGAGAATTTTCATGAAGCTTGATTTGGAATGGTTTAATGATGATTTTGAAACTTAGGGGTGATTTTGATTAAATGGATGATATGGAGAAATGTCATGTGGGCTTTGGATTGAAAACTTGGGCTTTTGAAATGGTCTTAGGAGGCTTTTAAAGTGGTTTAAGGAAGTGGGCCTTTAGGTTTGAAAATGGGCTTTTGAAAAAAATGCAATGAGCCATGCCAAATAAATGTTGAGTTTTGTCTAAGGATGTGTCATGATTGATTTGAAACAAGTTTGGAGTGATTTGGGTTTGAATTGGGTTGAATTTGGGCTTTTTTGGTAAAGTGGCCAATGGTAGGCCAAATTGGGTTAAGTTGGGCTAATGTTGGGCTAATGTTTAAATTGGTGTAAAATTAATGTTGTGGAATGTTTTTAGGGCTGTTTCAAAGAGGTTTCAACTTTGGTTGGGTTTGGATTTTGGGGTTTGGGCCTATTTGGGTTAGGTTTAGGTGTAGGCCCATGTAAGGAGTTTTGGCTTTGGGTTGAATTTGAGTTGGGTTTGGGTTCAACTTTTGGGCAAATTATGTTAGTGTTTTGTTTTTGGGGATGTTAGGGAAGGTTTACAAAAGGTTTGGGGTCAATTGGAGTTGAATTGGTTTGGTTTGGGCTAAGTTTGGATCATGGGTCCAAATTGGGCTTTAAAGTCAAAAGTGAAATTGGATTCAAATGCCAATCAAATTGGGCTTAGATTTGGTCTAGATTGGTGTTGGGGATGTTGAATTGAAGTTTAGAATTGAATTGGACCAGAATTTGGGTCAATTGGGTAGGTTTGGTTTGACATTGGGTTCACTTTGGGTTAAAATGGGTCAAACTGGGGATTTTGACAAAAGTGGGGTACATTGACAAAATTGACCCATGGTGTAGTTGGACAAAATGAAATTGGAAATATTTGAGATTTTCTGGAATTTTCTGGGAATTTTCTGAATTTTTGGATTTTTGGGTCAAGAGGGGCATTTTGGTAATTTGGAGGGTATTGGGGTATTTTTTGGAATTTTGAGTATTTTGGGTAAAAATGGTCATTTTGAGTGGTGGGAGAATTTTTTAGATTGATTTTGAGGAATTTGGGTGATTTTGGAGAATTTTGAAAATTTTGGGTAATTTCAAGGGTTTTGGGTAGGCTAGGCGGGTCTGGGGTCCCGGGGGTCAAAAATTGAAAATTTAGAAAATTGAAAATTTAGAAAATTGAAAATTTAGAAAATTGAAGTGGAACGAAATCATTTTGGTTGAGCCATGAAGCCATATCAAGCCCACATGAGCCATGAAGGGACTCATTTGAGGCATTCACTATGCTGTTCCTAACCCTCTTAGCCAAGGGCTTAGGGGTTAAGGACCATCCATGTGAATCACCTGCATGAGTCAGGAGGTCAAGTTGGGTATGGGTGTGGTTTTAGGAGGTGTGTGAAAGTATAGTGTATAAGTGTAGTGTGTGTGTAAGTCAGCCCTTCATCAGACCATACCACCCAGGGCAGTCCTAAGGCTAAAGAGTCCTATAGGAGCTCATCCTTTAAACTTCCACATTTGATTTCAACCCTCTAGGTGATTAGGGGTCTACAATCAAGCTTGTGGGTTTTGCAAGGAGTAAAGAGGTGTTTGGACTTCTAAAGGGTGGGTTCCACCTCTAGGCCTCTAAGATAGTCAAAGGAAAAGCCTAAGGCTAGATCCTAAGTACTAAAGAGAGAAAAGAAGACCTCATCAAAAATGAGGTCAACAAATAGACCCCGAATAGGTGTGGTATGCTATCCAAGCACACCGCGCGTATTGGCGTTGACCGAAAAGATCAACAAACCAACACTGATGTCCAAGCGACAAACTTAGGACAATGTAGAATAATTTTCGCTGGGGAGTGTCAAGTATATATCTGAGACTGGAGATTCCTGAACTCTCGCTGAGAAAAGGAAAAGGAGGTGAATCCCAAATCACATGATCTGGGGGAATTTGACTTAGATTTCATTTTGTTTCAGTTTAAGTTTTGATTTGTGAGCTCAGATTTTAGTTTGAGTTTCAATTTAGATTGAAGTTTTGTTAAAATTAATTTAAAGGGATTTGACTTGAAATGAAAATTGGAATTTTGTGGTTTTAGATGTAACATCTTCAACCTCAAAAATTTGAATTGATTGGATTGAACCATTACAATGGGGAAAGAACTCAGAGCAATGCGGTATTGGATGTAAAATCCTTAACCTCAACTAACTTGATTTGGTGTGCTTCATTGCAATAGGGAGAGAACCTAAAGCAATGCGGTATCGGATGTAAAATCCTTAACCTCAAAAGTTTGATTTTGATGTATTTCATTGCGATAGGGAAAGAACCTAAAGCAATGCAGTCTCGAATGTAAAATCCTCAACCCCAAGAATTTGATTTTGATGTATTTCATTGCGATAGGGAAAGAACCTAAAGCAATGCAGTATCGGATGTAAAATCCTCAACCCCAAGAATTTAATTTTGATGTATTTCATTGCGATAGGGAAAGAACCTAAAGCAATGCAGTATCGGATGTAAAATCCTCAACCCCAAAAGTTTGATTTTGATGTATTTCATTGCGATAGGGAAAGAACCTAAAGCAATGCAGTATCGGATGTAAAATCCTCAACCCCAAGAATTTGATTTTGATGTATTTCATTGAGATAGGGAAATAACCTAAAGCAATGCAGTATCGGATATAAAATCCTCAACCCCAAGAATTTGATTTTGATGTATTTCATTGCGATAGGGAAAGAACCTAAAGCAATGCAGTATCGGATGTAAAATCCTCAACCCCAAGAATTTGATTTTTATGTATTTCATTGCGATAGGGAAAGAACCTAAAGCAATGCAGTATCAGATGTAAAATCCTCAAACCCAAGAATTTGATTTTGATGTATTTCATTGTGATAGGGAAAGAACCTAAAGCAATGCAGTATCGGATGTAAAATCCTCAACCCCAAGAATTTGATTTTGATGTATTTCATTGCGATAGGGAAAGAACCTAAAGCAATTCAGTATCGGATGTAAAATCCTTAACCCCAAGAATTTGATTTTGATGTATTTCATTGCGATAGGGAAAGAACCTAAAGCAATGCAGTATCGGATGTAAAATCCTCAACCCCAAAAGTTTGATTTTGATGGTAATTGATTTTGCAAAGATTTGTAGTGTTGATTTGAAAAGTGTGGAATTTTGGTGTTTCGAGAATTTCATGAAAGTTGTAAAAGATTTTTGTGGAAAGAAACAAATTAGGAGGGAATATGTAGATGCTGCATATCCTATTCCAAAGAGTTGATCGAAAGTTGCTGGTTTGGATTGGAAACAATTCCTCGCCATCAGACCCGAATCGAAAACCTCATGGCTCCGTGTCAATGGAATCGACCGCTTCCATCCCAGACAAGGGAGAGAGTAGAACGGATTAGATTTCAGATTTGGAAGGTTGAGTTTGAATTTGATTGAGATTTGATTTGAGATCTGGAAGGTTGAATTTGATTTTGATTGAGATTTGATTTGAGATCTGGAAGGTTGAATTTGAATTTAATTGAGATTTGATTTGAGATCTGGAAGGTTGAATTTGAATTTGATTGAGATTTGATTTAAAATTTGGAAGGTTGAATTTGAATTTGATCGAGATTTGATTTAAAATTTGTGTTCATTTTGTTTGTCCTTTAACAATTCAAATTTATTTTATCGTTCATTTAATGTTCATGTGAATTTGGCGTTCATCATTTTTTTTATTTAGATTTTTAAGGAAAGTTTTCTTTTATTCTTTTTGTTTCCTTTCTGTTCTTTGTTCGAAGTTCATTTAACTTTAATGGCGTTTCCCAGTCAATTTGCACAAAAGAGGTGAAGGCCAAAATGTGACATGGTCACTTACATTCCAATCATGTTAAAGATACATCATACAACACGATTTGGAATACATCTCATACAATCCATGTAGACTCAAAACGGACTATGTATGATCTTTGTCGATCTATCCAAAAATGGCATCTGTCAAAAATCCATGTCTGAATAGTGAAGTACATGGTCAATAACATCACCTTCCAAGCCATCCTTGGCAAGGATGTCGTATGGATGTACGTTGAAGGTGTGATATTTTCCATGTAACTCACAGCTCGTAAGACCGAAGGCTCTCTAGCTCTGGGTCTGGCTGGAAGTGGTAAGGTGCTTTCCTATCATCCATCCTTCTAAAAGTAACTGAGATCCGCTTCATTGGTACTCCCGGTATGCAATGTTTAGCGACATCTGCTCCGTTGCCCTTTATTATCATGACGGAACCTACCGGTAATGGTATCTTTACTGGCCCTCGGAACTCACCCGGGCCTCGCTATCCGGAGGTCAAATCCGAACATGATATTACACTCGTTCGTAAAGAGACCGTGCGTAAAGGTCCGACAAAGTCGTGGTGATCTATGTGCGGGGGTATGCAATCACCCTTCTTGTAAATGTTAATGATGCAACCGTCTGGGTATGCAATCCGCCGGCGGCACTCTCCATGTTATCATTCTCTTTACCATCCTTTTGATGCCTAATGGCATTGGATCTACCTTGTCAGGAAGGAGTATCCCCGGTGGGTTTCCCTTCTTGTCTTCTGCGAAGTTGTAGCAGCATCCACATTGTATTGTAATTCTCCCATTCCCTGGCATCCATCTCCGGGGTTCCGAGTAAGTGTTTTCTCTTAGGCGGCCTGCTCGACCCATCCTTTTCAAATCCCGGATGCGATCCACGATTTGTTGTTGTTCGTATTCCGAGAACACGTCCGTATGTAGCTCGAGGCCTTCTAGTATATTGATCCTCCCGCCTCTAATTCTCTCGAAGTATTCAAAAGTTTGCTTCTCGACATTCCGCATTCTTTCTAGCTCGTATTCGGAATAATCCGCAAATGGCGAGGCCCGGTGACGTCATCGTGGGATATATGGCTCAATCCCTTCGCATTCTCCCGCATACCTCGGCTTCTCGTGGATGGTCTCCGTCGGGACATCCTCCGGGGTTGCTTCGCAACAAGGTTATGCATTACCGGTGGCTTTATCTCGGTGGCATGGTAGCCTTCCTTCTTCGATCTTCTTGAGATTTCCCCGGTCTCTTCGTTATCCTCGGAGCCGGCCTCCTTTCTTCGAGTTCCCGGCGAACCGGTATCCTTGTAGTATATGCACCGGTAGTAGCGACCGCCTCGTCGCGCCGGTCCGCTGCTAGTTTAGTTAACATCTTGCGGATACGGTGATTTTTATTTCTTCGCCGAGTTGCTCGTGAGAGTAGCTCTTCGTACTTCCCGAATCTCGTGGGTGCGGCGCCGACAAGACCGCCCTCTCGCCGTAGCGACTATAGTACATGATTCTCTTGTCCTCCTCGGTGTTTGTTTTCCTTTTCTTGTTGCTGGGCTGGTGGCTTGGGCCACCCACTTTCATTATCGTCCGATTGGGCAGTTCCTCTCGGTCAACTGGGACCCAGTCACCTTCCTCGTATTGCAGGCCTGTTGGTGCGAAGTCTGAGTCAATCTCTATTATCGCTCCATCTTTCACCCTCTTTTCGTCGAGTGCAAGGCTTACGCCATTTCTAAAGTTCAGGACCAACCGCCCGTTCAACATTTCCCTGTGAAAAGACAAGGAAAAGGATCAGGGCTGTACTAAGAACAAGAACATTAAGAAAATGTTTATTGGAGACAGAGTTTTCTTTTTTTTCTCTTTTTTTTTTTATTATTCCTTTTGTATTTTTAAATTCAACAGGAATGAAATGGGAAAAGATCAGAAAAAGATTTTGATTTGGAAGAGAGGATAAGGAAAACTTTATTATCACGATTTTATTTATTTTAACACATTTTTTTATTATTTTTGGGTTCGGACCCAGTCATAAGTAATTACTTCACCCGTGCTTCTAGGGATGAAAAAATTCATTCCTTCGAAACATTAGGTAGCGTAATACTTCTTCAAGTATAGTCCGTTGATCGGAAGCAAATGTCGTTCTCCTTGGCAATTTACTAGCTGGTAGGAGCCTCCTGAGTAGACTGCCTCAACCACAAACGGCCCTTCCCAAGTGGGTTCAAATTTTCCTCCTATCTTGTGGTGTGCAAGGATAGGTCTTCGAGAACGAGAACTAAGTCACCAACTTTGAAAGTTCTTGGGCGGACCCGACCGTCATGGGCTTGAACCATCTTAGCTTGGTATAGTTCTAAATTCGTCGCGCCGCAAGTCTTTTCCCTTCCAGTGCTTTCCAATTCCTCTAGTCGTAATTTGGCATTCTCTTTTGTCGTGATTTTGTTTGCAACTCGCAATTCCGAGTGAAGGAAGCCGGACCTCTAAGGGTAACACTGCCTCGGACCCATACACTAGAGCGTAAGGTGTAGCTTGAGTAGGAGTTCTGAAGGTTGTCCGGTAGGCCCATAAGGCTTCTAATAACTTCTAGTGCCAATTTCTCTTATTATCATCCAAAGTTTTCTTTAAAATTTGAACGAGAGTTTTATTAAAAGCCTCAGCCAGGCCGTTTGCTCTTGGGTAGTAAATTGTTGAATACCGCCAGTCAATTCCGTGTCTCCTGACAAAATTGTTGATTTGCGTGCTTCGAATGCCGACCCATTATCCGAGATGATCCCGCACGGCACTCCGAAACGGTAGACAACTTGGTTCTTGAAAACCGTAGCACGTGGTGTGCTTTCACTTCTCCGAGTGGAACCGCCTCGCCCACTTAGAAAAGTAATCTGTAGCCGCAAGAATGAAGCGATGTCCTTTTGAAGATGGTGGTTCTATTGGACCCACTATTTCTGTGCCCCAACATTCAAATGGCCACGACGCAATTGTCGAATGTAGCACATTTGGAGGTTGGTGTAGAACCACTCCGTGCACTTGGCATTGGTGACAGCTCTTGGCTATTTTCATGCGATCGGTCATCATCGAGGGCCGTAGTACCCTAGTCTTTTAATTTTCATTTTCATCTTCGGACCCGACTGGTGAGCGCCACAGAGTCCTAAATGCACCTCTTTAACAATTTCATGGGCCTCGGACCTGCTTAGGCACCTTAGCCACATTTGATCGAAAGACCTTCTGTATAACGTGTTGTTTATGAATGCGTAAGACAGAGTTCTTTTCTTGATCTGATGGGCTAACGACCTATCGTCTGGTAGTTTTCCTGTTTGCAGGTAGTCTATTAATGGTTGTCGCCAATCTTCCGTGTTTTCCGTCACCGCTCGCAACCGATTCTTCTTCTTTCTCGATTTGTGTATTGTGTCTATGTCGAGCCGTGATAGGACTCCGACGTCCGTGAACTGACACTTCCACTGATTCATCTTGCAAGCAGGCAAATTCTTTTGCGAGGCGGGCTAACGCGTCTGCTAAAGCGTTTTCTTTTCTGGGAATTTTGTAGATCGTCACATTCGGAATTTGTTCCAACAATTGTATGGCATACTGAAAGTATTGCTCGAGTCTTGGCTTTAAAATTCCGTATCGTCCGGCGATCTGTTGAATGATTAACTGCGAATCCCCGTAGATGTTGATGTTTGTTATCCCCATTTGAATAGTTAATTCCAGTCCTATTACGAGAGCTTCGTATTCTGCTTCGTTGTTTGTACACGGCTCTGTTAAGTGGTAGGAGTATCTTAACATCCCCCGCTCCGGTGTTATAAAGATTAGTCCAATTCCTGCCTTACCGGGCACTATCACTTGCGATTCTTCGTCTTTGTGTGCTGGAAGATGCTCCGTCGAAATATAATTCCCAACGTCGATCATCGTGGTCTTCTAAGTTCATTATTTGTTCATCCGGCAATTCATCATCGAGAGGAGATTCGCCGCAAAGGGTGTGCTGCGAGGAAGTCTGCTAGGACTTGTCCCTTTACGGCACGAAGAGGCACGAAAGTTATATCGAATTGCAATAATATCATTGCCCACCTGGCAAGTCTGCCAGAAAGTGTTGAACGGGTCATCAAGTATTGCAATGGATTAAATTTCGAGATCCGGTTGACCTTATGAGAAAGCATGTAGTGCCTGAGCTTTTGAGCGGCGAAGATCAGGGCCAAACAGTGCTTTTCAATCGTGGGATACTTTACTTCCGTCGGAAGTAAACGACGGCTTAGGTAGTAAAGAGCATTTTCTTTACCCTCATCATCGACTCGGCTAACAGGGCTCCGAGAGAGTCGTCTAAAGCCGCGATATAAAGTATCAACGGTCTACCTGCGACTGGGGCAGCTAAGACAGGAGGTGTCATTAAATATTGTTTAATGTCCTCGAAGGCCCTTTGGCATTTCTCTTCCCAAATAAATTTGGCGTCCTTTTTAACTAATGCCGAGAAAGGCTGACACCTACCTGACAAGTTCGAGATAAAGCGTCGAAGATATGCCAGCTTCCCTTGAAAAGATCGTAGTTATTTTAAGGTTTTGGGAGGTGGCATTTCTAAGATAGCTTTAATCTTTTCCGGGTCGATTTCAATTCCACGATGTCGGACAACGAATCCTAAGAATTTCCCGGAGGTGACGCCGAAGGCGCATTTTAAGGGATTCATCTTAAGGTTAAATTGTCTTAATCGTTCGAAAACAATTCTCAAATCATACAGGTGGTTTTCCTTTACATTGCTTTTGATGACCACATCATCCATGTAGCATTCGACTTTATTGTGGATGAGATCATCAAAAATTCTTGTCATCGCTCTCTGGTAGGTTGCTACTGCGTTCTTCAGTCTGAATGGCATTACTGTGTAGCAATATACTCCGATCGGCGTTCTGAATGCTGTAAGTTTTTCATCTTTTAGAGCCATTTTTATCTGGTTGTATCCTGAAGATCCATCCATGAATGAGAATATTTCATATGTTGAAGCAATGTCGATCATTAATTCTGGGATCGGTAGAGGGAATTCATCTTTTGAACATGCCTTGTTTAAATCTCTGAAATCCACACAAATTCCGATCCGACCATTCTTCTTCCCGACCGGTACCACATTGGCTAACCAAGTCGGGTATTGTTCTTCACGGACAAATTTGGCGTCTATTAGCTTTTTAACTTCAAACTATGATTTGTTGTTCAATTTCTAAACGCATTCTTCTCGGAACCTCGTCCGACCTGAATGAAGCAGGATCCACTCCTAGCTTATGGACTGCGACCTCTGGAGCTAATCCTGGCATCTCATCGTAGCTCTAAGCAAAACAGTCTTTAAATTTCATTAATAACTTGATTATTTCTTCGGAGTCTTCTTTATTAAGTAAGGAGCTAACAAAGGTAGGTCTAGGCTCTTCGCTAGTACCTAAGTTAACTTCCGTTAACTCATCTATTGTAAATTTGATCTCTTCTTCGAACTCTAGTGGAGCGTTTCCAATTTGTAAATCTTCAAGTTCTTATGTAGTTTCCATGCAGTTTTCATTAGACTCGCAAGTGACAACTAAGCAAAATTGAGTATCGTCAACTGATCCTACTGTGCCGAATCCGAGACCATGCTTTGAATTGGGTGGACGACCGGAGTTATTCCATAATTTTTCAAAATGTTGTGATTGACCTTTTGTCCATTATCGAGGTAAGAAACCACACTGAATTAAATTTTGAACACAGGGAGAGTACCACTCAAAAGACAATTCCATTAATTCGGAAGAAGTGACATCTTCAAATTGTACATTGTTTTCAGTTTTGGAGGAAGGAGCACCACGGTAGAATTTGATGGGCTTTGCACCGCCGCTACGTAACTCTTTGACCACCATACCCTCGATCTTATTAGAATGGATCGGGGTCAGTGTCATAGTATGTACATAGTGGTTAATCTTCTCGTACATCGATTTATATTCCTCGTTATTTTCATCTTCGAGGGAGATCCTGAATTGCGGCTTCTTCCGACTTATTGTCGCTGCTTCTTGCTTGATTTCTTTTTCTTCTTCAGAACTGTCTTCCCAATCAACATTGATGGCTCGTTTCTTTTGTCCAACTGTCTTAATGTCTCTGCCACGACCTCGTCCCTGGCCTCGACCTCGAATGCGAGTTGTGGAGAAACCTTCACCGTCTCGCTGTAAGGGAGCAGTGAGTGACTGTTGGACTAGAACTTCAGGTTCTTCGTCATCCCGAACTTCCTTTGCTTCATTCGTTATGGTATCTCTGGAGAAGATTGTTTTCTTCGGAGGTGCGTAATAAGTCGCATCTTCATGGATTCCAATTTCATGTACGGAGAATGGTTGTAAGTCACCTTTGATGCATTGTTCCCCTCCATCGTAGTATTTGATGCACTGATGTAGGGATGATGGTACCATCCGGTTTTCATGTATCCATGGTCGGCCCAATAGAGCGTTGAATGACATTTCTGAATCAATTATGTGAAATTTCGCGGTTGTCTTTGCTAAGTCACCGGTCTTCATTAGCAGTGTTATTGACCCGAGGGCTCTTTCTCCTTTCTGGTTGAATTCTCTTAATAACATTTTGTCCACTTCGAGCTCGCGAGCATCAATTTTCAAGTATGCTAGCGTTCGAAGATTCATTATATTGATTGATGCTCCCGGGTCCACCAATACTCTAGAGAGTGTAAACTTCCCAATTGTAACTGAAATGTACAACGGTCGGTTGTGGTCTGCTGTCCCAAGTAGTAGGTCATTGTCCGTGAAGGTAACACCTCGTTGTTCCTTTAAAGAGCAAACCTCATCTAAGGAATCTCCGGTCATTTGAGCTAAGCAAATTTCGGATCAAGCAAGGCCTCGATCGAGCTTCTCTCATCTCCTTTGATAAGATGAGAGCGTCGTAGATGCTCGGCTTGGTCTGGTAGTTTCCTAAGATGGGCTAGCACGTTGTAGTCCACTTTATTTTCATGTGTCTCGGTTTCTTCCCGAATGGGTATTTCTTCTGCCGAGGTTGGTTCTTCCTGAACAATCACCTGCTTTCCTTTGTCCTTTGGACCCATTCTCGGAGGTAGAACCCTTCCACTTCTTAAGTTGACTTCTGTAATTTCTTCTGAATCTAGTATTGAGTTTGCTGGTGTCTCCTCCTGAATCGGAATGACAAGTTCTTCCGGATTAGCTTCAGAGTCTGAAGGCTCTAACTCTATTGTGACTGGAGCTCCTCAAAACTCGCAAATAGATTCGTTGCTTGTTGAACTCTCGTAGCCTCCTTGGTGGATGTCTTCTTTGTCATTGTGATCGTCGAGATTGTGTATGATTTAAGAATTGTTATTTGTATCGGAATCGACGTCCGGATTAGGTTGGTTGTCGCTAATTACGAAATCGTTAGAAATAGTCAAAACGTAGCCAACGCCATAACCCTTATTATTATAAAATCCCACCAGAGTGAGCAAATAATCATACAGAGTCAGAGGTTCGAGGGATTTCTCCCCCGAATCAGAAACAACCATCCTAGGATAAGCAGCCCCTAGTCTAGCCTTAAGAGTCTCGGTCTTTTCTTCTTGATCAATTTTCTTCTTATCTTCAATCGTCTCTTGTTGAGGTGGTTCTTCTATCGCAAGTGATAGTGCCGACTTGACAGGTTTCAAACTCTGAATTGAGGCTCGTATCGAAGTGGTTTGGATGCGATCCAAAATCTTCTTCGAAGACTTTGTCCAAGCGGTAGTCCATCCATCATCAGTTGCATAGGGATCTATCTGGACAATGAGATCCGTCGAGATAACATTGACGGAACCTCCTTTCTGGGGTTCCTTCATGTATTCTTTCGGGATCGTTATGTTCCCTTTTCGGAGATTGTCGTTGAGCCAACTTTTGAAGGTAATACAATCTTCTATCTTGTGTCCAAGCATCCGGTGGTAAGGGCAAAAGTTGGGATCACCTTTCTTGTCGACTTCTTCCGGTTTCTTAGGCTCGGCGAGTTGGAAACCCGGAGTCTTCATCGATCGCGGATCATTTTTGGCACTCGCCTCATTCTCGAACGGATACTCCCTCGCTCGAAGCTCCCTTAACGTACGTTGTGGACGAGGCGGTTGTTCATACCGTCGAGATGACCGATAGCCGGGTCGGGGTTGCTGGTACTCCGTTGAATTTGTTGCGGCCGTTCAGGCGGTATTTGTATTGGCTGCTTGCCTTTATCGACTGCTGCGACGATCCTGGACTTCTTTTCAAAAGTTTTCACGGGCTTCTGTTGGTCTGTTTTGTCGGTGAAACTTAATTGCTTCGCCTCCTCTTGCAAGCTTCCGACCTTCCTTAACAACTTCTCGAAAGTCTTAATAGAAATCCCTTGAGGAGAAGTGCTATCGGGCCATGAATGCTTTTAAGTAAAATGCCGACTGCATGATGTTCTTGTAGCTGTGGCTCACACTTCATACTTAGATTCCTCCATCGAAGTATGTAGTCCACCAAAGTTTCGTTCGGCTTCTGCTTCTCTACCACTAAATCACCTATAGTGGTGTGGTGCCGAGCTCCGCAAATCGCTTCATGAAGAGGTTCTCTAATTCGAAAATGTCTTCACCGAACCGTTCGGTAATTCCGCATACCAATCAAAGGCAATCCCCGACAGTCGCCGACAAATTGTCCGAAGAGTAAAGCATCACTTCAGCCGGCATTGCAACAACTGGCACGAAAATGTGCAACATGCTGCCTGGGGTTTCCGGTTCCATCAAAGGTCTTGAACAGAGGTGGTACAAAGCATTTCGGATATTGGACATTGTCGAATTCTTCGGGGTAAGGCCTACCCGTCCGAATGGATGTCCCGCTCTTTGATTGTGCCAAGGCTTCTTGCACCTGCTGTTCCACCATGCTCTTGATATCCTTTTCCGGAATCATGCTTTGTATTGCATCCTTTTTAACTAATCATCCCCGTTGACGGATGTAATCTCCTTTCCTCCGTCTACAATGTGAATAACTTCTGGGGGTGTTTCTCTTTGGGGTTGAACCTGACTCTGGAGAGTGGCTAGGGCTGCAGCCATCTCTTCTATCCTCTTTGCCATTCGGGAGATCGTATCATCTTTCTCTTAAGCTGCATCCTCATCACTTCCGGCTCCTCTCTTTCTGTAGCTGCAGGAGCACCTTGTGAAGCTGACGAAGCTCGTGTTTCAACCATGTTAATTTCTGCATATTCATCATCCATGAATTCTGACGAGTAGACCTCATCTCCGAATTTTTCTTCTCTTTCTCTTGCTAATCGCTGAATATCAGTTCTTAGCTTTTCCATAGCATCTTCTAATGGTCTTTTCTGTACATCTTTGCAGTTGTCATGCGATAACTGTCGGGCTTCCTTCTCATGAGTCCCCTTCATTGCGGTAGCACTCTCTTCGGACTCAAGTCTCCTGACGAGACTTTCCTTCTCAGGTTGTTGTTTTAATCTTAATTGTCCCGTAGTGGGACGCCATACCATCCTTCTAGCAGCAGAAGGTCTAGGACCGGATGGTCTGTCAGCCAAATGCTGGAAGGTGGTATCCTCCCTAATTTGTAGTCCTGAAACAACGACAGGTGGACTAGCTTTCATTCTCTTATTCGGCTTTTTTGCAGCGATAGCAGGTTCTACTCACGGCCCAAGACGGGATTTGGCCGGCACCCGCCCTATCCTTCTTAAAATCTCTGATACAGGGCATTTTTCTTTCTTTGCTAACTTCTCTATCGTGTCCGGCCGAGCAAATGGCGTAATTCTAGCCCTTTTCTTACGGCCGTCGTTGTAATATGTGGGCTGAGGCAATGCAGAAGCAATCTTACGGACATTTTCCTCGTCCTCTGCGGCGGAGAGGGGATGGAACCTACTTCCTCCCAAAAGTGGTATGTATTCGAGCAAGCGGTGTATACTCGGGCAGTTCTGGGATTTCCTCCAGGAAAACAACTTCAGCAGCTCTGGCTTCTCTAGCAATCCTTCTACTTCTATTCCTCCTCTGAGTCCGTGTCAGTGGTGGAATTCTCGAGCTGGACCCGACCTCGAAAACGGAAGGTCTCACAGGAAGATCTGTACCCTCCACAGTTCATCACGCGTTCCGAATTTCCTTCCCTTTAGTCCGGCGAAGCCGGGTAGGTACGAGACAACTAGACCGGTGGGAGTAGCAACAACGATCCTTCCGCGAACAACGAGACTCCTCTCGGTTGGAATCTTTTGCAGAGGAGGGAATTCATGAGTCGACTCGAGGTTAAACTCAATCAACGGCTTCTCGCTTCCGGTACTTTGCTTGCGAGTGAAAAGAGAGTGACGTCGGGGATTTTGATGTCGGTGTCCCCGAATCCTTGTCCGAATCGAATGATTCCATTGTTAGGCGGTTCGTCCTCGAACACGAGCCGAGTCCAGTCCGTTGACGAAGGAGAAAATCAGCTTTGGGGCTTCCATTTCTCGCAGGCAGATTCCAAGTGTTAGTCCCCGAATCGTGCTTCTTCTTGTCGTAAAACTTATGACGAAAAAGAAAGAGTCCGAACACATTTCTGTTTATCTTAGTGTATTTGTAGTATTAAAAGAAAATTTATTTAGATAATTGTTTTTCAAAAAGATTTGTTCGTTAGGACAGAGAATTATTAAAAGAAGGAGAGTTGTAGGAAGGGTAAAGGAATTGATTAGGCACCGGAAAAGGAAGAGAAAGTCTTGCAGAAACTTCTCGACCCGCAAGACCGCTCCTAAACTAATACCTATTTGGGGTCCACCCCACCTCAGAAATGAGGTAAAAGGATCTCGGAACCTCTCTGTTTAGGGGTGTCTAAACAAAGGCTCCTAAATCCGAAAGGATGTTGGCTATACTCGTCCAAGGTAGAAATGAACACAGTATTCCAACGGAAAGAAGGGTAGTTTGATCCACTAGGGACATGGATACACTACCAATTTTTTTGAAAGCAGAATTATTTGATTAAAAATGGAGAGAGGAATTTCTCCCCAGCGGAGTCGCCAGAAATTGTCGGCATATTTTTAGGTTAGGTGTTTTATTTTGAAAAGGGGTCGCCTAACAGAAATTGTCGGCGAATTTAAGATTTTAAATTTAATTTAAATATATAGTTTAAAAGATAACATTTGATTTTGAAAGTAATTTTAAGTTTAAAAATTTTAAGATATGAAATCAAACCGATCTCACATCCCAAATAGTTTATATAAACGAGCACCGCACCACAAACCGTGTATCTATCCCGAAGAATAGACACACTGCTCGATGATGGGGCTCGATTAAATAAACTAGAAGATTTGTGACATCCGTTTGGTCTCGCGAACCAATTTTATAAGCCGACAAGTTCCCCCGCTTAATACAAAGAAATTAAGCAGTGGTTTATATTACCCGGGTTCTTAAAGTTCCCTATAAGGGCAAGCCCTATAGTTAATTACATCTTAAATGACGGGAATCACTTAAGAAAACTCTCGATAATAATCAGCAATTCCGCTCTCAAGAATTTCAAAGTTTAAGTTTTCAAGGGATTGAATTTTGGAATTTCAATAAGGAATGGATCAAATTTGGAACATTTTGTTTTGGGAATTCAAAGGAAGAAAGGTAGAAGAAATTACAGATTCGAAGCGAAGTTCGGTAATTTCCCGACTATCCTATTGTTTGGCTTGAATTTAGGAAAGTCCTAATGTTTATTTAATTTTTTGATCTTGCCAATTTTAATTAATTAGGACTTATATTCGTATGATGTGATCACATAAATAGCCTCGAAGATGTGAGGGTTTATGTCGTATCGGACGACTACCTCGGAATCCTAAGACCGGTTAGGGCTTAATTTGCAATGCAAATGCCTAACAAAAGGTCGAGGATTTATGTTGCACTAGGCAAACTACCTCGAAGTCCTATGGTTTAGTTATTTAATTCTAAGAAATGTTTAGCTGATGTAGAGTTGTTTTGCTGACGAAGATGGCCGTGCTGCCCACTATGCTTCGAGCTCCTTGTTGTTGCGGAGGTTTAGAAATCATAAATCAGGAGATGAGAGAAGTGTTTTGGTTTAGAGAAGGTCTTAATTTCCATAGTGTTTTCTATGCTTTAATTAAAACAAATCTTAAAGTTGATTATAACGACACCGGTTAAGATCCCACGGTTCCATCCTTCCGGCATCGTTATTTTTATCGGATTCACTTAGTACGGATGAATTTGCTAAACTCAACTAAATGAGTTCCACACTTTCATTTAGACCGTGGGAAATCCCGTTAGCAACACGTAGGTTACATCATCCGAGGTATTCCCGATCATCCAACAAGACGTTTTAATTTAGTTGTAGTTGTAGTTTTGTTGTTCTATTTGTGATTAAATTTTGAGTGGTTTTATATTTTGAAATGTTGTGGTGGTGAATTTTATCTTGTAATGATTTTTAATTTAGTTTTGGTTTCAGTTTTAGGGACTATCCTAAAGGTGTGGGTTTTCATGCAACAGTTGTTTATCATGCAAGAAAAGTAAGTGCGATGCAATTGCAATAAAGTAAATTGCGATAAAATAAAAGCGTACCTGGAGGGTCTTCTCGTCATCCTGAGCTGCACTTAAAACACATATCAGAGCATTTAAGTATTCCAACAAGTACCTAGGTAAAGCTAAGGGAAAGGTTTTGGTTTTCTACCAAGTTCCTAATCCTATAGCTAGTCACCACCTATGACGTCTAGGTTCTTGTGTTTTGGTTTAAGGACGATTTTCTTCATCAAAGAACAATTAAGTTCAATTGTTCTTATAAATATCCTATCTTATTGAGGAAGTGCTTAAGATGAGTCTTAAAACATCTTTTCAATACCTCTAGGATTGTTTTAAGTCCAAGAGAATTTAATTATACAAGTGAATTAATCGTCAAGGAGTTCAAGTTTTGTTCTCTTGCTTAGTGAACTAGGACATTTGAATATCCTATAAGTGAAGTAACACTTCACTTAATACTCCGTTTAGGAATTATGACAACAAGAGCTTTTGAGGGCAAATTGATGTTCAAGTGATTTGTGATTTAATTTAATTTCAATTAATGGGTTTAAGTTTAGAATAATGTTCAAGTTGTTTTAGATTTATTTTGAATTCTTTATGTCTTAGGTGATGTTATATTTAATTCAATTCAATTTAATTTAATTTTAATTTAATTTAATTTGGTTTAGTTTTAATTTTAATTTAATTTTATTTTTAATTTAATTTTAATTTTATTTTAACTTGATTTTATTCTTTTATTTAATTTAATTTAATTTAATATATTTTAATTTAATTTAATTGAATTTAGTTTAATTTAATTTAATTTAATTTAATTTAAATTTAAATTTTAATTTAATTCAATTTAATTTAATTTAATTTAATTTAATTTTAAATTTAATTTTATTTTAATTTTAATTTAATATTTTATTTTTAATGCTTTAAGGATGATTTAATTTTAATTGTTAAAATATTAATTTAATTGAAATCTTATAAGGATTTAATTTAAATGTTTTAACTTTAATTTAATTTAATGATTAAGTCTTTTAGCATTTTAAATCTTGAATTTGGATTATCATTTTAATTAGGAATTAAATATTATTGTGGTGATTAATTTGGGGATTCTTAAATTAAAGAACAAATCTCCTCCTAATAGTATCCCTGTTTTAATAATTCCAATTTTTTTATTATTCTTCCAAGTTTAATTAATTATTTAATTAAGGTTTATTTTAATTATTTTCAAATTATTTGGTAGGTTTCTACCCTTTAACTACCTAAGTTTCAAGCATCCAAAATCAACTTAGTATCAAAAATTTTACCCACCCTTTTAATTAAACCTAAAATTTTTAATTATAGGTTAAAATTTTAATTATCATTTTGCCCTTTAAACTTACTAATTCCATAACTCACTAAATTGAACTTAAATGAATTTGAAATTTTTATGTGACTTCACTCATATATCAATCAAGACATTAGAGGAGAAAAGGTGATTTTTCTGTATTTAATTTATTTATGTAATTATTTTTGGTGGAAAATAAGGGTTTTTCAAGGAAAATTCAACATCATGACCAAGGGAAAGTTTCTATCCTTAAGAAAATTATGGGACATTCCTAATGACCAGAGGACCACTTGGACCAATTTTGGTGATTTTTTGAATTATATTATTTTTATTATAATTATTTTGAGTTTTGGAGTATTAATTAATTTAAAAAAAAAAACAAGGTTGAAAAATGAATTTTATATTTTTCAAAAATCTCTCTGATATCAAGGAAACCAGAGAACCAATTTTTATAATTTTTTAATTTTTCTTTGATTTATTAGAATTATTTTAGTGGAAATGCTAGAAAATACATTTTTTTTAATTTTAAATTTACCTTAGGGCTTTAAAATTTGATATCTCATCATAGAGACTTAAGAAAAATATGGGGTTTATTCCTGAGTAATTAAAATTCAAAATGTGACATATTGGTGAATTTTATTATTTTTGTGATTTTTATTATTTTTTAATTATTAAAAATATTAAAATAATGCAAAAAATCAACTTTTTGGAAAATTGCAATTTTAATTTTCTTAAATTCTCCTGATATCGAGAGGCTCCAAAACAAATTTGGTGAATTTTTTAGAAGTATTTTGAAAGTTATGAATTTTTGAAGTTTAGGTTTGGCTAAATGGCTTAATTAACCCATTTGATATGCTTAACAAAGTCCAATTGACTTCAAACTTTTATGGGGGGTTCCTCTGATCCTAAAGGTCAGTGGAGAATTTATTTCAAGTCAATTTGATGTATGATTAGCTCTAATTAATTAAAGCTCTATTTTGTGTGTTTAAGCCAATTAGGATTATTCCAAGTGAGTTAACTCAAAACCTATTTTCCTAGGGTCCTCTGGTCATCAGAAACATCACCAAATTTTCCTAGCATTTATTTCACAACATGCTAATTATTGGAATTAAAATACTCAGAATAGTGACCTAGAATTGAAAAATCAATAACTCTTCATAGGGATGGCCTCCGACTTTGGAAAATTCGGGGAATGTCCCCAAATTCGGAGGCTTCAAAAGCCCTATGGTCTCATGCCATGGTGAATTGTATACATACATGGAGAATTAAAAATGTGCGGAGAGTAAATAAATCATTAAAAATCAAATATTCAATGAAATTAAATGATTTCTTTTCCACATTATTCTCCTCTCGTTCACCGAGCAAGAGGTATTTTTATTTTATTTTTAGGATTTTCCCTGCACAAAGTTATGAATTTTCTAAGTTCCGGTAATTAAATAAATAAGAAAAATCCCTATTTTTCTACTTATCCACGCGGCGCCACGCCATCCTCGGCAGCCTCCGAAGGGCCACACGGCGCACTCGATTCGGCGCCGCCATCCGACTCGGTGCTCCGGGGCCCGCGGTTCATGTACCATCACGCCGTCCGGCTCGATCCAGACCGTCCGCTCGATACACGCTCGATCCGACGGCTCCCAGTCATCGTCTACGACTGGTGTGCACCCGTGACCGTCAACCTTCTAACCCTAATTTCTCACTCGATTCTCAACGGATTTTTGTGTTCTTATGCTCTATGGATTTGTCTCGAGGAGACGAACACATCCATACGGTAAACATGCATTGAAATTGATTCAAATTAAATGGAGAACCTCTCGTAAGCTCGGGAAGAAGAGTGAGTCCATACCTTTGCTCAGAGAAGTGAAGCTTCGATCTGAGAGTTGTGTCACCTTCGATTGGGTCCAAGCGAGCTCCAGATGAAGTCCCTTGGCCTGGTGAATTATCTAGGTATGATTTCGACCACAGCCGATTTCAACTTTTGGAGTCTGGAACAGGTGGGTGGCCTGGAGAGGGGGCTTTCACTGGGAACTCCTTCTCTTGGTCTTGTGCAGGTGTGGGTGAGTTTAATTTGACTTTGGTGGAGGATTTGGGAATGTCTTGTTCTGACCTGAGAATTGAGCTCCAAAAGTGAGCTCAATTAGTGGGGATTAGGGAAATAGAACAGTGGGGATCAAATTCTCTAAGTGTGGGGGAGAGTCTGGAGTGATTTTGGCAGAGTTTCCTTAAGGTTGGTTCAGCACCTCTTCATGGCCGAGAGGGGTGAGGTTTAAATAGGAGAGGCTGGAGGGCCTCCCGTGGGGTTTAAGGCTTGGGATCGAGCTCGCTCCATACAAGAGAAGAACAACCATGCTCGTTCAATTGGGCTGGGACACTTCAGCAAGGGGGAATTTCAATGTTGGCTCACATGTGAGCTTTCGGCCATGGTGTTTTCCGGCGGCCTGGTGGCTGGCCGGCCAGGCATGAGTCACCATCTTGACCAGGGAGGTCAGGGCTTGGCAATGGTGAAGTCAATTGGTTTGGACATGTGTAAAGGAGTTGGATCAAAATGGCATGGGGGCATGGCTATTTTGGCTCTAAATGGGTCAACCCATCCTTTTGGGCTAGGTGCACCACCCAAGGCTTGGTTTAGGCTGAAGAGAAAGTGATTTGGATCGGCTTGATTAGTGGGGTCAAGTCACAATCCAAGTACAATTAGGATTAAACATGGTTTAGGGGAGACATGGAAATGGTTAATCACCTTAAGGGAATGTGGAAAGGATCTCCTCCTTTTGCCCAATGTGGTAAGGTCACATGTGAACAACTCACATGGCTTGCATGTGGCTTAAGAGTGGCTTCATGGCTTACTTATGTCTTAGGATAAAGCTTGGTCAATTTCATGGAAGTAGAATTTAGGAATTTTGGTATTTTGGTGGAGAATTTTCATGAAGCTTGATTTGGAATGGTTTAATGATGATTTTGAAACTTAGGTGTGATTTTGATTAAATGGATGATATGGAGAAATGTCATGTGGGCTTTGTATTGAAAACTTGGGCTTTTGAAATGGTCTTGGGAGGCTTTTAAAGTGGTTTAAGGAAGTGGGCCTTTAGGTTTGAAAATGAGCTTTTAAAAAAAATGCAATGGGCCATGCCAAATAAATGTTGAGTTTTGTCTAAGGATGTGTCATGATTGATTTGAAACAAGTTTGGAGTGATTTGGGTTTGAATTGGGTTGAATTTCGGCTTTTTTGGTAAAGTGGCCAATGGTAGGCCAAATTGGGTTAACTTGGGCTAATGTTGGGCTAATGTTGAAATTGGTGTAAAATTAATGTTGAGGAATGTTTGTAGGGTTGTTTCAAAGAGGTTTCAACTTTGGTTGGGTTTGGATTTTGGGGTTTGGGCCTATTTGGGTTAGGTTTAGATGTAGGCCCATGTAAGGAGTTTTGGCTTTGGGTTGAATTTGAGTTGGGTTTGGGTTCAAATTTTGGGCAAATTATGTTATTGTTTTGTTTTTTGGGATGTTAGGGAAGGTTTACAAAAGGTTTGGGGTCAATTGGAGTTGAATTGGTTTGGTTTGGGCTAAGTTTGGATCATGGGTCCAAATTGGGCTTTAAAGTCAAAAGTGAAATTGGATTCAAATGCCAATCAAATTGGGCTTGGATTTGGTCTAGATTGGTGTTGGGGATGTTTAATTGAAGTTTAGAATTGAATTGGACCAAAATTTGGGTCAATTGGGTAGGTTTGGTTTGACATTGGGTTCACTTTGGGTTAAAATGGGTCAAATTGGGAATTTTGACAAAAGTGGGGTAAATTGACAAAATTGGCCCATGGTGTAGTTGGACAAAATGAAATTGGGAATATTTGGGATTTTCTGGGAATTTTCTGAATTTTTGGATTTTTGGGTCAAGAGGGGCATTTTTGTAATTTGGAGGGTATTCGGGGTATTTTTTGGAGTTTTGAGTATTTTGGGTAAAAATAGTCAATTTGAGTGGTGGGAGAATGTTTGAGATTGATTTTGAGGAATTTGGGTGATTTTGGAGAATTTTGAAAAATTTGGGTAATTTCAAGTGTTTTGGGTAGGCTAAGCGGGTCTGGGGTCCCGGGGGTCAAAAATTGAAAATTTAGAAAATTGAAGATTGGGTAAATGTAAGTGGGATGAAATCATTTTGGTTGAGCCATGAAGCCATATCATGCCCACATGAGCCATGAAGGGACTCATTTGAGGCATTCACTATGGTGTTCCTAACCCTCTTAGCCAAGGGCTTAGGGGTTAAGGACCATCCATGTGAATCACCTGCATGAGTCAGGAGGTCAAGTTGGGTATGGGTGTGGTTTTAGGAGGTGTGTGAAAGTGTAGTGTGTGTGTAAGTCAACCCTTCATCAGACCAGACCACCCAGGGCAGTCCTAAGGCTAAAGAGTCCTATAGGAGCTCATCCTTTAAACTTCCACATTTGATTTCAACCCTCTAGGTGATTAGGGGTATACAATCAAGCTTGTGGGGTTTGCAAGGAGTCAAGAGGTGTTTGGACTTCTAAAGGGTGGGTTCCACTTCTAGTCCTCTAAGATAGTCAAAGGAAAAGCCTAAGGCTAGATCCTAAATACTAAAGAGAGAAAAGAAGACCTCATCAAAAATGAGGTCAACAGTTTTCATTTAAGTTTTAGTGTCTTTTTCCAATTTTAGGTTTGAAGAGTTTTAGGTTGTTTACGATTTCTTAAGATTTTTATGTCATTTCATGTCAAAATCTTAAGTTTGATGCCTTTTGAACCTAAAGTTTTAAATTTGATGTGTTTTGATTTTAGATTAATTATCGATTGAATCTAAAATTTTATTAAATTTGAGAAATTATGTTTGATATTTGATTAAATCTAGGAATTTAGATTCATTTTTTTTTTAATTTAAAGATTTAGATCTAATGATTAGATTCAATGTCATAAATTAGACTTTAGAATCTTAGATTCAGTGTCTTTCAAATCTAATGTTAAGTCTAATTACAAAATCTAACCTCAGTTAGATTTTAAAATTTTGGATTCAATGTCATTTGAATTTATAAAAAGTGTTAAGTTTAATATAAATTAAACTTAAATAAAGTCATTTGATAATCAGATTCAATGTCGTTTGAATCTAAATTTTTTTTTTATCTTTAAAGTAGTTCTAAATAAATATTTTTGTTTTGAATCTAAATAAAGTCATTTGAATTTAAAATGGGAGTTGATCTTAAGTTCATGTCTATTAACTTGAGTTCATGTCTGTTTGAACTTAAGTTAATAATGTTTATTTAAGTTTGATTTACATCAAATTTTGATTTAAATTAGATTTTTTTATTTTTTGTCGAAATAAGTTCAATTTAGATCTGAATCTTAAGTTCGATTTAGATTGCGCTTAACGTTCAACTGGGTATAATTTGGATAAGGTTTAATTGATTAATGTACTTAACCCTAGATTTCCAAATTAGTTCAATTAAACCCTAATGTTGAGTTAGAACGCCATATAACATACAAAGGAAATCATTAAAATAAGTCAATTTAGATTGAACTTAATTAAGTTCGATTTGGGTCAAACTTAAGGTCAAGTTGAGTTTGATAAGTTCAATTTTTATTGAACTTAATTTTGAACTAAGTTCGATCTGAGTCGAACTTAATGTTGAGTTCAGTTTGATTTAAGTTAGGTTCAAGTTAAGTTGAATCTAAACTTAAGTTTAACTAAAAGTCAATATGGGTTGGACTTGAATTTGAATTAGGTTTGGTTAGGTTCAAGTTAGGTTGAGCCTAAACTTAAGGTTGACTTAAGTTCAATATAGGTTGAATTTAAGTTTGATTTAGGTGTGGTTAGGTTCAACTTTAGTTGAACCTAAACTTAAGTTTTGAGTTAACTCTTGTTAAAAAAAACTTAATAAAGGTTTAGGTTTTATTTAAATAATACTAGAAGGTTAAATAAGTCTAATTAGATTAGACATAATTAGAATTTGAAGACCATTCAAGTGTTATTTAGGTAGAACTTAAGGTTTAATTAAGTCTGATTTAAATTATACTTAACTGAAATTTAAAGTTATTTAAGCCTAATTTAAGTAAGGCTTACGTTTGATTAAACCTTGTTTAATTATTGTTTAATAATTTTATTAAGCCTAATGAATTAGACTTAAGTAAGGTTTAGGATTGACTAAACCTTAGTTGGTTAAGGTTTAATAGCTTAATTAAGTTTAATGTGATAGACTTAATTATGGTTTAAGATTGATTAAACCTTAGTTGGTTAAGGTTTAATAGTTTAATTAAGTCTAATGTGATAGACTTAATTATGGTTTAATCTAATAGGTTTTAAATTAATTAGACCTAATTCAAACAAGATTTGATTGATTAATTGGACTTAATTAGAGTTAAGTCTAATTGATTTATGGTTAAGTAAACCTATTCTAGGTAAGGTTTAATTGATTAATTAGACTTAATTAGGGATTAAGTCTAATTGGATTAGGACTAATTAAACCTAATTTGGGTAAGGTTTAATTGATTAATTAGACTTAATCAGGGGTAAGTCTAATTGGTTTAAGAGTTAATTAAACCTAATTTGGATAAGGTTTAATTGATTAGTTAGACTTAAATAGGGTTAAGTCTAATTGTTTTAGGATTAATTAAACCTAATTTGCATAAGGTTTAATTAATTAATTAGAATTAATTAGGATTAAGTCTAATTGGTTTAAGAGTTACTTAAACCTAATTTAAGTAAGGTCTAAGTTTATTAATTAGGTTTAATGTGGTTAAGTCTAATTAGGATTTAAAGATTATTTAAACATGATGTAAGTAAGTTTTAAGTTGATTAATTAGGTTCAATGTGGTTAAACCTAATTAGGATTTAAATATTACTTAAACCTAATGTAAGTAAGGTTTAAGTTGATTAATTAGGTTTAATGTGGATAAACCGAATAAGGATTTAAAGATTATTTAAATCTAATGTAAGTAAGGTTTATGTTGATTAATTAGGTTTAATGTGGTTAAACCTAATTAGGATTTAAAGATTACTTAATCCTAATGCAAGTAAGGTTTAAGTTGATTAATTAGGTTTAATGTGGTTAAACCTAATTAGGATTTAAAGATTACTTAAACCTAATGTAATTAAGGTTTAAGTTAATTAATTAGGTTTAATGTGGTTAAACCTAATTATTATTTAAATACTTAAACCTAATGTAAGTAAGGTTTAAGTTGATTAATTAGGTTTAATGTGGTTAAACCTAATTAGGATTTAAAGATTATTTAAACCTAATGTAAGTAAGGTTTAAGTTGATTAATTAGGTTTAATGTGGTTAAACCTAATTAGGATTTAAAGATTATTTCAACCTAATGTAAGTAAGCTTTAATAAATATTACTAAAACCTAATGTAAGTAAGGTTTAAGTTGATTAATTAGGTTTAATGTGGTTAAACCTAATTAGGATTTAAATATTACTTAAACCTAATGTAAATAAGGTTTCAGTTGATTAATTAGGTTTAATGTGTTTAAACCTAATAAGGATTTAAAGATTATTTAAACCTAATGTAAGTAAGGTTTAAGTTGATTAATTAGATTTAATGTGGTTTAAACCTAATTAGGATTTAAAGATTATTTAAACCTAATGTAAGTAAGGTTTAAGTTGATTAATTAGGTTTAATGTGGTTAAACATAATTATGATTTAAAGATTACTTAATCCTAATGTAAGTAAGGTTTAATTTGATTAAAAAGATTTAATGTGGTTAAACCTAATCTGGATTTAAAGATTACTTAATCCTAATGTAAGTAAGGTTTAAGTTGATTAATTAAGTTTAATGTGGTTAAATCTAATTACGATTTAAATATTACTTAAACATAATGTAAGTAAGGTTTAAGTTGATTAATTAGGTTTAATGTGGTTAAACCTGATTAGGATTTAAAGATTATTTAAACCTAATGTAGGTAAGGTTTAAGTTGATTAATTAGGTTTAATGTGGTTTTAAACCTATTTAGGATTTAAAGATTATTTAAACCTATTGTAAGTAAGGTTTAAGTTGATTAATTAGGTTTAATGTGGTTAAACCTAGTCTGTTTTTAAAGACTACTTAAACCTAATGTAAGTAAGGTTTAAGTTGATTAATTAGGTTTAATGTGGTTAAACCTAATTAGAATTTAAAGATTATTTAAACCTAATGTAAGTAAGGTTTATGTTGATTAATTAGGTGTAATGTGGTTCAACCTAATTAGGATTTAAAGTTTATTTAAACCTTATGTAAGTAAGGTTTAAGTTAATTAATTAGGTTTAATGTGGTTCAACTTAATTAGGATTTAAAGATTACTTAAACCTAATGTAAGTAAGGTTTAAGTTGATTAATTAGGTTTAATGTAGTTAAACCTTATTAGGATTTAAAAAAAACTTAAACCTAATGTAAGTAAGATTTAAGTTGATTTGTTAGGTGACCTAATTAGGATTTATATTTATATTAAACCTAATGTAATTAAGGTTTAATAGGTTAATTAAGTTTAATATGCCTTTAAACTTAATTATATTTTGATTTTGAATTAATTAAGTCTAATATGTCTTTTAAACTTAATTAAGATTTGATTCTGTGTAGTGAAATCTAAAAGGTTTTGACTAAGTTTAATGTGTGGTTAAACCTAGTTAAATTTTCACTTTGTCTTAATCCTACTTTAATTAAGGATTAATGAGGTCAATTGGGATTAATATTGAATTAACCCTAATTAAGTTTTGATATGAGTCCATTGAGTGTTTAAACTCAAATTTAACTTAAGTCATAATAACATGAATTAAATAATTTTTTAGTTTTAAAGGTGTTTTAGGGTTTTAATTTTTAAGATTTTTAACTTTAGTAAAAGAAACATCATTTTAAAAAAAGAAAGGTTAGAATATGTCATTTTAGGGTATAAATTTGTTCCCCCAAATTTCTAACCAATTATCAATTTAAATTTCCTTTTTTTTTTTATTTTTAGAATTATTATTTAGAATAATTACTAAATCTCATGAAAATTAGAAAATGTTCCCCTAAAGTATTTTCCTGTCCTTGGAAAAGTCAGGGATTGTTTCTAAAGTGATAAAAATTATCCCCTTAATTTTTCATATTTTTCTGACTTATAAATAATTTTTAATAATTAAAATACTTCAGAGAGTATTTAATTAAATAAAAATTAAAAATAAATAAAAAATTAAAAATTTCATATCCACATTATTCTCCTCACTTTCCTGAGTCCAAGGGTATTTTCGTCAAAGTTTTATGATTTTTTTGTGTCAAGATATGGACTTTTGAAGAGTTTAAGGTTATTCTGATTTAATTAAATCATTAATTAAACTAGAAAAGCCACGGGGTGACGCGTATCCTCGTACTCGTTAAAAAGCACTCAATCAGCTGTGGAGATCTAAACAGCGAAGCAGGCGGGATTTAATCTTAACCGTCCATTTCCAAAACACGTGAACAGATGGGTGAGGTTCATCATCTTCATCTCCTCCGATCCCGCAGGCCATCCTTCGTCTAGGATTAATATTTCACTCGATTTTTGATGAAATCGAGTGATTTTTGATCCTATAGCTTTGTCTTGAGGAGACAAGGACATCCATAAGGCTTTGTAAGGGTTTTGAAATGATTTCTTTCACAAAGTCTGAAACCCACGACCATTGGTGGGGAAAATCCATACCTTAGCCACAGTCGATTTGACTTTGATTTGAATGGTTCTGGAGCTTCGTCTCCTCCTCAGGAAGCTTTCCTCAAGCCATTTTGGATTGAAATCAAGTTTGTATAGGAGTTCGATCTCAGGTGCTCGGTTTGAATGAGCTTTGCCAATTTTTAGCCTTAAGGTTATGGGAGTGGCCAATTTGAATTGGGCTTGTCCTTACACAGTCCCTAGATGGATTTAGGACAGTTAATTTGGTGTTTTGTAGAGTTTGGTTTCATACTCTTATTTTGCCTTGGTTTTAGGCTTCTCGGATTGACCCAATTGGCTTGTTGCACCGGGTTTAGAGGCCTGATTTCTGTTGAAATCAGTTGCTTAGGTCCTAAGGAGCATGTTTGCTGTTGGGAGCTAAGGGAGATATGCAATGGTTTGGGATTTCCTAAATGGTCTCTCCTCGTTCTATCTTCTTCTCTCTTTTCCTCATGTGTTTGGGTTTACCCCATTTATAGCCATGGCAACGGCTATGGCTGAGCTAGACTTGTCTAGGGAAGTTGCTAGCTTCTTCATTAATGCCTAGGGGTAGGTTTTGCTAGCTTCTTCATTAATGCCTAGGGGTAGGTTTTAGGCTAGGATCATGATGAATTGTCATTTTCCATGCTTAAACCTCAAGAGGTTAACCATGGTGAGGAAGAGTGAGATTCTCTTTATTCTCCCATGGCTTCCGTCATTAATGGGCTTGGGAGGTGAGGGTGGCTATCTAGTATTGATATGAATCCGCCTCCAGTACATAATCCAATTTGCACCTCTTAATTTTTCAATGAGGATATGACACTTAAACTTTTCCTCTCACATTTCCATGTTTTAGCCATGATGGCTTTCAAATTAACAAGATGAGCTCTCTATTTGATGAAATAGATTTGTTTTATCTCTATTGGGTATAGGGGAGGTGTGTGATGACTCAAAGAGGCAAGCCACTCATCATCCAACATGTCACTTAAGGTTTTGTGAGGGGGTGACATATAAACCATATTTTCTTTAATTTCCCATTTTTAGTATTTATTAGATCATCTCATGATCTGGGGATGATGTAAATGCTGATTTTCCTTCATTGGGTAAAATTTGAGGTGCTTGACGAGTCACCAAATTTTCTTCCAAAAGTTCATGAGTGAATGACACCTCACTTCCTTTCATAATTAAAGTGTCATCAGGTGATATGTAATGGGTCACCTAATGGTTGAATTTATCTTTAATGAGTCTCATGGGTCATTTGGAACCTATATGAGGTCATCATGATGTAATAAAAGGACTTGGATAATTGAAAACCATTTATTGTGTCATAAATGGTGTCATATGTCAAATTTCATTTTCTTAGCTTTTAATTATTTTTTCATTTTTTAATTAATTATGTCATTAATTAAAAATATTGGAAATTATATTATTGGCCAATAAATTAATCAAAATAGTTATGAAATTAATTATTTAATTAATTTAAATATTTTTATTATTTTTAGTTCAAAATTAAGCATGGTCATGTTTATGGCTTTTAATTATATTTACATTTTTAATAAATTATGTCATTAATTAAAAATATTGTAAATTATATTATTAGCCAATTAATCAAAATAATTTTGAAATTAATTATTTGATTAATTTAAAAATTTTATCATTTTTGGTTCAAAATTAGGTATTTGGACTAAATTTGATACATATTGACTAGGGTTGACCAATGTTAACCTAGGTTGATCCAAGTTGACTCAAATTGACTAATTATAGTCTGAGGATGTGCAATATAACATATTCAACCTTGTCATGGATGATTTGGTCATAAAGTCGATGGATTTTGTCATTAAAGGTTTAATTTGGTCAAATCGACCAATTTTGTGGTTTAAATCAATCCAAAGGTCAGCGTGTCAAACTAGTCATGTCAATGTCTGTTTTTGAAGTCAACTTTATGATCAAGGTGTATGGGTTAGCCATTTTTAATCAATTTTTTTCCCTATTTGGGTCAAGGGTTGACTAAAGTTATCTTAATGGTCATTTAATGTGTTTTGTTGGTTAAATGAATCATATTTGACCATTTTAGTGTTTTGATTGACTTGGTAGTCAATGATTGATCTTTGAGTAAAAAATTAATTAATTTCTCCAAAGTTGTTTTCTAGGTCAAAAGTTGGCTCATTGGATCATAATTGGTCATTAGGTCAGAATTGACCATTTTGACCAAAGTTGACTTTTGGGTCAAAGGTTGACCTATTGGGTCAGTAGGTTTGATCATTGGGTCAGGATTGATCATTTTGACCAAAGTTGACCTTTTGGGTCAAAGTTGACCTTTTGGGTCAAAGTTGACCTATTGAGTCACTAAGGTTGATCAAATCAGGGTTTGTTATTATTGATTGGATCATTTAAAATTATGATTTGGACTAAAAAGAACTTATTATATTTTTACCCTAGTCATTAGGGTTAATTGTCATTGAGACCTTTACAAAAGTGAGTCAACAAAGGGCCCCTAATATGTGTGGAATACTGGATAGGTTTACCGCACATATTGGCGTTGATCGAAATAGTCTGAATATCCATTATCAATTTATTAGGAAATGCGTCATTAGGAAATAGGATGAATGTCATGTCATCCTTAAAAAAATGTCAGATATTTGTACATCGGTTTTTTGAGATAGCCATTGGAATGTCGTAATTTTTATGTCAGAAAAAGATTTATATTTAATTACTAGAAAGAGGGAAGATGTTATATCGTCTCTCAGAGATGTCAAATGTCGAGTTATAGGAATTCCATAATTTCCATGTCATGAAAGGACTTATATCCGATAACTATATAGAGAGAAGATGTCATATCATCTCTCAGAAATGTCAAATGTAGAGTTATAGGAATGCCATAATTTTCGTGTCAGGAATGGACTCATATCCGATAACTATATAGAGAGAAGATGTCATATCATCTCTCAGAGATGTCAAATGTCGAGTTATAGGAATGCCATAATTTCCGTGTCAGGAAAGGACTTATATCCGATAACTATAGAGAGAGAGGATGTCATATCATCTCTCAGAGATGTCAAATGCTGAGTTATAGGAATGTCATAATTTCCATGTCAGGAAAGGACTTTTATCCGATAACTATAGAGAGAGAGAGGATGTCATATCATCTCTCAGAGATGTCAAATGTCGAGTTATAGGAATGCCATAATTTCCATGTCAGGAAAGGACTTATATCCGATAACTATAGAGATAGAAGATGTCATATCATCTCTCAGAGATGTCAAATGTAGAGTTATCGGAATGCCATAATTTTCGTGTTAGGGAAGGACTTATATCTGATAACTATAGATGGAGAGAGGATTATTCTTAAATAAGAATATATCCTTTTGGGACTCCAACTGGGGATTTGACCTATATAGGTCAAATAATTCTTCTCATATTAAATATCATAAGTTATTCATCATATCATTTTAGTTCATTTCGGCACTCTTGGACCTGACGATGTATTATAGTCAACTGGGAAATATTTCACAAGATATTATTTCACACCTAATAATGTACATAGGTGGTAGGAGTTAACAGTACTTCATGTATTAAACAATACACACCGCAAACTATTTGTGCATTATCATGTCAAAAGTTCTCAGATACAGCTAGATCTTCCATAAATATCTAACACTCCGAGACATTGTTTATTGCATATGTCTTAGGTGTTTAGATATTCATACGGTCATGGTAGCTCTAAGGGTTGTAGCCCCTACTGTTCTGGTATTGGTTGATATCCATCGGGATGCTTTTTAGGGTGCATCCTTCTCAATGTTATTGATATGCGCTGTCAACTCACACTTGGTATACAGTGCTTCGAAACATCAGCTCCATTGCCTTGCAAGACTAAAACTGATCCTCGTGGTAAGAGAATCTGATAAGATCCACAAAATTATCAAGACCCGCAATTTGTATTTCTCTCCCAAACAGAATAGAATACATGTTCATGAGAGAGAGAGTGCAAAAGGGTCTTTCAAAATCACGACTGTCAGTATGAGGTGGTATATAGTCACCTTCCTCATATATATTTATAATGCAACTATCTGGAACACAATTAGTAGGCAATATATTCCATGTCATGAGTCGTCTGATAATCTGAATAATCATTGTCGGTAGTGGATCTACTTGTTCATGTTGTGATATCCCTGGGGGATTGCCGTCCTTATCCACAGCATAATTATAGCAGCATCCATATTGAATAGTCATACGACCTTTTCCACAAATCCATCTATTAGGTTCCGAGTATGTCCTCCTTTTTAAGCATCCAGCTCGTCTGCGATCACGCACTTCCATTACATGTTCAATAATGGCACCTTGTTCCACTTCGTCAAAAACTCTGGTAAACAACTGAATGTCTTCCAATATATTAATGGTTTGACCATTATTATATTGAAATTGTTCAAATTATTGTCTTTTAATTGCTTGAATACGTATCACCTCTTCTTGAGAAGCAATCTTTTTGTCATTTATTACCTCTGTTGTCGTGAGATCTAATGCTGGTTCGTAAGGAACGTGAGTGAATGTTGTTCTTTCAATTCTCTCCTCTTCTTCAATCATTCTTCTCCTAAGACATAATATGTATCTTTAGGAATGTTTTCAAATACTAGAAACTCGAACTCATCATCTTCTTCCATCGGTTTTATATTTAGTCTTTCTTTCTCCTTAAGTTTCTTGAGTTGTTTATTGCGATTTCTTCTCTAGGCTCTAGTCATTCCAGAGGCTAATTTCTTCACTCCGCTAGCAGATGCCATTCCATTTTCATGGGATGGAGCTACTATTACTGATTTTAATTTCTCATCAACTTTTTCTGTCTCAATAGTTTGTTGACGAAGTTTGAATTCTAATACAGAGGGCTTTCCTTTTGCTTCTTCTTTGTTGGCAATAGATAACAAGGGCCCATCATAGAGTAATTCAACTTGAGAAAGATCGAAATCAAAATGGATTTTAGATCCTTTGTCAATACATCGTCGGTCCAAAGCCAGACAAACATCACTTCAGAATTTAAAAATAAGTCTGTTGTTAGACATTTTCCCTGAAAACAACTAGATGATGTAACATATTAGACTCTTTTCATTATGTTAAGAAATTAATGTTATAAGCACTTGCTTAATAAGTAGAAAGTATATCACAAAACACAAAAGTCAAGACTTGTATCATAAAGACAATTTTAAGAAATTTATTATTATCCCAGTTTATAAACATGTCATAATTTTTTATGTTGCATAATATTATTTTAAGAAACGCCCATTGATCGGAGGCAAAATTCTTTCTCCTTGACAATCTACTAGTTGGTAAGATCCTCCAGAATATGTCTTTTCAATTATATATGGGACCTCCCAGATTGGTTCAAACTTTCCACCTATTTTTTGGTGAGTTAGTATAGGTCTTTGGAGAACTAAAACTAATTCGCCGATTTGAAAGGTTCTTGGTCAAACCAATTTGTCATGGAACCGTATCATTTTTCTTAATACAGTTCAAGATTTTGTTGAGCTTGTAGACATTTACCATCTAAACTCTCAAGTTCTTCAAGTCGTAATTTGGCATTTTCTTCTTCAGTTATTTTATTTGTTATCGCAACTCTGAGAGAAGGGATTTGCATTTCGAGTGGCAAAATAGCCTCAGAACCGTATACCAGGGAAAACGGTGTTAACCGTGTTGGTGTTCGGTATGTAGTTCTATAGGCCCATAAAGCTTTTATTAATCATTCATGCCATTGTCTTGGACTGTTGATTAATGCCTTTTTCAAAATTTGAACCAATTTTTTTATTGAAGGCTTCAGCTAAACCATTAGCTTTTGGATAATAGATTGTGGAATATCTCCAGTCTATGCCATGCCTTTGAATAAAATTATTCATTTTTGTATTTTTGAAGGGCAATCCATTATCAGATATAACCCTTCGAGGAATTCCAAATCTATAGACAATGTGTGTTTTGAATTAATGGAGAACTTATTCTTCTTTAACTTCTCTAAGTGGTATAGCTTCTGCCTATTTCGAGAAGTAATCAGTGGCTGCTAAATAAATTTATGACCTTTAGATGATGGAGGGTCTATAGGGCCCATTATGTCAGTACCCCAACATTCAAATGGCCATGATGCTATGGTTGGGTGTAATACATTTGGCGGTTGGTGTAATACCACTCCATGTATTTGACATTGACGACATTTCTTCGCGACCTCAAGACAATCAGTCATCATTATCGGCCAATAATATCCCATCCTTTTTATTTTCATTTTCATTTTAGGTCCAGATTGGTGTGCGCCACATAAACCTGAATGGAAATCTTTAACAATCTCTTGAGCTTCAACTTGGTTTAAGCACCTTAAACACATTTGGTTAAAAAATCGTTTATAAAGGACATCATTTATTAGAGCATATGATAATGCTCTTTTTTAATATGAGTGGCAATAGAAGTGTTTTCATGTAACCTTCCGGTTTGTAGATATTGAATAATTGGTTGTCACCAATCATCTTTTTCTTCATTAATTATTGTCACTATCATTTTTTTACTAATTTTGTGCAAATTTTCCATGTCAATTTGAGAAGGAACTTGTCGTCCTTTTATAGAAATTGATATGTCGCCTTCTTCTGGACAAGAAAATTCTTTTGCAAGTTTTGTAAAGCATCTGCTAAAGAATTATCTCGTCTCAGGATTAAGAAAAATTTCACATTAAGAATTTCCTGAAGCAACTTAAGAGTGTAACGGGAATATTGTCCAAGTCGAGGTTTTAGAGTCTTATATTTGCCAGCAATTTGATTGATAATCAAATGAGAATCTCCATAGATGTGAATATTTTTAATTTCCATTAGTATTTTCAATTCTAAACCGGTTTTGAGCGCTTCATACTCGGCTTCATTATTTGTGCATGGTTCGGTCAGATGATAAGAAAAAAGCATCATTGTTTTATCTAGAGTGATGAAAATCAATCCTATTCCAGCTTTGCCCGTTATAATTGTTTGTTTGTCTTTATCTTTTTGTGCAAATGATGCTCCATCAAAGTACAGTTCCCAACATTGCACATTTGAACTTTTTATTTCTAATATTTGTTCATCAAGTAAATCAGCATCGAGAGGTGATCTAGTTGGAATTGGGTGTGCTGCTAAGAAAACTGCCAAGATTTGTCCTCTGACAGCATGTAATGGTATAAATGTTATGTCAAACTGAAGTAATATCATTGCCCATCTTGCTAATCTTCCAGAAAGTCTCGGTCGTGTCATCAAATATTGTAATGGGTTTACTTTTGAAATAAGAATTACTTTATGAAAAAGCATGTAATGCCTCAGTTTCTGAACTGCAAAAATCAAGGCTAAGCAATGTTTCTCAATTGTCAGATATTTTATTTCTGTTGGAACTGAACAGCGGCTTAAATAATATAACGCATTTTCTTTTCCCTCGTCATTTACTTGTGCTAGTAATGCTCCAAGAGAATTATCTAATGCTGCTGTGTAAAAGATTGAAGGTCTTCCTAACATAGGGGATGCTAAGACAGGGGGTGTTGTTAGGTTTAATCCCTATTTATTTGCACTCAATCCCCATGAACTATGCAATTCATTCACGTACATTGAATGTGGTTCCACTTTGTTGAGAATTACACCTCCCCTTTCGGGTCAATGCAATTACAACAAATTTTAACACTACAACAGACCTTTTTTGTAATGTAAATGAAGTGCAAGTAAAAAGCATCGAATTTATAATTACAATATCTTTTAGCAAGCATCACAATATCCTAATCATGAATCCTACTCATTGCAAAAGAAAAGTAGAATGAAAACAATGAGATAATTTTCTTATGCCACTATTTTCAAAGAAAAAGAAAGAGTAAGAGAAAGACATCACAAAGCACGAAGAAAACACAACAGAAAACTTTATTTCAAAACAAATCCACAAAATAAGTGTTTAAAAAACTATAAGATCATGAAGAGCACAATACTTAGCTTTTTTTCCCTTGAAAGAAAGATGAAAATCTCCCACACAAAGTCTCTCGTCGATCCATGCAATGCTAGAACATTCCCTTACATATTCTCTCAATATCCCCTCTCCAATCTCTCAAAAAAGGTAGAAATCTACATTTCTACTCCTATTGTAAGATCTATAATCATTCTCTATATTTTTTTAACTTCTCCTCCCCTCTTTCTAGCTGCAAATTTGTTTAAAATAGTGTAGCGATGAATTTCCCAAGAGGTGCATGAAGAAACCTTCCAAAAACCATCCAGATTCAATGTATTTGGCCAATAACCGCTCCTGGCACCGCCGGCGCCGTACTTGGGCGCTGCCAGCACCCAAAAATAGTGGTCGCGTGTTCCTGGCACCGTTGGCCCACGATAGGGCGCCGCCGGTGCCCTATTCTGCACAACTCCACCATATTGTTCCGTTTGGCTCCATTTTAGCTCTAATTCACCCCGTTTCAGTTGTGTTGCGCTCCTAACAGATAGCCCTACAAAATAAGCATAAAAACACCCTTTATTTAAAGTGTAATCTCATTCAAAAATATGCAAGAAGTGTAAAAGAGATTAAGCATAGAAAGACTTATCGAAAGGTGTTAGGCCAAAATTTGCTTTCTTGCTCGTTTTTGCTCCAAATTGCACCGTTTTTGCTTCTTTTTCTCCAATCACCATTTCTTGTACCTAAAACCAAAAAACATACAAAATACCTTCCTTTAAAGTGTAATATCATAAAAAATGAGTAAAATTATATAGCGAAAAGCATATATTTTTTAGGCGTGTCACTCGACCCCATTGACAGTGAGCCTTAACAGAGAAGGTCCAAAACCTAGTATTCTAGAAGGCCACCGATGGTGAGATTGAGGCCGCTGATGACGAGTATGTCGGTTCTCTCACGAGGTGCATTGAATGTAGATGTTTTTTGAAGGGATGCTTGGGAAACTCTTGGAAACTCTTCTACAACTTTAAAGAGACAATTTGAGGCCGAAAATGGTGTGTCTGTGAGTGTCCGTGTGTGTCCAAAGGTGTCCATGAGTGTCCATGAGTGTCTGTTAATGTCTTTGGTGTCCTAAGAGTTATAAAGAGTGAGTTAAATTAGTGTTAATTGTGAGGAATTCTTTGAGAGATTGTAAGAGTGGATGGAAAGTCAGAGATTTTTTCCTCCTTTCTACTTCGAAGGAGAATTCTGTGTGTTGTAAAGAAAGGAAGAGATTTAGAGGAACTTCAAGGAGTTTTCTTGGGGAGGAATTCGAGATAAGTTGTATTTACTTATTGTAGTTTGTATAACTTTGCTTTTATATATGAAATACAAGTTTTATCGTATCTTCTCCATGAGATCTGAGTAGTTTCTTTGTCTTTCTCCTTGTTTTAAGATTTTGTGAAATGGTGATTTGAATTAGTTGCGCCAAAAGAATGTTAAAGAAGTTGTGATGATATTTTCACTTCAATCTTAATTTATTTTCAATCTGGCCAATTGATTTATTAAAATATGTCGATTTTTACAACTAAAGTGAAGATTACATCCACGATTCAGGGAGGTTAAAGTTTTTAAAAGTAGGGTGAAAATAAATAGGGAAATATTATTTATGGGGCGTAGAATTGGAGATTTTAGAGTGACAAACTAAAATCCTCAAATTCGGTCCTATCATTTGGGTGCTTAAGTGTAGATGTTAGCCCTCAAGTGAGGGGAACGTAGAAGCTCCGAAGTGAGAGTCGGTATCCTCCCAGCCTAGCTGCAGATTCAGTAACCAAGCATAGGATTAGTCAATGTTTTTTATGCATAGACCAAAGGGTAAAGAATAAGTATGCTCCTATTTGGTAAACACAGTTTTAAACTAATTCAATTTATCCATTCACTTAAATTTCATAACAAGGAGAAGGATGCTTGCTTATATATTAAACCTCATTTTATTTGTAAAAGTAGTTAATTATTAGTGGAATTAGTTTATTAAAATTACATCTTTTTTACGATTGCATATTAGTGACAAATAGGCAATTTGAACTACAAGATTGTGATTCTATATTGGTTTCTAAAATCGAAGTTCGTAGCCTCTAAAATATTCCTTGTGGGATCGATATCCAGGACTACACTAGAGCCATGTATTACTTGAGCGATACGTATACTTGCGTTGATAAGAGTAACTCTACAAATATTAAATATTTTATACACTTCTTTATCAAATTTATAATTACGGTCAAGTTTTTGGTGTCATTGCTGGAGACTCAACTCTTTTCAGTAGTGATATCAAATTCTTACAATATTAAGCTTACGAAAAGTGCGCGGAGTGGTTCAAGTTTTTGGCGCCGTTGCTGGGGAAATATAACATAATTAGACTAACGGACAATTTAGGATCATTAGAAAACTTTTAATAGAAATTTGACTTATTTTCATATTTAGTCAACTATTTTTCTGTGTACTAATTTTGAGTGTATGGGTAAATTTGGACCTGAAAATCTTATACCCTACGATTTGGAATTAGAACGTACTGTTAGGGAAATTAGAAAACTAAGAAAAAAACCTAAAAATCTTGACACAATGGAAAACAACGTAAACAACCAAGGAATAGAAAATGAACATCAATCTAGACCTCTAAGAGATTATGCTAACCCTACATTTGATGAAATTCACTTAACTATCCAAAACTCTGATGTAGCTGCTAATTCATTTGAGCTTAAACCTGTAATTATCCAAATGGTACAAAACAATCAATTCGGCGGAACTTCTAACGAAGATCCTAATTTACACCTTGCGATTTTTCTAGAACTTTATGCTACTTTTAAATATGACAGTGTCTGATGATGCTGTCAGACTTAGACTTTTTCCTTTTTCACTAAGGGACAAGGATAAGGTGTGGTTAAATTCGTTAGCACCGGGATCTATTAGAACTTTGGGGGAACTTTCACAAAAATTCTTATCGAAGTATATTCCACCTTCTAAGGCTGCTAAGCTTAGAAACGATATCACATCTTTTAGTCAGTATGAGGGAGAATCGATATACGAATCTTGGGAAAGATTTAAAGATCTTCTTAGGAGATGTCCACATCATGCTTTATCAGATTGGTTAATTATTCAAACTTTTTATAATGGATTAGTAGGATCTCTTAGATCTATCATTGATGCTGCTGCTGGTGGATCACTAATGTCTAAACCTTTTGAAGAAGCTTATGCTTTAATTGAAGAAATCGCTACCAATAATTTTTAATGGCCCGCTGAAAGAGTAAATCCTAAGAAAGTAACCAGTATTCATGATTCGGATGCTTTAACTATGATAGTTTCTCAAATTGCCGCTCTTTCAAATAAAATAGATAAATACGGAATGAATTGTTCTCAAACGCCTCCAGTGTTAGAAGAAAATTCATTGGGACAAATTGTAGATGCTCAATCTTCATATGAAACTTTAAATTTGATAAATAATAGGGAAAATAACCCTTATTCAAACTACTATAGTCCAGATTGGAAAAATCATCCAAACTTTAATTGGAACAACCAAGGCAATGCTATTCCTGTTAATTCTCAGTGGGGGAACAATCCTCTAAACCCATTAGGAAATGTAAACAATCAGGGTAATCCCAATTATAGACCTTCTAATCCACCAGGTTTTATAATAATTCACAATTCAAGGAGAAGAAGTTGTCTATGGAAGAACTAGTTTTAAATATGGGAAATTAATTACGAAATCAAGGAGCTACTTGTCGGCATATTTTTAGGTTAGTGTGTTTTGAAAAGGGGTCGCCTACAGAAGTTGTCGGCAAATTTTAAATTTTAAATTTAATTTAAATATATATATAGTTTTAGAAAGAAACATTTGATTTTGAAAATAACTTTAAGTTTGAAAATTTTAAGATATGAAATCAAACCGATCTCACATCCCGAATAGTTTATATAAACGAGCACTGCATCACAAACCGTATATCTATTTCCAAGAATAGACACACTGCTTGATGATGGGGTTCGGTTAAATAAACTAGAAGATTTGTGACATCTGTTTGGTCTGCGAACCAACTTTATAAGGCGACAAGTTCCCCTGCTTAATATAAAGGAATTAAGCAGGGTTTTTATTACCTAGGTTCTTAAAGTTCCCTATAAGGTCAAGCCCCTATAGTTAATTACATCTTAAATGACGGGAATCATTTAAGAAAACTCTCGATAATGATCATTGGTTTTGCTCTAAAGAATTTCAAAGTTTAAGGTTTTCAAAGGATTGAGTTTTGGAAATTTCAATTGGGAATGGATCAAATTTGGAACAGTTTATTTCAAGAATCCAAAGGAAGAGAAGTAGGAGAAGCTGAGGATCCAAGAAGAATCTTGGCAACTTCCCAAACTATCCTATTGTTTGGTTTCAATTTGAGAAAATTATTTAATGTTGCAATCTTGCCAATTTTATTTATTCATGACTTATATTTATATGAAACAATCATACAAATAGCCTCGAAGATGTGAGGGTTTATGTCATACTAAACGACTACCTTAGAGTCCTAAGACCGGTTAGGGCTTAATGATTATACAAATGCCTAACAAAAAGTTGAGGATTTATGTCGCACCAGGCAAACTACCTCGAAATCCTATGGCTTTGTTGTTTAAAACTTGGAAAGGTTTTGCTGAAGTAGATTCCAGTTTTGCTGACGACGATGGCCGTGCTGCCCACTATGCTCCAAGCTCCTTGTTGTTGCAGAGGTTTAGTTTTAGAAGTCATAAATTGGGAGATGAGAGAAGTGTTTTGGTTTAGTGAAAATCTTAAAATCCAAGTGTTTTTAATATTTTAATTAAAACAAATCTTAAAGTTGTTTAAATATAAATGATTAAGATCCCACGGTTCCGTCATCCCGGCATCGTTATTTTCATCGAATTCACTTAGTCCAGATGAATTTGCTAAACTCAACTGAATGAGCTCCACACTTTCATTTAGACCGTGGGAAATCCCGTTAGCAACACATGGGTTACATCATCCGAGGTATTCCCGATCATTCAACGAGACGTTTTAATTTAGTTACAATTGTAGTTTTGTTGTTACGTTTGTGATTAAATTTTGAGTTGTTTTATATTTTGGAATGTTGTGGTGGTGAATTTTATCTTGCAATGACTTTTAATTTAGTTTTGGTTCCGGTTCGTGGACTATCCTAAAGGTTTTGGTTTTCATGCAACAGTCTTATTTATCATGCAAGAAAAAGTAAAGTGCAATGCATGTAAGTAAATTGCAATAAAGTAAATTGCAATAAAATAAAAGCGTACCTGGAGGGTCTTCCCGTCATCCCGAGCTGCACTTAAAACACATGTTAGAGCATTTAAATATTTCAATGTATACCTAGGTAAAGTCGAGGAAAGGGTTTTAGTTATCAACCGAATCCTAATCCTATAACTAGTTATCTCCTATGACGTCTAGGTTGTTGGTTTGGTTTAAGGATGATTTTCTTCATCAAAGAACACTTAAATTCAATTGTTCTTCTAAATCATCCCGTCATATTGAGGAAGTGCTTAGGACGAGTCCTAAACATCTTTTCAATACTTCTGGGATTATTTTGAGTCCAAGTAAATTTAATTGCACAGATGAATTAATCATCCAGGAGTTTAGTTTATGCTTTGTCTCTTGCTCAGTGAACTTGGGTATTTGATTACCTGATGAATGAAGTGACATCTCACTTAATACTCTATTTAAGAGTTATATTAAATAAATCCTTTAAGGGCAAGTTGGTTTATTGAGAATTTTAATCATCCTTAATTTAAAGTTTGAGTTAATGATTTAAAGTGATTTAATTATGAGGTTTTAATTAATAATTTTAAGTTTGGAATAGTGTTCAAATTATTTTAAATTTAACTTAAATCTTTACACTTTCAATTATCTTAGTATTTCAGATTGATGTTTATGTTTTAAATTTACTTAGATAGAAAGAGGTGTTGAAATTATTGATATGTTTTGATTTAACTCTTAATGATTTCATTTAGGTTTGTTGTTAAGTGATTTCAATTTAATTTAATTTAATTTAATTTGATTTAATCATCTAAGAGAAAATTAAAATCAAATATTTTACCCTCCCTTTTGATTAAACCTAAAGTTTTAATTAAGGGTTAAAATTTTTAATTACCTTTATGCCCTTTTAGGCTTATTTATTTCATAACTCACTAAATTGAGCTCAAATGAATTTGAAATTTTTATGTCACCTCACTCACATGTCAATTAAGATATTAGAGGAGAAAATGTGATTTTTCTGAATTTAATTTATTTATATAATTATTGAATTTAATTTATTTAAATAGGGGTTTTCAAAGAAAATTTAACAACATGACCAAGGAAAGGTTTCCGTCCTTTAAAAAATTATGAGATGTTCCTAATGACCAGAGGACCACTTAGACCAATTTTTGTGATTTTTTGAATTATATTTTATTTATTATAATTATTTTGAGTTTTAGAGTATTAATTAATTTTAAAATAAAATAAAAATTGAAAAAAAAAAGTTTTTATATTTTTATTAAATTTCTCTAACCTCAAGGAGTCCAGAGAAAAATTTTTATAATTTTCTAATTTTTTTTATTTATTAGAATTATTTTAGTGAAAAAGGTTGAAAATTCATTTTTTAATATTATAAATTACATTAAGCCTTTAAAATTCAATATCTTATCCTAGGGAGTTAGGAAAAATATTTGTTTTGTTCTTAAGTGATTAGGAGTCAAAATGTGACATTTTTATAATTTTTAATATTTTTGTGATTTTTATTATTTTTTAATTATTAAAATATTAAAATATTGTAAAAAATCAATTTTTTTAGAAAATTCCAATTTTAATTTTCCTGAACTCCCCGATATCGAGAAGCTCCAAAACCATTTTTGTGAATTTTTGAAAAGTATTTTTGGAGTTATGAATTTTTAAAGTTCTATTTTGCTTATGAGGCTTAATCAATCCATTTGGTGGGGTTAATCAAATCCAATTGAGTTCAAAATTTTATGTAAGGTTCTTCTGATCCTAAAGAGTAATGGAGAATTGTTTTCAAGTCAATTTGGTGTGTGGTTAACCCTGATTAATTCAAATTCAATTTTGGGAGTTTAGGCCAATTAGGGTTATTATGAATGAACTAACTCAAAATATATTTTTCATAGGGTCCCCTGGTCTTAAGAAACATCACCAAATTTTCCTAGAATTTATTTTATAACATGCTAATTATTAGAATTAAAATACCTAAAATAGTGACATGAACTTGAAAAATCAATAACTCTTCACAGAGATGGCCTCTGACCTTGAAAATTTTAAGGAATGTTCCCAAGATCAGAGGCTTCAAAAGCCCTATGGTCTCATGCCATGGTGAATTATCTATGCAAATGGAGAATCAAAATATTTGAAACAGTAAATAAATTATTAAAAATAAAATACTCATCCAATTAACTTGATTTCTTTTCCAATTATTTTCCTCTGTTCACTGAGTAAGAGGGTATTTTTATTTTATTTTTGTGATTTTTCTATGCAAAGATATGAATTTTTGAAGTTCAGGGCATTTAAATAATTCAAAAATACCCTAATTTCCTACTTATCCGACTCGGCGCTACATCAACCTACGGCGGATCGAAAGCCCATGCGTCGCTCTGTGATTCGGCGCCGCCATCTGACTCAGCGCTCCAGGGGCCTGCGGTTCACATAACATTCCACTGTCCGGCTTGATCTCAACCGTCCACCCGATACACGCGCGATCCAACGGCTCCTGGTCATCGTCTACGACTGGTGTGCACCCGTGACCATCCACACTCAAACCCTAATATCTCTCTAGATTCTCAATGGATTTTCGAGTTCTTATACTCTATGGATTCTTCTTGAAGAGACGAACACATCCATACGGTTTATAAGCTATTAAATTAACCCAAACAAAATGGAGAATTGCTGGAATCTCAGGAGGAAGAGTGAGTTCATACCTTTGCTCAGAGAAGTGAAGCTTCGATCTGTGTCACTTTAGATTGAGTCCAAGCAAGCTCCAGATGAAGTCTCTGGCTCTGGGGAATTGTCTAAGTATGAAAGTGTCCACAGCCAATTTCAAAGCTTGGAGGCTGGAGCAACTGGTTGGCCTGGAGAGGGGGCTTTTACTATGGAACTCCTTCTCTTGGTCCTGTGCAGGTGTGGGTGAGTTTAATTTGGATTTGGTGGAGGTTTCAGAGATGTCCTGGTTTTTAGGTGGATTTTCAACTCAGAAATTGAGCTCTGTTAATGGGGTTTAGGGCAAAGGAATACTGGGGATCAATTGCTCTAGGATAGGAGAAGGTCCTGGACTAATTTTGGCAGAGTTTCCTTAAGGTCTGGTTCATCACCTTGTTTGGCCGAGAGGTGAGTGGATTTAAATAGAGGTGGCTGGAGGGCTTCCCAGGGGCAATTGGAGGCTTGGATCAACTGCTCAGGGAAAGGGAAGAACAACTGCAATGGCCATTTAGGTTGGGACAAGTCAGCTAATTCAAATTAAATTTTTGATTCAAATCAAGCCTCTCGGCCTGGTGGTTTCCGGCGGCTGTGGTGCCTAGCCGGCCAGGCATGGGTCTCCCTCAGGGTCAAGGAGGTCAGTGCTTGAGTTTTGTGAGTTCAATTAGCAAATGCCAAGTGTAAAGGAGTTGAATCAAAGTGGAAGGGGGAAGGGATCATTTTGGGCTTGGTTTGGTCAAATGCATGGATTTGGGTTTGGTGCACCCACCAAGGCATGATTTGGGCTGAAGGGAATCATATGGCTCAACTGAGTTGGAGTGGAGAAGTCTCCATCCTTTGTGAGGTGGCTAAGCATGGTTTAGTGTGTATCATTGATGAGGTTAAAAAAGCTTAAGGAAGGCTTAAGAAAGGGGCCCCTCCATTTTCCATAAATGACATGGTGAGGTTTCAAAACTTGCATGGCTTCATATGGCTTGTAAATGGCTCACATTTGGCTTACATTTGGCTTGGAAAAGGTTGGCTTGTTTCATGAAAAAGGGTTTTAGAAATTTTTGGCATTTAGGGGTAATTTGGCACATGGCTTAGTTTAGAAAAATTCAATGATGAATTTGAAACATAGGGAATGATTTAATTAAATGGATGATGAGATGAAAGTGTCATGTAGGCTATGGATTGATTTTGGGCTTCTTGAAATCATTTTGGATGGGCTTTTAAAGTGGTTTAAGAAAGTGGGATTTTGGATTTAAAGTAAATTTAGGATGAAAATTTTGTAAAGGATTGTGCCAAATAAATGTTGCAATTGGTTTAGGCATGTGTCATGAGTGATTTGAAAAAAGTTTAAAGTGATTTTGAATTGAATTGGGTTGAATTTGGGATTTTTTTGTAAAGGGGCCAAGGTGGGCCAAATTGGGCTAACTTGGGTTAAGGTTAGGCTAATGTTGGATTTGATGTAAAATTAATGTTGGGAAATTTTTATGGGAGTGTTACAAAGAGTTTTCAACTTTGGTTGGGCTCTAATATTGGGATTTGAGCCTATTTGGGTTAGGTTTGGGCTTAGGTCAATTTAAGGGATTTTGGTTTTGGGTTAGGTTTGGGTGGATTTTAGGTTCAAATTTTTGGCAAATCAAGTTTGTATTTTGTTTATGGGGATTTTATGAATGCTTTAGAAAAGATTTGGGGCCAATTGGGGTTGAGTTGGGTTGGTTTGGGCTAGGTTTAGGTCATGGGCCAAAATTGGGCCTTTAGGATTCAAATTGAAATTGGGCCCAAATGTCAATCAAATTGGACTTGGATTTGGTCTAAATTGATATTGGGGATATTGAATTGAATTTTAGAATTGAATTGGACCAAAATTGAGGTCAATTGGGGTGGTTTGGTTTGACATTGGGTTCACTTAAGTCAAAAATAGGTCAAATTGGGGGTTTTGGTAAAACTTGGGTAAATTGGCAAAATTGGCCCATGGTGTAGTTGAACAAAATGAAATTGGGAATATTTGGGATCTTCTGGAATTTTCTAGGAATTTTTAGAATTTCTAGATTTTTGGGGTAAAAGGGTATTTTGGTAATTTTGGGGGGGTTTAGGGGTACTTTTGGAATTTTGGTATTTTTGGCCAAAGATGGTCAATTTGAGTGGTGAGAAGTGTTTAGGATTGATCTTGAGGGATCTTGGGTAATTTAGGTAATTTTGCAAATTTTGGGTCATTTCAAGGGTATTTGGTAGGTTTGCTGGGTCCAGGGTCCCAGGGGTCAAAAACTGAAATTTAAAAAAAAAGGAAGATTGATCAGGTGTGAGTGAAATGGAATCACTTTGGTTGAGCCATGAAGCAATATCAAGTCTATATGAGCCATGAGGACTCATTTGAGGCATTCACTATGTTGTTCCTAACCCTCTTAGCCAGGGGCTTAGGGGTTAAGGACCATCCATATGAATTACCTACGTGAGTCAGGAAGTCAAGTTGGGTGAGAGTGTGGTTTTAGGGCTTGAAATGTGTGTGAGAGTGTGGTGTGTGCAAGTCAACCCTCACCAGACCAGGCCATCCAGGGTATTCCTAAGGCCAAAAAGTCCTAAAGGGAACTCATCCTTTAAACCTCCACATTTGATTTCAACCCTCTAGGTGATTAGGGGTCTACAATCAAGCTTGTGGGGTTTGTAGGGAGTCAAGAAGTGGTTTGAATTTCTAAATGGTGGGTTCCATTTCTAGTCCTCTAAGATTAGTCAAAGGAAAATCCTAAGGCTAGATCCTAAGTACTAAAGAGAGAATCAAAAGACCTCACCAAAATTGAGGTCAACACTACTATTAAAAACATAGAAAACCAATTGGGGCATATTGCTACTGCACTGAGCAATAGACCTGTTGGAACTGTACCTAGCAATGTTTATGTAAATCCTAAAGATCAAGGAAAAGAATAGATTAAGGTTATTCAATTAAGAAGTGGAAAAGAGTTAGAAACAAGGGGCCAGAAAGAAACTGTAGTTGAAAAGGAAAAAGTGGAAACTGAAGAAGAAAATGAAATTTTATAACATGATTATCCTCTGAAACCAATGAAAATTAATGTTGAAAGACCACCACCACCATTTCCTCAAAGACTGAAGCAACAAGACAAATGAAAAAGATTTGCTAAATTCTTAGACATTTTAAAAAAATTATGAATAAATATTCCTTTTGTTGAAGCTTTGGAACAAATGCCTGATTATGTTAAATTTATGAAGGATATACTCAACAAAAAGAGGAAGTTACTAGATCATGAGACTGTTGCACTCAGTGAAGAGTTTAGTGCTATAATTCAAAAAAAGCTTCATGAAAAACTTAAAGATCCTGGTAGTTTTACTATACCATGTGCTATTGGTGAAAAATTTTATGGACGAGCATTATGTGATTTGGGAGTTAGCATAAATCTGATGCCTCTATCAACTTTCAAAAGGTTAGGAATAGGAGAGATTGCATCAACTTCTGTAACTCTACAGTTAGTTGGTCGATCTATTACACATCCTAAGGGAGTTGTAGAAGATGTTCTGGCTAAGGTTGATAAATTTATCTTTCTTGTAGACTTTATCATTTTAGATATGGAAGAAAAAAATGAAATACCTATCGTTTTAGGAAGACCATTCCTAGCTACAGGAAGAGCCATGATAGATGTTCAAAAAGGTGAGATGACTATGAGCTTAAATGATCAGGAAGTGACCTTTAACATCTTAAAGTTAATGAAATATCCTTCAATATAAAAAGATAATGAATGTTTTAGAATGGATACATGCAATTATTTGAGAAAAGAATATTTCAAAGAAAAATTTGAAGAACATGAAGATATGGAAAATGATGAATATGATGAAATTGATAACAAAGAAGCTTATTATATACAGGAACGATTTGAAATGAACGATTCAACAGCACTAGAGAATGAAATCTTAATTCCATCTATTGTAAAACCCCTTGAACTTAAATTGAAGACTCTTCCAAATCATTTGAAGTATGCATTTTTAGGGGAGTTATCAACATTACCAGTGATAGTATCCTCAGACTTAAATGAAATTCAAGATAAAAAATTAAAGGATGCATTAAAAAAGTACTAAAGAGCTTTTGGTTGATAAAGGGAATTAGCCCTTCGATTTGTATGCACAAAATTTTATTGAATGATGAACATAAACCAAAAATTGATCCACAAAGGAGGCTAAACCCTATTATGAAAGAAGTAGTTAAAAAAGATATTTTAAAATGGTTAGATGCTGGATTATATATCCTATTTCGGACAGTGCTTGGGTAAGCCCAATTTTGAGAAAATAATATTTCAAAGAAAAATTTGAAGAACATGAAGATATGGAAAATGATGAATATGATGAAATTGATAACAAAGAAGCTGATTATATTCAGGAACGATTTGAAACACTCGATTCAACAGCACCAGAGAATGAAATCTTAATTCCATCTATTGTAAAACCCCTTGAACTTGAATTTAAGACTCTTCCAAATCATTTGAAGTATGCATTTTTAGGGGAGTTATCAACATTACCAGTGATAGTAACCTCAGACTTAAATAAAATTCAAGATAAAAATTTAAAGGATGCATTAAAAAAGTACAAAAGAGCTTTTGGTTGGACTTTGGCTGATATAAAGGGAATTAGCCCTTCGATTTGTATGCACAGAATTTTATTGAATGATGAACATAAACCAAAAATTGATCCACAAAGGAGACTGAACCCTATTATGAGAAGTAGTTAAAAAAGAGATTTTAAAATGGTTAGATGCTGGATTATATATCATATTTCGGACAGTGCTTGGGTAAGCCCAAATCATTGTGTTCTTAAGAATGGCGGAGTGAATGTTGAAGCAAATGAGAATAATGAATTAATACCTATCAGGCAAGTTACTGGGTATCGTATTTGTATTGATTATAGAAAATTAAATGTTGCCACTAGAAAAGATCATTTTCCTCTTCCTTTTCTAGACCAAATGTTGGATAGGCTTGCTGGACACAAGTACTACTGCTTTCTGGATGGATTTAATGGTTACCATCAAATTACTATTGCTCTTGAGGATCAAGAGAAAACTACATTTACTAGTTCTTATGGAACTTTTGCTTTTCAAAGAATGCCCTTCAGATTATGTAATGCACCTGCAACATTCCAGAGATGTATGATGTCTATATTCAGTAAGTTAATTGATGATGGAATAGAAGTATTTATGGATGATTTCACTGTATTTGGAATATCATTTGACGCATGCTTAAATCTTCTTGAAAAAGTTTTGGAGTTATGTGAAAGAACTAATTTAGTTCTAAATTGGGAGAAATGTCAATTTATGGTTGCAGGAGGAATTGTATTAGGGCATAAAATTTTGAAAAATGCCATGGAAGTAGACCCTGCAAAAATTAAACTTATAGCTAAACTGCCACCTCCTACTACAGTGAGAGGGGTAAGAAGTTTTCTTGGACATGCTGGTTTTTACAGGCGTTTTATTAAAGATTTTTTAAAAATTACCAAACCTCTATGCCAACTGTTAGAAGAGGACAAGAAATTTGAATTTACTGAAGACTGCTTGAATGCCTTTGAGTTATTAAAAGAAAAACTAATCACAGCACCTATAATAGTTTCACCTGACTAAGAGAAACCATTCAAATTAATGTGAGATGCTAGTGATTATGCTATTGGAGCTGCTCTTGAACAAAGATATGATAAGATTTTTAAAGTTATATACTACGCTAGTAGAAATCTTAACGTTGTTCAAATTAACTGTACGGTTACTGAAAAAGAATTACTGGCTATTGTGTATGCTTTTGACAAATTCAGATCTTATTTAGTTAGGACTAAATGTATTGTGCATACTGATCACTCTACTATTAAATATCTGATGCAAAAGAAGGATACCAAACCATGATTAATCAGATGGATACTTTTGATGCAAGAATTCGATTTTGTGCTAATTGATAGAAAGGGAACTGATAATCAAATTGCTGATCATTTGTCAAGATTAGAATATCATGAATTATCTGACACGATAATTAAATTACAAACAGTTTCCCTGATGAACAACTTTATAATATTAATGAGTGGAAAATACGTTGGTATGCTGATATAGTTAACTATATTGTAAGTGATATTTTGCCACCTATGCTAACACTGCAGCAACAGAAAAACTTCATTCATGATGCAAAAGCATATCCAAATTTATATAAGCAATGTAAGGATCTTATTATTAGGAGATGTGAGCCTTATTATGAAACTGAACTGATTATTCAAAAATACCATAATTCTAAATTTGGAGGACATTTTGGGACTGACAAAACTGCGCATAAAATTTTACAAGCTGGATTTTATTGGCCTACTCTCTTTAGACATATTTACAGATATATAAAAAATTGTGATAGATGCTAACGAGTAGGAAATATATCTAGAAGAAATGAAATGCCTCTGAATTTCATGTTAGAAGTTGAGATATTTGATGTTTAGGGATTATATTTCATGGGACCATTTATTCCTTCATTTAGGAACTTATATATATTTGTTGCAGTTGATTATGTGTCAAAGTGCATTGAAGCACAAGCTTTACCTCATTGTGATGCTAAAAGTGTTTCAATATTCTTAATGAAAAACATTTTCACAAGATTCGGAATGCCGAGAGTGATTATCACTGATAAAGGATCCCATTTCAGGAATAAATATAGTCAGAGATTGGTAGAAAAGTTTAATATTATTCAATGAATCTCTACTGCTTATCATCCTCATACTAGTGGATTAGCTGGAGTTTCTAATCTTGAGATTAAATGAATTCTAGAACAGACTGTAAACCCTAGTAGATTAGATTGGTCTGCAAGACTGGATACTGCATTATGGGCATAGAGGACTGCTTATAAAATTCCTATTAAAATGACTCCTTACAAACTTATTTTTGGAAAGACTTGCCACTTACCAGTAGAATTGGAACATAAAGCATATTGGGCGATTAAAGAATTCAATTATAATTTGAAAAATGCTCGTGAGAAGAGATTGTTACAAATGAATGAATTGTAAGAATTAAGAAATGAATCTTATGATAACGATAGAATTTATAAGGAGAAACTGAAGTTAAGGCATGATTGAAAGATTAACCAGAAGAACTTTGAACCAGGACACGAAGTTTTGCTTTACAATACAAGGCTGAAGTTATTCCCTGGGAAGTTGAAGTCTCGTTGGTTAGGAACCTTTGTTGTGATTGAAGTTTATATTTACAGAGCTATTGAAATTAAAGATCTAAAGACTGGGAATAGATTTAAAGTAAATGGACATAGATTAAAACCATATTTTGAGGGTAAAAGACCAAACTTTAAAGAGGTTTTAATGCTCAGTCAACCTGAATAACACCTGAATAGGTTGGGCTGTCGATGTTAAACCAAGCGTTTTATGGGAGGCAACCCATAGTTATCTTTATTTATTGAGTATTTGTTTGAATTTATCATTAGTATGAGGCAGTATTGAATTCTAGTATCATATTTACCCTTTGATCATCATGGAATTTGGATCCATAAAGAATATTTGGAACTCATTTGGACCACGACATTCATGTGCAAATTTTTCCTTGGGCGCCGACGACGGGTTTTTCCTGAAAGCCCTGACATTTATTTGCACAAGCTTGCCGATGGCGAGATTGGTGAGTGGACAGTTTTTGGAGTTTGAATTGGCTGTTTTAGGTGGAATTTTTCCCCTATAAACTTCCATAGTCAGTTCCTAAACTCTCCATTACCCAAAAACTAATTGAAACTCCACTAAATTCATCCCAAATGGCTTCCAATTCCACAGATTACCCTAGATTTCGAGAGTTCAACCGGAGGAAGTTTGTTAGAGCCGAGGCACAACGAATCTTCAACAAAGTGCTGACAAATAGGAGATTAATCAAAGAAGGAGGCTTTGTGAATAGAGGATTAAACAATCCTTCGACAGTGATTGAAGAGATGATTGTGCGGCGATCATGGGAAGTGTTATGCTATACTACTACCACAGTAGTCGTTCCTGTGGAGAAGGTGTTTTACGCTAATTTGCATGGAATCAACCAAGGAAGCGTCTATGTGTGAGGTAGGTGGGTAACTTTTACTCTTACACGAATTAATGAATTATATATGATCGAGAATGTTCCTGTCTGCCATTATTCCAACTTCGTCCTGACAAAAAATTTGATGAATGAGATCTACCAATGTTTAACGTACGAGACTTAAGACTAGGAAATAAGAGAAAACGGGTATGTTAGTTTTTCAGCTACACTTCTAAATCCCATATCAAAATATTGGCACTTTTTCATTTCTGTAAAGTTATTATCGAAGATGAGGATCGGTAAAGTTACTAAAGAAAGTGCTATTTTAAATTACGGTATTCAAATGGGACTGCCAATTGACATTAGATCGATAATTGTGAAGTCTGTTTTGGGCCTGATCATTCAAGGATCAACTCATGGGCTTGGACATCCTTCTACAATTTTCTCACTTTGCAGCCTGTTTCAAGTTTCATACGAGATTTGGGAAAAGGTACTTCTACCTTTGAAGCCTTTAGACCCAACCAAAATGTTCCCAGCAAATGAAGATGAGAAAGATATGAGCATTATTATGGATCAATCATAACAGAACTCAATTCCAATTCAACCTCTAGTATCAGACAAGACGTTGGTTATCTTACACAGAATTAAGAAATTGGAAAAGGAGGTACAAAATGTGATGAATGCAATTAAAAATATCTCTGATTTTTTTTTATCACATTGATTGGAGGATGAAAGAGCACTTTGATCACTCTGGACATTTCAAAGGAAGTTTGATACGCTTAATGAGAAAGATGGGATGGATAGAAGAAGACTCTACTGAAGAATTTCCTTCCCGACCCTTCTATAACCTTTATGTTCTTGTTCAATCGATGGGTGATATCAGAGGAGAAACAAGCACTGAATCGAAGGAGCAGTAGATTTGCTTTACTTTGTATGTTTCTATATGTTTAGACTTGATTTGAATTTATTTATTTGTTTGCTTTCAAAGTTTTCTTTTAGATCTTAGTATAGTTGAGAATAAGATTGGAATGTTTGTTATCAGCGTTTAGAGTGTTGTGGCTTGGATTGCGACGCTGAATTGATGAATTGAGGTTGAGAAATTACCTAACTTATGTGTGTTGTGTAATGTGTAATGTAACCCTTGGATTTTATATATAATTGTGATGTTTTGTGTTGTGAATGTTTATTTGTGTTAATTCATCACTAATTCACTAAAATTTATGTTTAAAATGAACGAACGGTTGTCGACGAGGCTTGAAATTGATCGAAATCACAGAAATCTGGCAAATGAACAAAATTTAAGAATCTCGCCGACAGCACCCTCGAGGCCTCCGACGGCGGGTTTTTCCCGAGACTACTACTATTTAATTCAATAGAGCTCACAGACAGCGCTAACGACCCCGCCAACAGTGAGATCTCAAAAATTACCTTTTAACAGTGATTTTGACCAGTCAAACACCACTATTCATCATCCCTAACCTCCAAACACCGAAAATTTCGACCTAGGGCTTGAGAGATCTTGGATTTGGGGCAATTTCAACTCATTTTGTCACCGGATTTCATCTTCCCTCAATAATAGCTTCCCTCTTATGTAAAAACTTTTTATTTTCACCATGAATTTCTTCCACATTTAGGAATTCTGAAAAAATTGAAAATGTAGAGAAAATACTTGGAAGAAATTCTTGGAGCTTAATTTAGAATCATTAAAGTCACCTTTGGAAGCCATTTTATCATTATTTTGGAGTTTAATTTAGATTTTTGTAAATTTGATAGATCAAAAAATGGCTCCCCGACAAAAGAGGCGACTTGAGTTTGACGATGCTCGATTTGTAAATGCAAAAGCCCAGTCGAGGTATACTTCTATCTTCCAAGGAAAGAAATGCATACAAGATAGAGTTTTTGATAATCCTGGAGGAGAAGTTGAACGAGTTAATAGAGAGAGGAAGTGGGAAAACTTCTGTTACTTTACAAACAAGGTTACTGTAGAATTTTGAAAGAATTTTATACCAATCTAACTCAGATTGAGGATGAGCCTGTGAAAGTAAGAGGGTTTTCTGTTGATTTTAATGCTGCCTGCATAAATTCTTTTTACGAACTTCACGATTTTTACTCTAGCGAGTATGAGACATTTGGAACCATGGAGGGTCCGTTGAACGACGTCATTGACTTTCTCACTGATAGGAAAGGGATATGGAAAATTAAACAGCGTGAACGGATAAATTTTCCTCTTTCCATGATGAATGCCACAGCTAAAGCAAGGCATTATTTCATTTGTTCCACTCTGCTACCTACCTACCACCACAGTGAAGTGTCGAGAGATAGAGTGGTTCTGAATTTCTGTATTCAGAACAATAGAAGCATTAATGTGGGGAATATAATTTATAAGAATATTTTGGCCACGGCAAAGAGTGAATCAAGTGGAGGACTAGGACATCCTGGCCTCATTTATGCACTTTTCCAATTATCTGGAGTGGAAGCTAAAGACGATGAAGAATGGGTTTACCTTATGAAACCCATTAGTAAAGGTAACTTGAAGACATATGAATATCATGAAGAATGGAGATCTGGGAGTAGGAGTAAAGCACCTTCTACTAGTAGAGATATCCCCTCTACTAGTTATGACCTCCTGCCTCTAGCACCCCTACCCTTTATGATTTGATGAATGAGATGACCTTGCAGCGGAAGAGATTTGAAAAGTTAGATGAAACACTAGAGAGAATATATCAAAGGATTAAAGGATTAGAGCAAAGATACGATCATGATAGTGAGTATCTTCAGTGGCACTCTGATTTCGAGATTGCCTACTACGGTGCTCAGGCCAGACACTATAGAGGTGAGCCTGATGTTACTTTTCCTGAATGCCCTCGATATACTCGTTATCAGCCCAATCCACCTGCTGACCAGGGAGATGAAGACATAGTATGGAGTTCTAATGTCTAATCTTAAATTTGATGATTGTGATGTATGTGTGTGTGTTTTGTTGTAGTACTTTTATTTTGTTATTTGTATTTTGTGTACTGTATTACTTTCTGAGATGTGTATTTTGTTTGTAGTTTGTATTTCAATTCTGGATGGATTGTGATGTGTAGATTATAGTTGTAATTGTTGACTCTAAGATAAAATAGTATATTGTTTGTTATTTTGTTGTGAAATGCAAATTCTATTTGGTATTGTACTATGTAGTGTAATCAATTGTGGTTTTTAAATGTTTGAATTTATGTAATTATTTCCAAATTTCATTACCCAGCAAATTCTCTAATCTATTATATGTGTAGAAAAGTTACTAATATTACAGGCCAGTTGAAGTTAAAAATTTTGAGAAGAACCTGCAAAATTTCATAAAGATGAAAATGCCTAAAGTGCAAAGGTATGATTTATATTTAGAATTTTTCTTTCCACCTGTATTATTTCTATATATTGAAAATTTTAAGTTTGGGGGGGGGAGAAAAATATTAACTGTTATTTGTTCTCAATTAAAATATTTTCGAAATTTATAAATATGGTTTTTGTGATAAAATTTAATTCAATTAACTATATTTAGATTTTATTTAAATATTGTGGAAGATTCAAAGAAATATTTTTGGTAATGAATATTAATTTTATAGGTTAAGATATTTAGTATAAGGGGATAAGACTATAGTTAACTATTTAAAGTAAAGAAAACTATATTTTGAAATATTAAGAATCTTAGGAATTTAGTTGAGAAAGAAAAGATTGGGGCTCAATGATGTAAAGACTATGAATTACATATAAGGTAAAGGAATGTTTTAAGTTTCAAATTTAGGAAAAGAAGAGTGAAGTTCAAAATTATTAATAGGTTATCCAGATATATTAATCCTCACTTGAAAAAGAAAAAGAAAGGATTGAAAAACAATCCCTGAAAAGAAAAGAAATATATATATAGGATTGAAAAGCAATCCAAATGAAAAGAAAAGAAAAAGTGAGTGAGGAGAAGCTTGACGAGATGCCTAATCAAAAATTGGCTTCACTTGGATTAACCTAAAGAGAAAACTAAATACATTTATGAACTTATATTTATGGAGTAGTATTTTTACTAGTAGTGTCCACATGAATTTCCTATCATCTGAATACTCTAAGTGAATTGATATTACAACATATAGTCATTCCTGTAATGAATAGAAGACTAGAACTCTTAAAATTGATGACTAGGTAGCTTTACATCTACAGAGTTAATCTAATTACCTGGAAATCTTTTTAAGAAATCTCACTATAATATTTTTTTACATCAAAATTATAGTATTTTTGAATTAAAACTTTACCACAATAAATCATAATTTTTTTGTACTACTTAAAATTACTTGAGGATAAGTAATAGTAAAGTTTGGGGGATTTTGACCAACTAAAAATGTGTTGAGATTTTCATGCCTATTTTATATTGATTTTGATGATATTACACTTTAAAAAAGGTATTTTTGATGTTTTGTTGCAGGTATGCTGATTTATGGTCATTGGAGTAAAAAGATGCAAAAATGAGTGAATTTGGAGTCCAAAATGTGAAGATTTGACATTAGGCACCGACGGCGAGATCGACGATGCCGATGGTGGATTTTTCTCGAGAGTTTAAAAAATAAATTACATAGAAGGTCGCCGACGGCGAGCTTGACTTCGCTGACAGCGAGCCTTAATAGAGAAGGTCCAAAACCTAGTATTCTAGAAGGCTGCCGATGGCGAGTATGTTGGTTCTCTCACGAGGTGCATTGAATGTGGACGATTTTTGAAGGGATGCTTTGGCAACATTTGGAAACTCTTCTACTACTTTAAAAGAGAGATTTTGAGGCCGAAAATGGTGTGTCTGTGAGTGTCTCCGTGATTGTCCGTGAGTGTCTGTTAGTGTCTTGGGTGCCCTAAGAGTTGTAGAGGGTGAGTTAAATTAGTGTTAATTGTGAGGAATTCTTCGAGAGATTGTAAGAGTGGAAGGAAAGTGAGAGATTTCTTCCTCCTTTCCACTTTGAATGAGAATTTTGTGTGTTGTAAAGAAAGGAAGAGATTCAGAGGAACTTCAAAGAGTTTGCTTGGGGAGGAATTTGAGATAAGTTGTATTTACTTATTGTAGTTTGTATAACTTTACTTTTATATATGTAATCCAAGTTTTGTCGTATCTTCTCCATGAGATCTGAGTAGTTTATTTGTCTTTCTCCATGTTTTGAGATTTTGTGAAATGGTGATTTGAATTAGTTGCGCCAAAAGAATGTTAAAGAAGTTGTGATGATCTTTTCACTTTATTCTTAATTTACTTTTAATCTGGCCAATTGATTTGTTAAAATTTTTTTATTCTTACAACTAAAGTGAAGATTACATCCATGATTCAGGGAGGTCAAAGACCTTGAAAGTAGGTTGCAAATAAATAGGGAAATATTATTTATCGGGCGTAGAATTGGAGATTTTAGAGTGATAGACTAAAATCCTCAATTCGGTCCAATTGTTTGGGTGCTAAAGTTTAGATGTTAGCCCTCAGACGAGGGGAATGTGGGAGCTCCAAAATGGGAGCCGGTATCCTCCCAGCCTAGCCGCAGATTCAGTAACCAATCATAAGATTAGTCAAAATTCTTTATACCTGGACCAAAGGGTAAAGAATAGGTATGCTCCTATTTGGCACAACACAGTTTTAAACTAATTCAATTTATCCATTCACTTAAATTTCTTAATAAGGAGAAGGATGATTGCTTATATATTGAACCTCACTTTATTAGTAAAAGTAGTTAATTATTAGTATAAATAGTTTATTAAAATTACATCTTATTTACGATTGCATATTAGTGACAAATGGAAAATTTGAACTACAAGGTTGTAATTCTGTATTACTTTCTAAAATCCTAGTTTGTAGCCTCTAAAATATTCCTTGTGGGATCAATATCCTGGACTCCACTAGAGCCCTGTATTAATTGCGTTGATAAGATTAACTCTGCGATTATTGAATATTTTATACACTTCTTTATCAAATTATTAATTACGGTCAAGTTTTTGGTGTCATTGCTAAAGATTCAACTCTTTCTAGTAGTGATATCAAATTCTTGTAATATTAAGCTTACGTAAAGTGCGCGGAGTGGTTCATGTACCGAATCCAATACCTTCTTTGGAGTTAGGATTTCATTTGTTATTATTCCACATTTGCTCAATAAAATGTGGTTGTTTTAAAGATCATTGTTTGAGCATTAAAATATTTTGAATAAATTTTTGTGCCCAAGGAGAGTACAGCTCAAAAGGAATTTTAATTTCGGAAGATTTTCATCTACTATTTTTACATCAGTTTCAACAATAGAAGAAGTAGAGCCAAGTCTAAACTTAATTGGCTTTTTATCATCACTACATATTTCTTTGACTACTAAATTCTCAATCTTAGCAGTAGAGATTGGAGTTAGAGTCATAGAGTGTATATAATGATTAATTTTATCATACATAGACTCAAATTGCTTCTCTTTGTCTTCTTCTTCTAGGAATATTTTGAATTGAGATTCTTTTAGAACCACCGATGTCGTTTCATCTTTTGTATCTTCCTCAGAGTCCAGGTGAATTTTGAACTTCAATGGTTTCTTCATTGTGACAATTGGGTTTTCTTTCCCTTGTTCTCACCTCCGGCCTCGGCCTGGAGCATGAGTCTGATCAACGCCTTTTATCTTTGTTGAAGAAGGATGATCTTTTTCATTTATTTTCTCTTTGTCTTTTTCTTTTATATTCATCGTTGTCTCTTTGAAGAATATTGTTTTCTTTATAGGAGCATAATATGCTGCATCTTCATGTATACCGATTTCATGGATCGAAAACAGTTGCAAATCTCCTACAATACAACATTCTTATCCTTTTTTAAATATTGTATACAATGATGTAGCGAAGAAGGAACCATTTTGTGCTCATGAAGCCATGGTCTGCCAAGTAAGGCATTAAAAGAGATATTAGAGTCAATGATATGGATTGTTACCGTTGTCGTCAAGTCAGCTATCTTTAGGAGCAGTGTTATTGATCCAAGAGCTCGTTCTCCTTATTGATTAAATCCTAGTAGCATCATTGTATCTCTTGATAGTCGAGATGCATAACCATCCAGATATCCAAGAGTTCTTAAATTCATAATGTTAATCGAGGCACCTAGGTCGATAAGAACCCTTGAATGTGTCATGTCATTTATGTTTACTATGATATACAGTGGACGATTATGGTCAGTTTTTTCGAGCAACAAGTCATTTTCAGGGAAGGTAATCTTTGATAATTATTCTAATGGATAGACTTCATTCTGAGTAATACTAGCAAGTTGAGCTAGGCAAATGTTTGGATCTAAAAGAGCTTTTATCAATGACTCTCTCATTTCTTTGGAAAGCATAAGAGCGTCATAGATGCTTAATTTTGCTAGTAACTTTCTCAAATGAGCTAATACATTATAGTCCACTTTCTTATGAAGATCATCCTGATTTCTTTCAGAGAGTTGAGGACATGTTGGAGGAATGATCTTTTCTAATATGACTATTTTTTTTCTTTTTCTTGTGGAGCCATTTTGGGAGGTAGAACATTTCCACTTCTTAAATTCATTTCAATTATTTCTTCAAGTTTACGATCTGGATCTTTTGTTTCTGAGTCTAAAGATTCCAATTCTATGGAAATCAGGGCTCCTTGTAATTGAAGTGTGTTATTATCGCTTTCATCTCTGTCATTGTCAAAATCATTATTAATGTTACAGTCATTTTAGTTGTCTTTAGAATGGTTAAGATCATGTACGATTTGAGTATTGTCTATAGGATTAGAATTTGAATGATTTTTTTTAAGAGCATCACTCAAAATAGACAAAACGTAAGCAAAACTGGAAGTGTTATTAGTCACAGTAGTGGTAAACAAAAATTCATACAAAGTTAATGGCCTATGGGATTTTCTCCCTTCATCCGAGACAACTATCCTAGAAGATGGAGATACATAAGAACTAGGAGATACAAAAGGAACTGCAGTCCCTATATATAAAAGACCTTTAATTCTTTTTGGTTCTTTTTTTTTCTTTTTCTTTACTTTCCTGGAAGGTTTTGTAACTTGATATTCAGTAAGGATCTCCTCAGAAGATTTACCCCGAGTAGTGTTGTCTTTGTTCTTGTTGTTGGAATTAAGTTTATCTACCAAAATCATATTGAATGAACCTTTGTCAGGTTCTTTCAAATATTCTTTCGGGATTACTATATTTCCTTCTTTAAAGTTACGCTCTAACCAGTCTTTGAAGACAAAACATTCTTCAATCTTGTGTCCAAGCATTCTATGATAAGGACAATAATTGGGATTGTCCTTCATGTCAACTTCTGCTGGCTTTTAGCTTATGGTAGTTTAAATTTTGGTATCTTAAGCAAGCTATAGAATATTTTGTGGACGGCCTCTATTTTAAATGGATATTCTTTATTCATTCTTTCGTCCATTGTTCTTTTATCTGCCTATATTGGGATTGGTTGTTGAAGTTGTAATTGAGGAGATATTTGTGATGTTGACGAATTATGTCGTTGTTTCTTTTGTTCAGGTTGAACCTGCATCACTTGTTTACCTTTCTCTAAAACATTTCTCAGTTTCTTTTCAAATGTCTTGACAGTCTTTGTCTTTTCAGTCTTTTCCGTTACACTCGTTCACTTAGCTTCTTCTTGAACATTGGCAGCTTTACTGAGCAATTTTTCAAAAGTTTTTATTGTAAATCCTTTAAGCATAAATGCTATAGAACCATGAATATTTTTAAGCAGGATTTCAACAGCGTGTTGTTCTTGAAGTTGTGGTTCACATTTGATGCTGAGATTTCTCTAGCGCAAAATGTAATCCACTAAACCTTCTCCTGATTTCTGCTTTTCTACTACTTAATCACAACCTGTAGTATGATGTTGAGCTCCAGCGAATCATTGAATTAAGAGACTTTAAAGCTCTAAAAAATTTTTAGCAGACCCATTAGGAAGTTCTGCATACCAGTCAAAGGAAACTCCCGCGAGACTGTTAACAAATTGACAGAATAAAAGAGCGTCACTTCCCCCCGCATTGCAGCAGCTTGCTCTAAAGTGTGCTAACGGCTATCGAGGATTACCAGTTCCATCAAACATTTTATAGATAGGAGGAACAAAACCTTTAGGGTATTGGACAGAATCAAATTCCTCTAGATATGGTCTACCCTTTGGAATTAATGATCCAGCCTTTACCTGAGTCATTGTTTCTTTTATCTTTTGTTCTACAAGTTGTGTGATATCTTTTTCTAGAATTCCACTATGAGGGGAATCCTTTTTCTTTTGAGTGCTTTCTTCAACATCTATTGGCTCTCCTCTGTCTTTGTTGACCTCATTTTTGGTGAGGTCTTTTGCTTCTCTCTTTAGTACTTAGGGTCTAGCCTTAGGCTTTTCCTTTGACTAATCTTAGAGGACTAGAAATGGAACCCACCATTTAGAAATTCAAACTACTTCTTAACTCCCTGCAAACCCCACAAGCTTGATTGTAGACCCCTAATCACCTAGAGGGTTGAAATCAAATGCGGAGGTTTAAAGGATGAGTTCCCTATAGGACTTTTTGGCCTTAGGAATACCCTGGGTGGCCTGGTCTGGTGAGGGTTGACTTGCACATACACTACACTCTCACACACATTACAAGTCCTAAAACCACACTCTCACCCAACTTGACTTCCTGACTCATGTAGGTAATTCATATGGATGGTCCTTAACCCCTAAGCCCCTAGCTAAGAGGGTTAGGAACAACATAGTGAATGCCTCAAATGAGTCCTCTCATGACTCATATAGGCATAATGTGGCTTCATGGCTCAACCAAAGTCATTCCATTTCACTCACATTTGATCGATCTTCTTTTTTTTAAAATTTCAGTTTTTGACCCTCGGGGCCCCGAACCCACCAAACCTACCGAATACCCTTGAAATGACCCAAAATTTGCAAAATTATCTAAATTACCCAAGATCCCTCAAAATAAATCCTAAACACTTCCCACCACTCATATTGACCATATATGGCCAAAAATACCAAAATTTCCAAAAATACCCCCTAAACCCCCCAAAATTACCAAAATACCCTTTTACCCCAAAAATCCAAAAATTCTAAAAATTCCCAGAAAATTTCAGAAAATCTTAAATATTCCCAATTTTATTTTTTTCAACTACACCATGGGCCAATTTTTCCAATTTACCCCACTTTTACTAAAACCCCCAATTTGACCAATTTTTAACCCAAGTGAAGCCAATGTCAAACCAAACCACCCCAATTGACCTCTATTTTGGTCCAATTCAATTCTAAACTTCAATTTAATATCCCTAATATCAATTTAGACTAAATCCAACTCCAATTTGATTGAAATTTGGGATCAATTTCAATTTGGGGCTTAAGGCCCAATTTTGGCCCATGACCTAAACCTAGCCCAAACCAACCAAATTCTACTCCAAATCACACCAAATCTCTTCCAAAATTTTCATGACACATGCCTAAACCAATTGTAACATTTATTTGGCACAATCCTTTACAAAATTTTCATCCTAAATTTACTTTAAATCCAAAAGCCCACTTCCATAAACAACTTTAAAAGCCCATCCAAAATGATTTCAAAAAGCCCAAAATCAATCCAAAGCCTACATGACACTTTCATCTCATCATCCATTTAATTAAATCACTCCCTATGTTTCAAATTCATCATTGATTTTTTCTAAACTAAGCCATGTGCCAAATTACCCCTAAATACCAAAAATCCTTAAAATCCTTTTTCATGAAACAAGCCAACCTTTTCCAAGCCAAATGTAAGCTAAATGTGAGCCATTTGCAAGCCATATGAAGCCATAAGAGTTTTGAAACCTCACCATGTCATTTATGGAAAATGGAGGGGCCCCTTTCTTAAGCCTTCCTTAAGCTTTTTTAACCTCATCCATGATACACACTAAACCAAGTTAGCCACCTAATCCTTGATGGAGACTACACCATTTCCTCTTGGCTGACCCAAATGAATCTTTTCAGCCAAAATCAGGCCTTGGTGGGTGTACCAAACCCAAATCCAAGCATTTTACCAAACCAAGCCCAAAATGAGCCCTTCCCCCTTCCACTTTGATTCAACTCCTTTACACTTAGCATTTACCAATTGAACTCACAAACCTCAAGCACTGACCTCCCTGACCCTGAGGGTGACCCATGCCTGGCCGGCCAGCCACCATAGCCGACAGAAACCACCAGGCCAAGAGGCTTAATTTGAATCAGCTAACTTGTCCCAACCTAAATGGCCGTTGCAGCTGCACTTCCCTTGCCCTGAGCAGTTGATCCAAGCCATTAAACCCCCCTGGCAGGCCCTCTAGCCACCTCTATTTAAACCCACTCACCTCTCGGCCAAACAAGGTGATGAACCTGACCTTAAGGAAACTCTACCAAAATTGATCCAGGACCTTCTCCTAACCCAGAGCAGTTGATCCCCAGTGTTCCTTTGCCCTATACCCCATTAACAGAGCTTAATTTCTGAGTTCAAAATCCACCCAAAAACCAGGACATCTCTGGAACCTCCACCAAATACAAATTAAACTCACCCACACCTACACAGGACCAAGAGAAGGAGTTCCCCAGTGAAAGCCCCCTCTCCAGGCCACCCAGTTGCTCCAGCCTCCAAGCTTTGAAATCGGGTCTGGTCACTTTCGTACTTAGACAATTCCCCAGAGCCAGAGACTTCACCTGGAGCTTGCTTGGACTCAATCGAAGGTGACACAACCCTCAGATCGAAGCTTCACTTCTCTGAGCAAAGGTATGAACTCACTCTTCCTCCCGAGCTTCCAGCAATTCTCCATTTTGTTTGGGTTAATTTCATAGCTTATAAACTGTATGGATGTGTTCGTCACTTCAAGACAAATCCATAGAGTATAAGAACTCGAAAAACCATTAAGAATCGAGAGAGATATTAGCGTTTGCGTGTGGACGGTCACGGGTGCACACCAGTCGTAGACGATGACCCGGAGCCGTTGGATCGCGCGTGTATCGAGTGAACGGTTCAGATTGCGCCGGAGCATGGAATGTTACGTTAACCGGGCCCCTGGAGCGCTGAGTCAGATGGCGGCGCCGAATCACAGAGCGACACGTGGGCTTTCGATCCGGACGAGGATGACGCGGCGCCGAGTCGAATAAGTAGGAAATTAGGGTATTTTTGAATTATTTAAATGCCCTGAACTTCAAAAATTCATATCTTTGCAGAAAAAAATCACAAAAATAAAATAAAAATACCCTCTTGCTCAGTGAACAGAGGAGAATAATGTGGAAGAGAAATCAAGTTAATTGGATGAGTATTTTATTTTTAATAATTTATTTACTATTTCTAATGTTTTGATTCTCCATTTGCATAGACAACTCACCATGGCATAAGGCCATAGAGCTTTTGAAGCCTCTGATCTTGGGAACACTCCCTGAATTTTTCAAGGTCAGAGGCCATCTCTATGAAAAGTTATTGATTTTTTCAAGTTCATGTCACTATTTTAGGTATTTTAATTCTAATAATTAGCATGTTGTAAAATAAATTCTAGAAAAATTTGCTGATGTTTCTTAGGACCAGAGGACCCTGTGAAAAATATATTTTGAGTTAATTCATTCATAATAACCCTAATTGGCCTAAACTCCCAAAATTGAATTTGAATTAATTAGGGTTAACCACACACCAAATTGACTTAAAAACAATTCTCCATTGCTCTTTAGGGTCAGAGGAACCTTGCATAAAATTTTGAAATCAATTGAACTTGACTAACCACACTAAATGGATTGATTAAGCCTCATAAGCAAAATGAAACTTTAAAAATTCATAACTCCAAAAATACTTTTCAAAAATTTATAAAAATGTTTTTGGAGCTTCTCTGATATCAGCGGAGTCTAGGAAAATTAAAATTGGAATTTTCTAAAAAAAGATGATTTTTCACATTATTTTAATATTTTAATAATTAAAAAATAATAAAAATCACAAAAATATTAAAAATCATAAAAATGTCACATTTTGACTCCTAATCACTTAGGAATAAACCAAATATTTTTCCTAAGTTCCTAGGATAATATATTGAATTTTAAAGGCTTAATGTAATTTTTAATATTAAAAAATGAATTTTCAACCTTTTTCACTAAAATAATTCTAATAAACCAAAGAAAAATCAAAAAATTATAAAATCTGTTTCTCTGGACTCCTTGAGGTCAGAACAATTTAAGAAAAATATAAAATCTATTTTTCAATTTTTAATTTATTTTAAAATTAATTAATACTATAAAAAACTAAAAATAATTATAATAAATAAAATATAATTCAAAAAATCACAAAAATTAATCCAAGTGGTTCTCTGGTCATTAGAAACATCTCATAGATTTCTTAAGGACAAAAACTTTACCTTGGTCATGTAGTTGAATTTTCTTTGAAACCCCCTATTTTCTACTAAAAATAATTATATAAATAAATTAAAGTCAGAAAAATCACATTTTCTCCTCTAATGTCTTAATTGACATGTGAGTGAGGTGACATAAAAATTTTTAAATTCATTTGAGCTCAATTTAGTGAGTTATGAAATAAATAAGCCTAAAAGGGCATAAAGGTAATTAAAAATTTTAACCCTTAATTAAAACTTTAGGTTTAATCAAAATAGAGGGTAAAATATTTGATTTTAATTTTCTCTTAGATGATTGAAACTTAGGGAAATTAATGGGTAGAAACCCTTTAAGCACTTTGAAAATATCAAAATGAAATTCTAATTAATTAAATAATTTAAATTTTGGGAAGAATATATTTAGAATTTGGATTATTAAAATAGGGATATTATTAAGAGGATATTTATTCTTTAATTTAAAAATCCCTAAATAAGTCACTTCAATAATATTTAGTTCTTAATTAAAGATTAAAATAATAATCCAAACTAAATAAATTAAAAATTAAAAGAAGATAACACTTAAATGAATTAAAGCTTAAAACATTAAATGGTCCAATAATTAAAATCAAATTTAAAATCTTGGAGTTAAATTAAATTAAATTAAATTAAGACAAGTCAAAGTTTAAATTAAATTAAATGAACACCTTAACCATTAAATTAAATTAAATTTAAAATATTGAAACTAAAATTAAATTAAATTTAAATTGAATTAAAACTAAAATTAAATTAAATTAAATTAAATTAAATTAAATTAAAATTAAATTAAATTAAATTAAAATCAAATTAAATTAAATTAAATTAAATTAAAATCACTTAACAACAAACCTAAATGAAATCATTAAGAGTTAAATCAAAACATATCAATAATTTCAACACCTCTTTCTATCTAAGTAAATTTAAAACATAAACATCAATCTGAAATACTAAGATAATTGAAAGTGTAAAGATTTAAATTAAATCTAAGATAATTTGAACACTATTCCAAACTTAAAATTAGTAATTAAAACCTCATAATTAAATTAAATCACTTTAAATCATCAACTCAAACTTTTAATTAAGGATGATTAAAATTCTCAATAAATCAACTTTCCCTTAAAGTCTTTAATTATTATAACTCTTAAATAGAGTATTAAGCGAGATGTCACTTCATTCATCAGGTAATCAAATACCCAAGTTCACTGAGTAGGAGACAAAGTTTAACTAAACTCTTAGATGATTAATTCACCTATGCAACTAAATTTGCTTGGACTCAAAATGATCTCGAAAATATTGAAAAGATGTTTAAGACTTGTCCTAAGCTTTTTCTCAATATGATGAGATGTTTTAGAAGAAAAGTTGAATTTAATTGTTCTTTGATGAAGAAAATCATCCTTAAACAAAACTTAAGAACCTAGATGTCATAGGAGATGACTAGTTATAGGACTAGGATCTTGGTAGACAACCAAAACCCTTCCCTTAGCTTTACCTAGGTATTTGTTGAAATATTTAAATGCCTTAACATATGTTTTAAGTTCAGCTTGGGATGACGGAAAGACCCTCCAGGTACGCTTTTATTTTATTGTAATTTACTTACATGCACTGTACTTTACTTTTCTTGCATGATAAATAAGACTGTTGCATGAAAACCAAAACCTTTAGGATAGTCCCTGAACTGAAACCAAAACAAAATTAAAAGTCATTGCAAGATAAAATCCACCGCCACAACATTCCAAAATATAAAACAACTCAAAATTTAATCACAAACAGAACAACAAAACTATAATTGCAACTAAATTAAAACGTCTCGTTGAATGATCGGGAATACCTCGGATGATGTAACCCACGTGTTGCTAACGGGATTTCCCAAGGTCTAAATGAAAGTGTGGAACTCATTCGATTGAGTTTAGCAAATTCATCTGGACTAAGTGAATTCGATGAAAATAACGGTGTCGGGATGACGGAACCGTGGGATCTTAATCGGTTCTGTTTAAACAACTTTAAGATTTGTTTTAATTAAAAAATTAAAAACACTTGGATTTTAAAATTTTCTCTAAACCAAAACTCTTGTCTCATCTCTCAATTTATGACTTCTAAAACTAAACCTCTACAATGACAAGGAGCTTGGAGCATGGTGGGCAGCACGGCCATTGTCATCAGCAAAACATGAATCTACTTCAACAAAACCTTTCTTAGTTTTAAACAACAAAGCCATAGGATTTCGAGGTTGTTTGCTTAGTGCAACATAAATCCTCAACTTTTCGTTAGGAATTTGCATAATCATGTTATGAAAATTAAGCCCTAACCAGTCTTAGGACTCCGAGGTAGTCGTTTGGTACGACATAAACCCTCACATCTTCGAGGCTATTTGTATGATTATGTCATACAAATATAAGACCTAAATAAATAAAATTGGCAGGATTGCAATCCCAAATTGAAGCCAAACAATAGGATAGTTTGGAAAGTTGCCAAGATTCCTCTTTGATCCTCAGCTTCTCCTACTTCTCTTCGTTTGGACTCTTGAAATAAACTTGTTCAAAATTTGATCCATCCCCTATTGAAATCTCCAAAATTCAATCTTTTGAAAACCTTAAACTTTTAAATTCTTGAGAGCAAAACCACTGATCATTATGGAGAGTTTTCTTAAATGATTCCCGTAATTTAAGATGTAATTAACTATAGGGGCTTGCCCTTATAGGGAACTTTAAGAACCCAGGTAATATAAACCCCGCTTAATTCCTTTATATTAAGCGAGGGAACTTGTCGGCTTATAAAATTGGTTCGCAGACCAAAAGGATGTCACAAATCTTCTAGTTTATTTAATCGAGCCCCATCGTCAAGCAGTGTGTTTATTCTTCGGGATAGACATACGGTTTGTGATGTGGTGCTCGTTTATATAAACTATTTGGGATGTGAGATCGGTTTAATTTCATATCTTAAAATTTTTAAACTTAAAATTATTTTCAAAATAAAATGCTACTTTTATATATTTAAATTAAAATTTAAAGTTTAAAATTCGCCGACATTTTCTGTAGGCGACCCTCTTTTCAAAACGCAACCTAAAAATATGCCGACAGCTTCTGGCGACTCCGCTGGGGAATAGTTCCTCTCTCCATTTTGATTAGATGTTTTTGCTTTCATAAATCGGTAGTGTATCCATGTCCCTGGTGGAGCAAACTACCATTCTTCCGTTGGAATACCCGTTCATTTCTGTCTTGAACGAGTATAGCCAACTCCTCTCGGATTTAGGAGCCACTATTTAGACACCCCTAAACGAAGAGGTTCCGAGATCCTTTTACCTCTTTTCTGAGGTGGGGTAGACCCCCAATAGGTGTTAGTTTAGGAGCGGTCCTTTGAGTCGAGAAGTCTTGCATAAGACTTTCTCTTCCTTTCCAATTCTAAATAGGGCCCTTTACCTTTTCTATAACCTTTTTTCCTTTAATCGTTTTGTTTCTAACAAACGAACCTGCTAATAAACGACCTTCTAATAAAAATCTCTTTTAAAAATCACAAATACACTAAGATAAATGAAAATGTGTTCGGACTCTTTCTTTTTCATCCTATTCTTTACGACGAAAGGAAGCATAATTCGGGACTGACGTTCGGAATCTGCCCTGCAGAAAATGACTGCCCCAAAGTTAATCTTCTCCTTCACCAATGGAATAGACTTCGCCGTTTACAAGGATGAGCTGCCTGACATTGGAATCATCTGTTTCGGATAAGGATTCGGCAACACAGATATCAATTTCACTAACGTCACTCTCTTCACACTAATGGACAAAGTGTCAGAAACTGAGAAACCCGTAATTGAGTTCAACTTGAAGTCGGCTCAAGAATTCCCTCCCCTGCAAAGGGTTCCAACTCGAAAGAAGTACTCACTGTTCGTAGGAGGACTGTTGTCCTACCCCCACCGGTCTAGTCATCTCTGCACCTACCCCGACTTCTGCCAAACTAAAGGGGAAGGAAATCCAAGTCTGTGATGAGCCTGTCACCGTGGAGGGTACAAATTTTGCTACAATACCATCTATTTTTTAGATTGGGTCCAGTTCAAGAGTTGCACCCCTAACTCGGACTCAAAGAAGAAATAGAAGCAGAAAGATTGCCAAGATCGAGAAAGCCAGAGCTGCTGAAGTTGCTTTTCTAGAAGAAATCCCTAAGGAAAGAGAAGAACTGCCTGAGTATATACCTCTGTTGGAAGGGAACAGGTTTCACCCTCTCTCTGCCGCATCAGATGAAGAGGATGTTCGAAGGATCCCCGTTGCATTACCCCGACCTGCGTACTGCAGCAATTACAAAAGGAAAAGGGATAAGCCTACGCTATTCGCTCGACTGCAAGCTGTGATAGAAAGATTGACAAAGAAAGAAAAATGCCCTGTGTCAGAAATCTTAAGAAGGATGGGACGGGTACCAGCTAAATCCCACCTCGGACCGCGAATAGAGCCTGTTTCTGCCACAGAGAAACCAAAGAAGAAGAGAAAAGCCAGTTCACCCATTGTTGTATCGGGTCTACAAATTAGGGAGGATACCACCTTCCAGCATATAGCCGACAGACCATCCGGTCCTAGGCTTCCGGCTGCAAGAAGGATGGTATGGCGACCTACTACTGGCGAGCTAAGACCAAAACAATGTCCTGAGAAGAAAAGTCTTGTTAGGAAACTTGAATCAGAAGAAAGTGCTACTGCAATAAAGGGGACTCCCGGAAAGGAAGTTCAACAACCGTCACTTGACAACTGCGAGACCGTGCGGAAAAGGCCACTAGAGGATGCCATGGACAAGTTAAGGACCGACATCCGACGGTTAGCAAAAGAAAGAGAAGAAAAACTAGAAGATGAAGTTGATTCATCAGAATTTATGAATGACGAGTATGCTGAAATCAACATGGTTGAGACGCGAGCATCATCGGCTTCGCAAGGTGCTCCGGCAATCGCGGAAAGAGATGAACCGGATGTAATGAGGGCACAGCTTCGAGAAAGAGATGACACAATTTCCCAGATGGCAAAGAGGATGGAAGAGATGGCTGCTACCTTAGCCACTCTCCAGAGTCAAGTACAACCTCAGAAAGAAACACCCCCAGAGATCATCCATATCGCAGATGGAGGAAAAGAGATCACATCCGTCAATGGAGACGAGCCACCAAAGAAGGATTCTGCACAGAGCATGATTCCCGAAAAGGACATTAAAAACATGATAGAACAGCAGGTGCGAGAAGCCCTAGCACAATCTAAGAGTGGAGCATCTATTCAGACGGGTAGACCTTACCCTGAAGAGTTCGATGCAGTCCAATACCTGAAAGGCTTCGTACCACCTCTGTTTAAGACTTTTGATGGAACATGAAACCCCCAGTAGCATGTCGCACATTTTTGTGCTAGTTGCTGCAATGCCGGTGGGAGTGACGCTCTACTCTTCCGTCAATTCGTCAGCAGTTTGTCAGGGATTGCCTTCGACTGGTACACAGAATTGTCGAACGGTTCAGTAAAGACCTTTTCAGAACTACAGAATCTCTTCGTTAAGTGGTTTGCCGGGGCTCAGCACCACATCACTATCGGTGATCTAGTGGTGGAGCAACAGAATCCGAACGAGACTTTAGTGGATTACATACTTCAATGAAGGAATTTAAGCATGAAGTGTGAACCACAGCTTCAAGAACAACATGCAGTTGGCATCTTGCTCAAGAGTATCCATGGCCCGATAGCACTTCTCCTTAAAGGATTTACAATCAAGACTTTCGAGAAGTTGCTTAGCAAGGCTGGGAGCTTGCAAGAGGAGGCAAAGCAGTTAAGTTTTGTAGACAAGACCGATAAGCAGAAAACTGTGAAGACATTTGAAAAGAAATCTGGAATCGTCGCGGCAGTAGATAAGGGCAAGCAGCCAATGCAGATACCGCCAGAACGACCACAGCCCAGTTATCAACCACCACAACGGACTTACCAACAACCACCACAGATCTATCAGCAAGCTCAACAAGGCTATCAGCAACCTCAGCAGGGCTATCATCAACCTTGTCTGAGCTATCATTCGCCTCAGCATTATGAATAACCGCCTCGTTCATCGCGTACCTTAAGAGAACTTTTAAATAGGGAATATCAATTCAAAACTGAAGCAATAGCAAAGATGTTCCACAGTTTAATGAAGACACCAGACTTTTAGCTACCAGAGCCCAAGAGGCCGGAGGAAGTCAATAAGAAAGATCATCCAAACTATTGCCCTTTTCACCAGATGCTCGGATACAAGATAGAGGGTTGCATCACTTTCAAGAGTTGGCTTGATGACAATCTCCGGAACGGGAACATAACGATCCCAAAGGAATACATGAAGGAACCCCAGAAAGGAGGTTACGTCAATGTTATTTCAACGGATCCTATTGTTTCGATAGACCCGTACACGACCGATGATGGATGGAGTACCGTCTGGACAAAGTCTTCAAAGAAAATTTTGGATCACATCCAGAACGCTTCGGTGCGTGCTTCAACTCGAAGTTTGAAACCTGCCGAGCCGGCACTATCACTTGCGATTGAAGAACCGCCCCAGAAGAAGGAGAAGATCACGAAAGAGAAGAAGTTCGAGGCTCCGAAGGTTAGGCTAGGGGCTGCTTATCCTAGGATGGTTGTTTCCGATTCGGTGGAGAAATCTCTCGAACTACTGACTCTGTATGATTATCTGCTCGCCCCGGTGGGATCTTATAATGATAAGGGTTATGGCGTTGGCTACGTTTTGACTGTTTCTAACGATTACGTAACTAGCGACAACCGGCTTAATCCGGATATTGATTCCAATACAAATAACGATTCTCAAATCATACACAACCTCGATGACCACGACGAAGAAGATGTTCACAAAGGAGGCTACAAAAGCTCGACAAGCAACAAGTCCATTTATGAATTCCGAGGAGCTCCGATCACGATAGAATTAGAACCATCAGACACCAAAGCAACTTCAGAAGAGCCAGTTGTTCCGATTCAAGAGGAGACACCGGTAAATTTAGAAGAGATAACAGAGGTTAATCTAAGAAGCGGAAAAGTTCTACCCCTGAGAATGGGTCCAAAGGATAAAGGAAAGCAAGTGGTTGCTCAGGAAGAGTCAACCCCAGCAAGGGAACTGCCCATTCAGGAAGAAACCGAGGAACATGGTAATAAAGTGGACTACAACGTGCTAGCCCATCTTAGGAAGCTACCAGCCAAACTAAGCATATACGACGCTCTGATCCTGTCAAAGGAGATGAGGGAGGCTCTGATCAAGGCTTTACTTGATCCATAGATTTGTTTAGCTTAAATGGCCGGTGATTCCTTCGACGAGGTTTGCTCATTAAGATAACAGCGAGGTGTTACCTTCACGGACAATGATCTATTACTGGGAACAGCTGATCACAACCGACCGTTATACATTTCAGTCACTACTGGAAAGTTTATGCTCTCCAGAGTGTTGGTTGATCCTGGAGCATCAATCAACATAATGAATCTTCGGACGCTAGCATATTTGGAAATTGATGCTCGTGAGCTTAAAGCAGACAAGATATTTTTAAGAGGCTTCAATCAAAAAGGAGAAAGAGCTCTTGGATCGATAACACTACTAATGAAGACAGGTGATTTAGCAAAGACAACCGAAAAATTCCACATAATTGATTCTGAGAAATCGTTCAACGCTCTACTGGGTCGGCCATGGATTCATGAAAACCGAATGGTACCGTCTTCTCTGCACCAATGCATAAAGTATTACGAAGGAGGGGAACAGTGCATCAAAAGTGATTTGCAACCGTTCTCCGTGCATGAAATTGGAATTCATGAAGATGCGGCCTACTACGTGCCTCCGAAGAAAACAATCTTTTCCAGAAATACCATACAAAATGAAACAAAAGAAATTTGAGACGATGAAGAACCTGAAGTTCTAGTCCAACAGTTACTCACCACTCCCTTACGGTGAGATGGTAAAGATTTCTCCAGAACTCGCACCCGAGGTCGAGGCCGGGGACGAGGATGTGGAATAAACGTTGGAACAGTTGGACAGAAGAAACTGGTCACCGATGTTGATTGGGAGAACAGTTCCGAAGAAGAAGAGAAAATTGAGAAAGAAGCAGCGACAATAAGTCAGAAGAAACCACAATTCAAGATTTCTCTCGATGATGAAAAGAATGAAGAATATAAATCAATGTACAAGAAGATTAACCATTATGTACATACTATGACCCTGACCTCGATCCATTCTAATAAGATCGAGGGTATGGTGGTCAAGGAAGTGCATGGTGGTGGTACTAAGCCGATTAAATTTTACCGTGGTGCTTCTTCTTCCAAAACTGAAAAAGATGTACAATTTGAAGATGTTACTTCTTCCGAATTAATGGAATTGCTGTTTGAGTGGTATTCTCCCTTTGTTCAAAATTTAATTCAACGCGGTGTCTTACCTCGACGATGGACAAAAGGCCGATCACAACACTTTGAAAAATTATGGAATAATGCCGGTCGACCTCCCAATTCAAAACATGGTCTCGGATTCGGCACAGTAGGATCAGTGGACGATACAGGATTTTGCTTGGTTGTTACTTGTGAACCTAATAAAGACTGCTTTTAAGCTTTAGAAGACCTCAAAGATCTACAAATCGGAGATGCTGCACCAAAATTCAAAGAAGAAATCAAATCTACTATAGACGAGTTAACGGAAGTTAACTTAGGTACTAGCGAAGAGCCTAGGCCCACCTTTGTTAGCTCCTTACTCAACAAAGAAGACTCTGAAGACATAATCAAGCTATTAATGGAATTCAAGGACTATTTTGCTTAGAGTTACGACGAAATGCGAGGATTAGCTCTAGAAGTCGCAGTTCACAGGCTAGGAGTAGATCCCACTGACATTCTAGTTAGACAAGCTCCGAGAAGAATGCGTCTAGAAATTGAGCAACAAGTAATAGCCGAAGTTAAGAAGCTAATAGACGCTAAATTTGTCCGTGAAGAAAAATACCCAACTTGGTTAGCCAATGTGGTACCAGTCAGAAAGAAGAATGGTCAAATCAGAATCTGCGTGGATTTCAGAGATTTAAATAAAGCATGTCCAAAGGATGAATTCCCTCTGCCAATTCCAGAACTGATGATCGACATCGCTTCGACACGTGAAATCTTCTCTTTCATGGATGGATCATCAGGATACAACCAGATAAAGATGGAACCAGAAGAAGAAAAGCTCACGGCATTCAGAACGTCGATCGGAGTATATTGCTACACAGTAATGCCATTCGGACTAAAGAACGCAGGAGCAACATACCAAAGAGCGATGACGAAGATTTTTGATGATCTCATTCACAACCAAGTCGAGTGATACGTAGATGATGTGGTCATCAAAAGTAAACTGAAGGAAGATCACCTATATGATTTGAGAATTGTTTTCGAGTGATTAAGACAATACAACCTTAAGATGAATCCCTTAAAATGCGCCTTCGGAGTCACCTCCGGAAAATTCTTTGGATTTGTTCTCCGACATCGCGGATTAAAGCTATTTTAGAAATGTGTCGTCCCAAAACTTTGAAACAACAATGATCCTTTCAAGGGAAGTTGGCATATCTTCGACGCTTTATCTCGAACTTGTCAGGTAGGTGTCAGCCCTTCTCGACATTGGTTAAAAAGGATGCCAAATTTGTTTGGGATGAGAAATGCCAGCGGGCTTTCAAGGACGTTAAGCAATGTTTAATGACACCTCCTGTCTTAGCAGCCCCAGTCTCAGGTAGACCGTTGATACTTTATACCGCGGCTTTAGACGATTCTCTCGGAGTGCTGCTAGCCCAGGTTAATGACGAGGTAAAAGAAAACGCTCTCTACTACCTAAGCCGTTGTCTAATCCCGACGGAAGTAAAGTATCCACCAATTGAGAACCATTGTTTGGCCCTGATCTTCGCCGCTCAAAAGCTCAGGCATTACATGCTTTCTCATAAGGTCAACCTTATTTCAAGAGTTAATCCGTTGCAATACTTGATGACCCGACTGAAACTTTCTAGCAGACTTGCCAGTGGTCGATGATACTATTGCAATTCGACATAACTTTCGTTCCTCTTCGCACCGTAAAGGGACAAGTCCTAGCAGACTTCCTCGCAGTACACCCTTTGCCGGCAGATTCACCTCCCGACGACGATTTGCCTGACGAGCAGATAATGATCCTAGAAGACCCCGATGATCAGTGTTGGGAACTATACTTCGACGGTGCGTCATCAGCACAAAAAGATAGAGAATTGCAAAAGATAGTGCCCGGTAAGGCAGGAATCAGACTAATCTTTATAACACCGGAGCGGGGGATGTTAAGATACTCCTACCACTTAACAGAACTGTGTACAAACAACGAGGTAGAATACGAATCCCTCATAACAGGACTGGAATTAACCATTCAGATGGGAATAACGGACATCAACATCTATGGAGATTCTCAGTTGATCATTCGACAAGTCGCCGGACAGTACAGAATTTTAAAGCCAAGACTCGAGCAGCACTTTCAGTACGCCATGAAATTGTTGGAACAAATTCCAAACGTAATAATATACAAGATTCCCAGAAAAGAAAATGCTCTCGCCGATGCGTTAGCCCGCCTTGTAAAGGAATTTGCCTACTTGCAGGATGAGTCAGTTGAAGTGTCAGTTCAAGGACGACAGGTCCTATCGCAGCTCGACATGGATACAATACATAAATTAGAAAGAAAAGCAGAAGAAACAATTGCAACAGTGACAAAAAATACGGAAGATTGGTGGCAGCCATTAATAGACTACTTGCAGACAGGAAACCTGCCTGACGATAAGTCGTTAGCCCATCAAATCAAGAAAAGAACTCTGTCTTACGCATTAAGAAACAATACATTATACAGAATGTCTTTTGATCAGATGTGGCTAAGATGCCTGAGCGGGTCCGAGGCTCGTGAAATTGTTAAAGAAGTACATTCAGGACTTTGTGGCGCTCATCAGTCGGGTCCGAAAATAAAAATGAAGATTAAAAGACTATGGTATTACTAGCCCTCAATGATGACCGACTGTATGAAAGTTGCCAAAAGTTGTCACCAGTGCCAAGTGCACGGAGTGGTTCTACACCAACCTCCAAATGTGCTACATCTGACAATCGCGTCGTGGCCGATTGAGTGTTGGGGCACAGATATTGTGGGTCCGATAGAGCCGCCTTCTTCAAGAGGACATCGCTTCATTCTTGCAGCTACAGACTACTTTTCTAAATGCGGTAAGCCGTACCACTCGGAGAAGTGAAGGCACACCACGTGCTACGGTTTTTCAAGAACCAAGTCGTCTACCATTTTGGGGTATTGCGCAGGATCATTTCAGATAATGGGTCTGCATTCAAAAGTATAAAGATCAACAATTTTGTCAAAAGACACGGGATCGATTGGCGATACTCAACGATCTACTACCCAAGAGCAAACGGCTTGGCCGAGGCTTTTAATAAAACTCCCGTTCAAATTTTAAAGAAAACTTTAGACGACAACAAGAGAAATTGGCACGATAAGTTGTTAGAAGCCTTATGGGCCTACAGGACGACTTTTAGGACTCCTACTTAGTCTATGCCTTATGCTTTAGTGTACGGGTCCGAGGCCATCTTGCCCCTGGAAGTTCATCTTCCGTCACTCCGAATTGCAGTTCCAGAAAAGATCACTACAGAAGAAAATGCCAGACTATGACTGGAAGAATTGGAAAGCTTGGAAGGGAAAAGACTTTCCGCGCGGCGAATTTGGAACCGTATCAAGCCAAGATGATCCAGGCCCATGATAAATTAGTCCGTCCCAGGACATTCAAAGTTGGTGACTTGGTTTTGGTTCTCAGAAGACCTATTCTTGCACATCGCAAAATAGGTGGTAAATTTAAACCAACATGGGAAGGGCTATTCGTGGTTGAGACAATCTACTCAGGAGGTTCCTACCAACTGGTGAATTACCTTGGAGAACGACCCATGCTTCCAATCAATGGACGGTATTTAAAGAAGTATTACGCAACCTGATGTTTTGAAGGGTGGCCTCTAAAGTAGAATCTTATCCCTAGAAACACGGGTGAAGTAATCACTTTGTGACTGGGTCCGAACCCAAAAAAAAATAAAATGGATGATAAAAAAAATCTCATCAACGAAAATGTTGAAAAGAAAACATGGGAAATCGTAATAATAAAATGTCAATCTTTCCTTTTAAATTCATTCATTCCTGATATTTTCTCATCTCTTCCTACTTCCTTTAAATTTAAAAGAAGTGAATAAGAATTTTTAAGTGTTTTTTTGTTATTGTTCTTGTTCTTAGTACAGCCCCTGATCCTTTCCTTATTTTTTTGCAGGGAAATGTCGAACGGGCAGTTGGTTCTAAACTTTAGAAATGCCGTGAGTCTAGCACTTGATGAAAAGAGGGTGAGGGGTGGAGCACTGATAGAGATTGACTCAGACTTCACACCAGTCGTCTTACAATACGAAGAAAATGATTGGATCCTAGTTGATCGAGAAGAACTTCACAGCCAGATAGTGATGAAAATGGGTGGCCCGAGCCACCAATCCAGCAGCAAGAAAAGAAAAGCAAACGCCGCTCATGCAACCGGAGAATATAAGCAAATTAAGTCCGTGGTTACCACAGCAGAGGGTAGGCTTGTCAGCGCCGCGCCCGCAGAAATTCAAGGGGTAAGGAGAGCTACTCTCACCGCTACCCAGCGAAGAAATAAGAATTGTCGCATTCGCAAAATGTTAACCAAGTTAGCAGAAGATCAACATAAACAGACAGTGGATACCGTTAGTGCAAATGCTCCAAGGAGACCAGTTCATCAGGAACCAGAAAGAAGAAAGTCAACTCCAAGAAAGTCGGAATAGATAAAAGAAGTACCAAGAAAAGAAGTAATAGAGTCAGTACCTCGACGCCGAGCAGATGTACTGGATCCGAAGAGTCTTGTTGCGAAAGCAACCCCGGAGGATGTCCCTACAGAGACTATCCCCGAGGAGCCGAGACATGCAGAAGAACATGCTGGGGTTGAGCCATACATCCCGCAGTATGTTACTAAGCACCAATGACTTCAGATAATCCCGGAATACGAGCTGGAGAAAATGCAACTAGTTAAGAAGAAAACCTTTGAATACTTTGAAAGAATTGGAGACAAGAGGGTCAACATCTTGGAAGGCCTCGAGCTTCATACAGATGTATTCTTAGATTACAAGCAACAACAAATTGTAGACTGCATCCTCGAATTACAGAAAATGGGCCGAGCTGGCCGCCTGAGAGAAAAGACCTATTCAGAACCCCGAAGATGGATGCCAGGAAAAGGAAGAGTTACAATCCAATGCGGATGTTGCTACAATTTTGCCATAGACAGAAAAAGAAATCCACCAGGGATACCCCGTCGCAGTGAGGTGGATCCACTGCCAAGAATCATTAAGAGAGCGGTGAAAAGGATGATAACATGGAGGGTATTGCCTGCAGATTGCATACCCAACAGCTGCATCATTAACATCTACAAGGAAGGCGACTGCATACCTCCACATATAGACCATCATTACTTTGTTAGACCCTTCTGCATAGTGTTATTCGTCAACCAGTGCAACATCATGTTCGGATCTAACCTCCGGATTACAGGCCCATGTGAGTTCCGAGGGCCGGTGGAGATATCACTATCGGTAGGTTCTGTCCTGGTGTTAAAAGGAAACGGAGCAGACGTTGCGAAGCATTGCATCCCAGGAGTGCCTGTGGAGCGGATCTCAGTTACTTTTAGAAGAATGGACGACAGAAAAATGCCTTACCACTTTCAGCCAGATCCAGAATTGAAGAGTCTCCGGCCCTACGAGCTGTGAGTTACATGGGAAATAGCACACCTCCAATACACATCCATGCGGCATTCACCGCGAGGGTGGCTTGGAAGGTGATGTTATTGCCCATGTTTCTCACTATTCAGACATGGATTTTTGACAGACGCTTTTGGATGGATCAACAAGAATCTTACACAATCCATTTTGGATTTACATGGATTGTATGAGACATTAAATTTCTGAGTAAATGTCATCATGATTAGATCACGTTGTATGATGTATTTTCAGCAACTTGGAATGAAAATGACTACGTCATATTTTGCCTTCACCTCTTTTTGTGCAAATTTACTGGGAAATGCCATTAGAGTTAAATGAACTTTGAACGAAGAACAGAAAAGAAAAGAAAATAAATGAGAACTTTTCCTAAAAATCTGAATATTAAAATGAACTTCAAATACACATGAACAATAAGTAAACAACAAAAAATAAAATGGGATCGTTAAAGGACAAACAAAACGAATCTAAACTCCGAATTGAATTTCGATCTCAAACCTCTGATTCGAACCTTTCAGTTCTTTCCTCCATCGAAGTCTGTTGGAAACTCTTTTGAAATCTGAATATTCTCTTCGACTTGTCGTTAAGACAAGTCTTTTCAGCTTGGTACACTTACCAGCTCCTTTCAGTTCTCTTTCCTCTGTATTTTAGAGGATCGACTAGTTCTATTGACACGGAGCCACGAACTCTGTTTGAATTGGTTCTGATGGCAAGAGACTGGGTCCCTCTTCATACAGATAAATCTTTGAGATTGGTACCAAATTCCAGTTCTCTTCCTTCGAGGTTGGTACCAAATTCCGACTCATTTTTCGAGATCGATACCTAAATTTTGATTCTCTTTCGAGGTTGATGCCAAATTTCAATCCTCTCTTCCGAGACTGGTACCAAATTCTAGTTATCTTCCTTCGAGGTTGGTACCAAATTCCGACACTCATCTGAATTGATACCTAAATTTCAATTCTAAATTCCGAGACTGGTACCAAATTCCAGTTCTCTTCCTTTGAGGTCGGTACCAAATTCTGACTCTCATCCGAATTGATACCTAAATTTCAATTCTAAATTCTGAGACTGGTACCAAATTCCAGTTCTCTTCCTTTGAGGTCGGTACCAAATTCCGACTCTCATCTGAATTGATACCTAAATTTCAATTCTAAATTCCAAGACTGGTACCAAATTCCAGTTCTTTTCCTTCGAGGTCGGTAACAAATTCTGACTCTCATCCGAATTGATACCTAAATTTCAATTCTAAATTCTAGACTGGTACCAAATTCCAGTTCTCTTCCTTCAAGGTCGGTACCAAATTCTGACTGTCATTCGAATTGATACCTAAATTTCAATTCTAAATTCCGAGACTGGTACCAAATTCCAGTTCTCTTCCTTCGAGGTCGGTACCAAATTCCGACTCTCATTCGAATTGATACCTAAATTTCAATTCTAAATTTCCGAGACTGGTACCAAATTCCAGTTCTCTTCCTTCGAGGTCGGTACCAAATTCCGACTCTCATCCGAATTGATACCTAAATTTTAATTCTAAATTTTTGAGACTGTTACCTAAATTCCAGTTCTCTCGATTCGAGGTCAGTACCAAATTCTGACTCTCTTTCCGAGATCGATACCTAAATTTCGATTCTCTTTCAGGTTTGATACTTAAATTTCAAATCTCACTCTCTCGAGATCAGTACCTAAATTCTAATTCTCATCCTTTTTCCGTCGATACTTAAACTCTGATTCTCACTCCGAGGCTGGTACCTAAATTCCAGTTCTCTTAGCAATCCTGAGGTTGAAACCCAGGTTTCAATTCTCATTTCAAATCCAAATTTTAAATTCAAAATTTCCTTAAATTGATTTTAAATTAAAACTTCAATCGAAATTGAAACTCAGAACAAATCGAAATCTAAAATCACACATTGAAACTTGAACTTTAAAAGTAAAATGAAATCTAAATCGAATTCCCTAGATATTGTGATTTGGAGTTCACCTCCTTTTCCATTCCCCAGCGAGAGTTCAGGAATCTCCAGTCTTGGAAATATACCTAATACTCCCTAGCGGAAATTCTTCTACTTCGGCATAAGTTTGTCACTTGGACATCTGTGTTGGTTTTGTTTATCTCTTCGGTCAACGCCAATACGCGCGGTGTGCTTTGTTAGCACACCACACATATTGGGGGTCCATTTGTTGACCTCATTTTTAGTGAGGTCTTTTGCTTCTCTCTTTAGTACTTAGGGTCTAGCCTTAGGCTTTTCCTTTAACTAATCATAGAGGACTAGAAATGGAACCCACCATTTAGAAATTCAAACTACTTCTTAACTCCCTACAAACCCCACAAGCTTGATTGTAGACCCCTAATCACCTAGAGGTTGAAATCAAATGTGGAGGTTTAAAGGATGAGTTCCCTATAGGACTTTTTGGCCTTAGGAATAGCTACAGGTGGCCCGGTCGCAGTGAGGGTTGACTTGCACATACACTACACTCTCACACACATTCTAAGTCCTAAAACCACACTCTCACCCAACTTGACTTCCTGACTCATATAGGTAATTCATATGGATGGTCCTTAACCCCTCAGCCCCTAGCTAAGAGGGTTATGAACAACATAGTGAATGCCTCAAATGAGTCCTCTCATGACTCATATGGGCTTAATGTGGCTTCAGGGCTCAACCAAAGTGATTCCATTTCACTCACATTTGATTAATCTTTCTTTTTTTAAAATTTCAGTTTTTGACCCTCGGGGCCCCGGACCCACCAAACCTACCGAATACCCTTGAAATGACCCAAAATTTGTAAAATTACCTAAATTACCCAAGATCCCTCAAAATCAATCCTAAACACTTCCCACAACTCAAATTGACCATCTTTGGCCTAAAATACCAAAATTTCCAAAAATACCCCTAAACCCCCCCAAAATTACCAAAATACCCTTTTACCCCAAAAATCTAAAAAATCTAAAAATTCCTAGAAAATTCAAAAAAATTCCAAATATTGCCAATTTCATTTTTTTCAACTACATCATGGGCTAATTTTGCCAATTTACCCCACATTTATCAAAACTCCCAGTTTGACCCATTTTTAACCCAAGTAAACCCAATGTCAAACCAAACCACCCCAATTGACCTCAATTTTGGTCCAATTCAATTCTAAACTTCAATTAAATATCCCCAATATCAATTTAGTCCAAATCCAACTCCAATTTGATTGACATTTGGGCCCAATTTCAATTTGGGTCTTAAGGCCCAATTTTGGCCCATGACCTAAACATAGCCCAAAACAACCAAATTCTACTCCAAATCACAGCAAATCTCTTCCAAAATCTGCATAACACATGCCTAAACCAATTGCAACATTTATTTGGCACAATCCTTTACAAAAGTTTCATCCTAAATTTACTTTAAATCCAAAAGCCCACTTCCTTAAACCACTTTAAAAGCCCATCCAAAATGATTTCAAAATGCCCAAAATCAATCCGAAGCCTACATGACACTTTCATCTCATCATCCATTTAATTAAATCACTCCCTATGTTTCAAATTCATCATTGAATATTTCTAAACTAAGCCATGTGCCAAATTACCCCTAAATACCAAAAATCCTTAAAATCCTTTTTCATGAAACAAGCCAACCTTTTCCAAGCCAAATGTAAGCCAAATGTGAGCCATTTGCAAGCCATATGAAGCAATGAGAGTTTTGACACCTCACCATGTCATTTATGGCAAATGGAGGGGCCCCTTTCTTAATCCTTCCTTAAGCTTTTTTAACCTCATCCATGATACACACTAAACCAAGTTAGCCACCTAATCCTTGATGGAGACTACACCATTTCCTCTTGGCTGACCCAAATGAATTCTTTTTAGCCCAAATCTGGCCTTGGTGGGTGCACCAAACCTAAATCCATGCATTTGACCAAACCAAGCCCAAAATGAGCCCTTCCCCCTTCCACTTTGATTCAACTCCTTTACACTTGGCATTTGCCAATTGAACTCACAAACCTCAAGCACTGACCTCCCTAACCCTGAGGGTGACCCATGCCTAGCTGACCAGCCACCACAACCGCTGGAAACCACCAGGCAGAGAGGCTTAGTCTGAATCAAAAATTCAATTTGAATTAGCTGACTCGTCCCAACCTAAATGGCCATTACAGTTGTTCTTCCCTTGCCCTGAGCAGTTGATCCAAGCCATTAAACCGCCCTGGGAGGCCCTCCAGCCACCTCTATTTAAACCCACTCACCTCTCGGCCAAACAAGGTGATGAACCAGACCTTAAGGAAACTCTGGCAAAATTGCTCCAGGACCTTCTCCTAACCCAGAGCAGTTGATCCCCAGTGTTCCTTTGCCCTAAACCCCAATAACAGAGCTCAATTTCTGAGTTGAGAATCCACCCAAAACCCAGGACATCTCTGGAACCTCCACCAAATCCAAATTAAACTCACCCACACCTGCACAGGATCAAGAGAAGGAGTTCCTTAGAGAAAGCCCCCTCTTCAGGCCACCCAGTTGCTCCAGCCTCCAAGCTTTGAAATCGGGTCTGGTCACTTTCATACTTAGACAATTCCCTAGAGCCAAAGACTTCATCTGGAGCTTGCTTGGACTCAATCGAAGGTGACACATCCCTCAGATCGAAGCTTCACTTCTCTGAGCAAAGGTATGAACTCACTCTTCCTCCTGAGCTTCCAGCAATTCTCCATTTTGTTTGGGTTAATTTCATAGCTTATAAACAATATGGATGTGTTCGTCTCTTCAAGACGAATCCATAGAGTATAATAACTCAAAAATCCATTGAGAATCGAGAGAGATATTAGGGTTTGAGTGTGGACGGTCACGGGTGCACACCAGTCGTAGACGATGACCCGGAGCCGTTGGATATCGCGTGTATCGAGCGGACGGTTCAGATTGCACCGGACCAGGGAATGTTACGTGAACCGTGGACCCCTGGAGCGCTGAGTCAGATGGCGGTGCCGAATCACAGAGCGACGCGTGGGCTTTCGATCCGGACGAGGATGACACGGCGCCGAGTCTGATAAGTAGGAAATTAGGGTATTTTTGAATTATTTAAATGCCCTAAACTTCAAAAATTCATATCTTTGCATAGAAAAATCACAAAAATAAAATAAAAATACACTCTTGCTCAGTGAACAGAGAAGAATAATGTGGAAAAGAAATCAAGTTAATTGGACGAGTATTTTATTTTTAATAATTTATTTACTGTTTCCAATGTTTTGATTCTCCATTTGCATAGACAATTCACCATGGCATGAGACTATAGGACTTTTGAAGCCTATGATCTTGGGAACATTCCCTGAATTTTTCAAGGTCACAGGCCATCTCTGTGAAAAATTATTGATTTTTTCAAGTTCATGTCACTGTTTTAGGTATTTTAATTCCAATAATTAGCATGTTGTAAAATAAATTCTAGGAAAATTTGGTGATGTTTCTTAGGACTAGAGGACCCTATGAAAAATATATTTTGAGTTAATTTATTCATAATAACCCTAATTGGCCTAAACTACCAAAATTGAATTTAAATTAATTAGGGTTAACCACACACCAAATTGACTTGAAAACAATTCTCCATTGCTCTTTAGTGTTAGAGGAAGCTTACATAAAATTTTGAAATCAATTGGATTTGATTAACCCCACCAAACGGATTGATTAAGTCTAATAAGCAAAATGGAACTTTAAAAATTCATAACTCCAAAAATACTTTTAAAAAATTCATAAAAATGGTTTTGGAGCTTCTCTGATATCAGCGAAGTCTAGGAAAATTAAAATTGGAATTTTCTAAAAAAAATTGATTTTTAACAATATTTTAATAATTTAATAATTAGAAAAATAATAAAAATCACAAAAATATTAAAAATCATAAAAATGTAACATTTTGACTCCTAATCACTTAGGAACAAACCAAATATTTTTCCTAAGTCCCTAAGATAATATATTGAATTTTAAAGGCTTAATGTTATTTTTAATATTAAAAAAAAGAATTTTCAACCTTTTTCACTAAAATAATTCTAATAAATCAAAGAAAAATCAGAAAATTTTAAAATTTATTTCTCTGGACTCCTTAAGGTCAGAGAAATTTAAGAAAAATATAAAATCTTTTTTTCAATTTTTATTTTATTTTAAAATTAATTAATAATCTAAAAAAATCAAAATATTATAATAAATAAAATATAATTCAAAAAGTCACAAAAATTGGTCCAAGTGGTTCCCTGGTCATTAGAAACATCCCATAATTTTCTTAAGGACAGAAACTTTACCTTGGTCATGCTGTTGAATTTTCTTTGAAAACCCATATTTTCTACTAAAAATAATTATATAAATAATATAAAGTCAGAAAAATCACACTTTCTCCTTTAATGTCTTAATTGACATGTGAGTGAGGTGACATAAAAATTTTAAATTCATTTGAGCTCAATTTAGTGAGTTATGAAATAAATAAGCCTAAAAGGGCATAAAAGTAATTAAAAATTTTAACCCTTAATTAAAACCTTAGGTTTAATCAAAATGGAGGGTAAAATATTTTATTTTAATTTTCTCTTGGATGATTGAAACTTAGGGAAATTAAGGGGTAGAAACCCATTAAACACTTTGAAAATATCAAAATGAAATTCTAATTAATGAAATAATTTAAATTTTGGGAAAAATATATTTAGAATTTGGATTATTAAAATAGGGATATTATTTAGAGGATATTTATTCTTTAATTTAAAATTCCCTAAATAGGTCACTTCAATAATATTTAGTTCTTAATAAAGATTAAAATAATAATCGAAACTAAATAAATTAAAAATTAAAAGAAGATAACCCTTAAATGAATTAAAGCTTAAAACATTAAATGGTCCAATAATTAAAATCAAATTTAAAATCTTGGAGTTAAATTAAATTAAATTAAATTAAGTCAAGTCTAAGTTTAAATTAAATTAAATTAACACCTTAACAATTAAATTAAATTTAATTTAAAATATTGAAACTAAAATTAAATTAAATTAAAATTGAATTAAAACTAACATTAAATTAAATTAAATTAAAATTAAATTAAATTAAATTAAATTAAAATTAAATTAAATTAAAATTAAATTAAAATTAAATTAAAATTAAATTAAATTAAATTAAAATCAAATTAAATTAAATTAAATTAAATTAAATTAAAATCACTTAACAACAAACCTAAATGAAATCATTAAGAGTTAAATCAAAACATATCAATAATTTCAACACCTCTTTCTATCTAAGTAAATTTAAAACATAAACATCAATCTGAAATACTAAGATAATTGAAAGTGTAAAGATTTAAATTAAATCTAAGATAATTTGAACACTATTCCAAACTTAAAATTATTAATTAAAACCTCATAATTAAATTAAATCATTTTAAATCATCAACTCGAACTTTTAATTAAGGATGATTAAAATTCTCAATAAACCAACTTGCCCTTAAAGGCTTTAATTATTATAACTCTTAAATAGAGTATTAAGTGAGATGTCACTTCATTCATCAGGTAATCAAATACCCAAGTTCACTGAGCAAGCGATAAAGTTTAATTAAACTCTTGGATGATTAATTCACCTGTGCAACTAAATTTACTTGGACTCAAAATGATCTCAAAAATATTGAAAAGATGTTTAGGACTCGTCCTAAGCACTTTCTCAATATGATGAGATATATTAGAAGAACAATTGAATTTAATTGTTCATTGATGAAGAAAATCATCCTTAAACAAAACAAAAGAACCTAGACGTCATAGGAGATAACTAGTTATAGGACTAGGATCTTGGTAGACAACCAAAACCCTTCCCTTAGCTTTACCTAGGTATTTGTTGAAATATTTAAATGCCTTAACATGTGTTTTAACTGCAGCTTGGGATGACGGGAAGACCCTCCAGGTACGCTTTTATTTTATTGCAATTTACTTACATGCACTGTACTTTACTTTTCTTGCAAGATAAATAAGACTGTTGCATGAAAACCAAAACCGTTAGGATAGTCCCTGAACTGAAACCAAAACAAAATTAAAAGTCATTGCAAGATAAAATCCACCGCCACAACATTCCAAAATATAAAACAACTCAAAATTTAATCACAAATAGAACAACAAAACTACAATTGCAACTAAATTAAAATGTCTCATTGAATGATCGTGAATACCTAGGATGATGTAACCCACTTGTTGCTAACGGGATTTCCCACGGTCTAAATGAAAATTTGGAACTCATTCAGTTGAGTTTAGCAAATTCATCTGGACTAAGTGAATTCGATGAAAATAACAGTGTCGGGATGACGGAACCGTGGGATCTTAATCGGTTCTGTTTAAACAACTTTAAGATCTGTTTTAATTAAAATATTAAAAACACTTAGATTTTAAGATTTTTTCTAAACAAAACACTTCTCTCATCTCTCGATTTATGACTTCTAAAACTAAACCTCTACAATGACAAGGAGCTTGGAGCATGGTGGGCAGCACGGCCATCGTCATCAGCAAAACTTGAATCTACTTCAACAAAACATTTCTTAGTTTTAAACAACAAAGCCATAGGATTTCGAGGTAGTTTGCTTAGTGCAACATAAATCCTCAACTTTTCGTTAGGCATTTGCATAATCATGTTATGCAAATTAAGCCCTAACCAGTCTTAGGACTCCGAGGTAGTCGTTTGGTACGACATAAACCCTCACATCTTCGAGGCTATTTGTATGATTATGTCATACAAATATAAGACCTAAATAAATAAAATTGGCAGGATTGCAACATTAAATAAACTCCCAAATTGAAGCCAAATAATAGGATAGTTTGGGAAGTTGCCAAGATTCCTCTTGGATCCTCAGCTTCTCCTACTTATCTTCCTTTGGACTTTTGAAATAAACTTGTTCAAAATTTGATCCATTCCCTATTGAAATCTCCAAAATTCAATCTTTTGAAAACCTTAAAATTTGAAATTCTTGAGAGCAAAACCACTGATCATTATGGAGAGTTTTCTTAAATGATTCCCGTCATTTAAGATGTAATTAACTATAGGGGCTTGCCCTTATAGGGAACTTTAAGAACCCAGGTAATATAAACCCTGCTTAATTCCTTTATATTAAGCGGGGGAACTTGTCGGCTTATAAAATTGGTTCGCAGACCAAACGGATGTCACAAATCTTCTAGTTTATTTAATCGAGCCCCATCGTCAAGCAGTGTGTCTATTCTTCGGGATAGACATACGGTTTGTGATGTGGTGCTCGTTTATATAAACTATTTGGGATGTGAGATCGGTTTAATTTCATATCTTAAAATTTTCAAACTTAAAATTATTTTCAAAATAAAATGTTACTTTCTAAATTATATATTTATTTAAATTAAATTTAAAATCTAAAGTTCACCGACAATTTTTGTAAGCGACCCCCTTTTCAAAACACAACCTAAAAATATGTCGACAGTCTTCTAAAATGTGGATAGCCTCTGGCATAATGATTTTAATGGCCGGTGATGGTTTTGTTGGTGGATTTTGTAAAGCTGCTACTAACTCTTCCATTTTTTGTTCAAGACGACTGATTTGTTTGTCTCATTGTCGTATAATTTCTCGTAATTCGTTTGTTGTATCTTCTTCATTTAATTCTCGTGCTAAAGAAGTAGACCGTGTTTTAACAATATTAATGTTGGCAACATATTCATTTGAACTGTCAGAAGAGTCTTTCTTTTCTCGCACCGAGAATTTTTTGATATCATTCTTTAACTTTTTTAGTCTTTCTTCAAATGACTTGGCATGACATTCTTTACAAGTTCCTTCTTCTGGACTATATGCAAGAGTTCTCATAGTATCTGAGTTTTCCTCAGACGATCTTCGTTTCCATACATTATTTCTTAGTGTGGGACGAGACCCTCTAAGTGGTGTATCATCGTATTGTGAATATGAACAATCTGCATTTGTAACATATGGACCAAATCTATCCTTTTGGTAGATGTATCTTCCACTTCCAACATCAGTTTGTCATAACTGGACTTGTCTTTTGTTACTGTCACATCTTTTATTCCTAGCCCTAGTCAGAACATTACTGTCACTCGAGTATATTGATCATCTGTTGGGGTTTGATAACTTGTTTCTTCATAAACAGAGTTTTCTATTGCTAGAATTCTCCTTTTCATTGTTTTAGAGACTGCACATCCCATTTTGTCCAATAATCGGGAAATTGAACATTTATCTTTTTGTGCTAGTCTTTTAAACACTGAATATATAGCGTGCATTGATTGAGAACTTCTAGGTTGAAATAAATTATCAGTATATTCAGCAGGGATAGGAATATACCAATTTTCTTTTAAGAAGGAAGGGTTTCTGAAAATACTTTGCTTAAATTCAGCTGTTTCAAAATTATCATTCTCGTTCCACTTTTTCTTCCTTTTAAGTGAACGAGTTATGTTTTTATTAATATTTTTGGAACAAGATCCAACTTCATATATGGATGGTGGTGGAATATAATCCTCTTCATAAATTTGTTTTCCTTTCCTATCAATTTGTCTTTTCATCTCTTCAAGAGTATAAGGTTCTTCAGGTGTATATCCAGGTAGGTCTTCTATAAAATTTAGAAAGTCTTCAAAAGGATGCAGATTAAATTCTTCAAAAGAGTGTATATCAGTTTGGTATGGATTATCAAATGTAAATTCAATTTCATCAAATAATCCAAAATCATTCGGATAAAGGGAAAGATCTTCCTCCATTGGTATATTGAAGTCTTGATATTAAGAAAAGATTGAATTCGGAGAATCCATTGCAACTTTTCTGAAACGTATATTAAGAAAGACAAATGTTATTGACTTATTTACAAACTGGGAATTTGTCTTAAAAGTTTAAAAATATGTAGTCCTTATTTGTCAATGAACGAAATGTCAAGCGAAAACAAGTGAAAACAAAAGATGAGAAGAAAGAAAGAATCCTCAACGGAGTTTCCAAATAAAATCTCTTGATGGTGGTGTCGTCGCCGTGTCAGAGATTTTCTGACATGTCGATGTCGATTTGGAGTCGCCACTCTGTTTATCTTTAATATTGCCCTAATCATCAATAAATCTTATTTTTTTGGATTTTGTAAAAGAATCTTTAGATAATAAGAAATTTGAAGAAAATAAGAGCTAATAATATAGAAAACAGTAGAAAAAGAGGTGTTGGTGATAATCCTTGAAATGAAAATTCTAGGATTGTCTTATCCTATAGTATCAGTATAAGGATTTTGGTAACCAGAGATTTTTAGATTTAATATCTATTATGAGTTCTTTAATTCTCCTATAGAAGCAAGCTCCTATAGTTAATTACATCTTAGGCAATTTATAATTGTCTAAGAAAACTTCTGATTAATGTTAATCACTTGTTTTCTAGAAAGTTTTTAAGGAAAGATGTACCCACTATCAATCCTAAAAGTCATTTTGTCGTGTCAGTTTTATCTTATTATCATGTCATCTTGTTTTTGTTTTGTTGTTTGTCCTTTTTTTTTGTTTTGTTGTTTATCATTTTTATTTTTTTTGCTTATTTGTTTGGTGGCTATCCTAAAGTTTTAGTTTTATTGTCTTGATTTTATCATTTTAATGTCATTTATTTTATTTTGTTTTGTCAATATTGTTGTTTTGATGTCATTGTAATTTTGTTTTGTTTTGTTGTTTTTCGTTATGTCTTAAGAATGTCGTCCTACAAAACAGAGTTAGCACACCGTATAACATGCAAAGGAAATCTTGAACGAAACATATCTTTATCCTGCAAGGGAAAACAATGTCAGATTTAAAAGAAATAATGTCAGTTTTCAATCTTTTTATTTTATTTAGTTATACTTTTAGATAACCCGGTCAAGATGTCACTGGCTCCGTCGTCCCAGGTTTATCAGGGGCCTTAATCTACTTAGTTCGAAAGATGTTTAAACCATGACCGAAAGATTTCTATCAACAACCAGGATTTTGTCATCCTAGAAATCTTCGTAGATTAAGAACACTAGGGTTCCAGTTGCATTTGGTGATGTTTGTTCATTAAGGTTTCATTTAAGTTTTAGTGTCTTTTTCCAATTTTAGGTTTGAAGAATTTTAGGTTGTTTACGATTTCTTAAGATTTTTATGTCATTTCATGTCAAAATCATAAGTTTGATGCCTTTTGAACCTAAAGTTTTAAATTTGATGTGTTTTGATTTTAGATTCATTGTCAATTGAATCTAAATTTTGATTAAATTTGAGAAATCATGTTTGAGATTTGATTAAATCTAATAATTTAGATTCAATTTTAATTGACTTTAAAGATTTAGATCTAATGACTAGATTCAATGTCATAAATTAGACTTTAGAATCTTAGATTCAGTGTCTTTCGAATGTAATATTAAGTCTAATTACAAAATCTAACCTAAGTTAGATTTTAAAATTCTGGATTCGTTGTCATTTGAATCTAGAAAAAGTGTTAAGTTTAATATAAATTAAACTTAAATAAAGTCATTTGATATTCGGATTCAATGTCGTTTGAATGTGAATATTTTTGTTTTGATCTTTAAAGTAGTTCAAATCAAAATTTGATGTAATTTGAATTTAATCTGGGGTCAACCTGAGTTGATCTTAAGTTCATGTCTAATAACTTGAGCTCATGTCTATTTGAACTTAAGTTAATAATGTTGATTTAAGTTTGATTTAAATCAAATTTTGATTTAAATTAGATTTGTTAAACTTATTTTTGTCGAAATAAGTTCAATTTAGATTGAATCTTAAGTTTGATTTAGATTGTGCTTAATGTTGAGTTGGGCTTATTGTTTTCATTAAAATAATTTCAATTTAGATTGAACTTAATTAAGTTCGATTTGGGTCGAACTTAATGTCAAGTTGAGTTTGATAAGTTCAATTTAGATTGAACTTAATGTTAAAGTAAGTTCTATTTGGGTCGAACTTAATGTTGAGTTGAGTTTGATTTAAGTTAGGTTCAAGTTAAGTTGAATCTAAACTTAAGGTTAACTTAAAATAAATATGCGTTGGACTTGAATTTGATTTAGGTTTGGTTAGGTTCAAGTTAGATTGAGCCTAAACTTAAGGTTGACTTAAGTTCGATATGGGTTGAATTTAAGTTTGATTTAGGTTTGGTTAGGTTCAAGTTAGGTTAGACCTAAACTTAAGGTTCGAGTTAAGTCTTGTTAAAATAAACTTAATTAAGGTTTAAGTTTTATTTAAATAATACTCAAAGGTTAATTAAGTCTAATTAGATTAGACTTAATTAGAATTTGAAGACCATTCAAGTGTTATTTAGGTAGAACTTAAGGTTTAATTAAGTCTGATTTAAATTTGACTTAACTGAAATTTAAAGTTATTTAAGCCTAATTTAAGTAAGGCTTAAGTTTGATTAAACCTTATTTAATTAAGGTTTAATAATTTTATTAAGTCTAATGAATTAGACTTAAGTAAGCTTTAGGATTGATTAAACCTTAGTTAGTTAAGGTTTAATAGCTTAATTAAGTCTAATGTGATAGACTTAATTATGGTTTAAGATTGATTATGGTTAAAGTTTAATAATTTAATTATGTCTAAATTGATAGACTTAATTATGGCTTATTCTAATAGTTTAAAATTAATTAAACCTAATTCAGGCAAGATTTGATAGATTAATTAGACTTAGTTAGGGTTAAGTCTAATAGATTTAAGGTTAATTAAACCTATTGTAGGTAAGGTTTAATTGACTAATTAGACTTAATTAGGGGTTAACTCTAATTAGTTTAGTACTAATTAAACCTAATTTGGGTAAGATCTAATTGATTAATTAGACTTAATTAGGGTTAAGTCTAATTGATTTAAGAATTAATTAAACCTAATTTGGATAAGGTTTAATTGATTAATTAGACTTAATTAGGGTTAAATCTAATTGGTTTAAGAATTAATTAAACCTAACTTGGATAAGATTTAATTAATTAATTAAAGTTAATTAGGGTTAAGTCTAATTGGTTTAGGATTAATTAAACCTAATTTTGATGAGGTTTAACTAATTAATTAGACTTAATTAGGGTTAATTCTAATTGGTTTAATAGTTACTTAAACCTAATTTAAGTAAGGTTTAAGTTAATTAATTAGGTTTAATGTGGTTAAGCCTAATTAGGATTTAAAGATTATTTAAACATAATGTAAGTAAGGTTTAAGTTGATTAATTTGGTTCAATGTGATTAAACCTAATTAGGATTTAAATATCACTTAAACCTAATGTAAGTAAGGTTTAAGTTAATTAAATAGGTTTAATGTAGTTAAACCTAATTAGGATTTAAAGATTACTTAAACCTAATGTAAGTAAGGTTTAAGTTGATTAATTAGGTTTAATGTGGTTAAACTTAATTAGAATTTAAAGATTACTTAAACCTAATGTAAGTAAGGTTTAAGTTGATTAATTAGGTTTAATGTGGTTAAACCAAACTAGGATTTAAAGATTATTTAAACCTAATGTAAGTAAGGTTTAAGTTGATTAATTAGGTTTAATGTGGTTAAGCCTAATTTGAATTTAAAGAATATTTAAACCTAATGTAAGTAAGGTTTAAGTTGATTAATTAAGTTTAATGTGGTTAAATCTAATTAGGATTTAAAGATTACTTAAACCTAATGCAAGTGAGGTTTAAGTTGATTAATTAGGTTTAATGTGGTTAAACCTAATTAGGATTTAAATATTACTTAAACCTAATGTAAGTAAGCTTTAAGTTGATTAATTAGGTTTAATGTGGTTAAACATAATTTAGATTTATATTTATATCAAACCTAATATAAATAAGGTTTAATAGGTTAATTCAGTTTATAAGGCCTTTAAACTTAATTATATTTTGATTTGAATTGATTAAGTCTAATATATCTTTTAAACATAATTAAGATTTGATTCTAGTGTAGTGAAAGCTTAAAGGATTTAACTAAGTTTAATGCGCGGTTAAACCTAGTTAAATTTTAACTTTGTCTTAATCCTAATTTAATTAAGGATTAATGAGGTCAATTGGGATTAATATTAAATTAACCCTAATTAAGTTTTGATTTGATTCCATTGAGTGTTTAAACTCAAATTTAACTTAACTCATAATAACATGAATTAAATAATTTTTGTGTTTTAAAGGTGTTTTAGGGTTTTAAATTTTAAGATTTTTAACCCTAGTAAAAGAATCATCAATTTAAAAAAAGAAAGGTTAGAATCTATCAGTTTAGGGTTTAAATTTGTTCCCCTAAATTTCTAACCAATTATCAATATAAATTTCCTATTTTCTGATTTTTAGAATTATTATTTAGAATAATTACTAAATCTCTTAAAAATTAGAAAATGTTGCCCTAAAAAATTTTCTTGTCCTTGGAAAAATCAGGGATTGTTTCTAAAGTGATAGAAATTATCCCTTTAAATTTTCATACTTTTCTAACTTATAAATAATTTTTAATAATTAAACAACTTCAGAGAGTATTTAATTAATTAAAAATTAAATATAAATCAAAAGTTACAAATTTCGATTCCACATTATTCTCCTCACTTTCCTAACTCCAAGGGTATTTTTGTCAAATTTTTATGATTTTTGTGTGTCAAGATATGGAATTTTGAAGAGTTTAAGGTTATTCTGATTTAATCAAACCATTAATTAAGCCAGAAAAGCAACGGGGCGACACGTGTCCTCGTACTCATGAAAATGCACTCGATCCGTTGTGGAGATCTAAACAGCGGAGCGGGCAGGATTTAATCTTAACCTTTCATTTCCAAAACATGGGAACAGACGGCTGAGGTTCATCGTCTTCATCTCCTCTGATCTCGCATGTCATCCATGGTCTAGGATCAATATTTCTCTCGATTCTTGATGAAATCGAGTGATTTTTGATCCTATACCTTGATCTTGAGTAGACGAAGACTTCCATACGGCTTTGTAAGGGTTTTGATATGTTTTCTTTCACAAAGTGTGAAACCCGGCCGCCATTGATGGGGAAAATCTATACTTTAGCCACAGTCGATTTGAATTTGATTTGAATGGTTCTGGAGCTTCATCTCATCCTCAGGAAGCTTTTCCCCAAGCCAATTTGGATTGAAATCAATTCTATATAGGATTTCAATATCAAGGTGCTCGGTCTGAATGAGCTTAATCAATTTCTAGCCTAAAGGATATGGGAGTGGCCAATTTGAGTTGGGCTTGTCCTTACACAGACCCTAGATGAATTAGGACAGTTAATTTGGTTTTTTGTAGAGTTTGGTTTCATACTCTTATTTTGCCCTGGTTTTAGGCTTCTCGAGTTGACCCAATTGGCTTGGTGCACCAGGTTTAGAGGCCTGATATCAGTGGAGATCAATTTCTTAGGTCCTAATGAGCAGGTTTGCTGTTGGGAGCTAAGGGAGATAGGCAATGGTTTGGTATTTCCTAAATGGTCTCTCCTCTTTCTATCTTCTTCTCTCTTTTCCTCATGTGTTTGGGTTTGCCCCATTTATAAGAGTGATATTCTCTTGATTCTCCCATGGCTTCCTCCATTAGTGTGCTTGAGAGGTGAGGGTGGCTGTCTAGGATTGATATGAATCCACCTCCCCCACATAATCCAATTGGCACCTCTTAATTTTTCAATGAGGAGATGACACTTAAAATTTTCCTCTCACATTTCCATATTTTAGCCATGATGGCTTTCAAATTATTAAGATGAGCTCTCTATTTGATGAATTAGATTTGTTTTATCTCTATTGGGTATAGGGGAGGTGTGTGATGACTCAAAGAGGCAAGCCACTCATCATCCAACATGCCACTTAAGGTTTTGTGAGGGGGTGACACATAAACCTTATTTTCTTTAATTTCCCCTTTTTAGCATTTGTTAGATCATCTCATGATGTGGGGATCATGTAAATGCTGATTTTCCTTCATTAGGTAAAATTTGAGGTGTTTGATGAGTCACCAAATTTTTTTCCAAAAGTTCATGAGGGAATAACACGTCACTTCCTTTCATAATTAAAGTGTCATCATGCTTCTTTAACCATGGTTAAGGTGATATGTCATGGGTCACGTAATGGTTGAATTTATCTTTAATGAGTCTCATGGGTCATTTGGAACCTATATGAGGTCATCATAAGGTCATTAAAGGACTTGGATAATTGAAAACCATTTATTGTGTCATAAATGGTGTCATATGTCAAATTTCATTTTCTTAGCTTTTAATTATTTTTCCATTTTTTAATTAATTATGTCATTAATTAAAAATATTGGAAATTATATTATTGGCCAATAAATTAATCAAAATAATTTTGAAATTAATTATTTGATTAATTTAAATTTTTTATTATTTTTAGTTCAAAATTAAGCATGGTCATGTTTATGGCTTTTAATTATATTTCCATTTTTTAATTAATTATGTCATTAATTAGAAATATTGGAAATTATATTATTAGCCAATTAATCAAAATAATTTGAAATTAATTATTTGATAAATTTAAAATTTTTATCATTTTTGGTTCAAAATTAGGTATTTCGACCAACTTTTATATATATGACCAATGTTGACCTAGGTTGACCCAAGTTGACTCAAATTGACTAATTACAGTTTGAGGATGTGCAATATAACCTATTCAACCTTGTCATGGATGATTTGGTCATAAAGTACATGGGTTTTGTCATTAAAAGTTTAATTTGGTCAAATTGACCAATTTTGGGGTTTAAATCAATCCAAAGGTCAGTGTGGTGACACTTGGATTAATTTTTGGTGATTTTGATCATTGTCAAACTAATCATGTTAATGTCTGTCTTTGAAGTCAACTTTATGATCAAGGGGTGTGGGTTAGCCATTTTTAATCAAATGTTTCCCTATCTAGGTCAAGGGTTGACCAAAGTTGTCTTAATGGTCACGTAATGTGTTTAGGTGGTTAAACGAATCATATTTGACCATTTTAGTGCTTTGATTGACTTGGTAGTCAATGGTTGATCTTTGAGTCAAAAATTGATTAATTTGTCTAAAGTTTTTTTCTAGGTCAAAAGTTGGCTCATTGGATCAATAATTCGTCATTAGGTCATAATTGACCATTTTGACCAAAGTTAACTTTTGGGTCAAAGGTTGACCTGCTGGGTTAGTAGGTTTGATCGTTGGGTCAGGATTGATCATTTTGACCAAAGTTGACTTTTGGGTCAAAGGCTGACCTGTTGAGTCAGTAGATTTGATAATTGGGTCAGGATTGACCATTTTGACCAAAGTTGACTTTTTTAGGTCAAAGGTTGACCTGTTGATTCACAAGGGTTGCTTAAATTAGGGATTGTTATTGCTGATTTGATCATTTAAAATTAAGATTTGGATTAAAAAGGACTTATTATATTGTTACCCTAATCAGTAGGGTTAACTTTCATTGAAACCTTTACAAAAGTCAAGTCAACAGCCCCATAATTTAGTTTGATGTTTTAAATTTTGTTATGTGATGTTAACCCCCAGGTGGAGGGAATAGAGGGAATTCTAGAATGAGAGCTAGTATCTTCCCTTCCTAACCCATCTATATGATTTCAAAACTTTAAATTAACCAATCTTCTTAATAGAACCAAGTAAGGATAAAAAATATAATTGCTTCAATTTGCACAACACACTTAGATACTTCCACAACGAAATTCCATAATTATTACTGATTCATTGAAAGAGAAAAAAGATATTTTATGCTCATTTGCTTTCAAACTATTTTATATCTGTGTTAACTTTAGTTGTTTGCTTTACTTTTTATTCAGAAAATACCAAAAAAAAATTGAAAAACATTATATCCTAAAACATACTTTACAAAATCATTTTAAAAAGTAAAAGTTAATTTTCTTATTTCTTTAAAATTTTAGACATTTCCTTGTGGGTTTGATATCTCAGGGCTTAATTAAAAAGTCATACATTACTTGATAAACGATAATTATACTTGCGTAGTATCCCATATTATAAATAATTAAATATATCTCTTACTTTCTTCAGAATCAAGTTTTTGGCACCGTTGCAGAGAAAAATATAATATCATTGGAAAGAAATATAAATTGAAAAACATAAGGGTAAATATTCGGGGATCAATATCCAATCCTGAAATTAAAAGAATACTAGAAAAATGGAAAATGATAATAGGACTGATTGGTTTACTAGACTTGATAGTACTTTATGGGCCTATAAGACTGCTTACAAAACTCCTATAGGAATGTCAACTTATAGGCTCGTATATGGGAAATTATTTCACTTGTTAGTTGAGTTGAAGCATAAAGCTTATTGGGTTATTAAGGAGTTTAATTAAAAATTTAAAGATGCTAGAGAGAAGCTATTATTGTAATTAAATGAATTAAAAGAAATAAGAAATAAATATAATGAGAATGCCAAAATTTATAAGGAGAAAATGAAGTTGAGGAATGATTAGATAAATTTGAAAAAGCATTTTAAGCATGGATAAGAAGTTTTCTTTTATAATTCAAAATTGAAACTATTTCTAAGAAAATATAAACCTAAGTGGTCAAGGCCAATTATAGTGGTGAAAATTTATCCATATGGAGCTGTTGATATTGAAGATCCTAAAACAGGGAGAGTGATTATGGTAAATGAACTCATATTAAAAGCTTACATAAGTGGAGAGGGTGCTTCTTTTGAAGAGATTCTGATGCTGGTCAAACCTGATTTAAACATTGGTTATCTCGGGCTCACGATGTTAAAATAAATGATTTATGGGAGGTAACCCATAATTAACGGTGTGGTTTGATTTGAATTAGAGATTGATGTTGTGATGAGTTTATGATGTGTTTGTGAGTCTATGTATGTTGGCACAACAAATTATTATATTGATGGATTCATGGAGTGGAAGAAAAAAATTCCAGAATTGAAAATGTTGGATTGGCGCTATAATGCCATATCTGGTGTTATAGTGCCACAATTGGAATAACTCCTTTCAACTGCCCAAAATTCAGTTTTCTACCTTTTCTTTTATATAAAACTGCCTAGGATGGATACAGAAGTATCCTGTTGATCTCACTTTTGTTAAGGTCTAGTGTTTCTTCCTTTTGAATCCTAAGATCTAGCCATAGGACTTTCTTGTTGACTATCCGGAGGACCAGTGTTGGAACCCTACCCCATTAGAAATTCTAAACACATCTTTACTCTTCTTGGAGTTGCACATGCATGGTTTTGATCTCTAGCAATGCTAAGCATGAGGGAGCTCAATTGAAGTCCACATAGGATTGTTAGGCCTTAAGGTTAGCCCTGGGTGGTCTGGCCTTGGTCTGTTTGGCACGCACACACTCCTAGTCTCACTTTCACTTATAACCTAAAACCCTAAACCAATCATCCTTAACCCAGTTCCTCACTTTTTTGGAAACTCAGGTGGGTGGTCCCCCAAACCCTTAGCTCTAGGCTACAGTTTGGCTAGGGCCAGTACATGGACGATCCAAAATGGAATCTCCCTTGGTCTCATGGTTCAAAGAGGGTATTCTTATGATTAGCATCCTCAATTGATCCCAATTTTGCTAAAATTCCCAACTTTGACCTTGTACCCCTAAACATTTCAGAATTACCAAAATGCCCTTCAAATTCTAATTTTCCCAAAACTCCCCAAATTATTGATTTCCCTTCAAAAATCATTTCAACCCATTTAAAACCATTTAATTGCCCAAAATACTAAAAAATACCCAAAATACCCCCAAATTTGCCAAAATTACTAAAAAATACCCTCATGCCCCAAAAACTCCCAAAATATCCAAATTCATTCCAAATGTCCCCAAAATCATGTTGAACCACCCCATATCTTCATTTTCACCCAAATCCACCAAAATTAGCCAAATTTCTCCAAAATTACTAAAATACCCCTAAGTGACCAAATTCCTAAAATCACACCCAATTCCCACCAAATTGATTTCAATCTCTCTCAAATTCAAATCCAAATCAAAATTCAACTTAATCAAACCCAATTTAAACCAAATCCTAGCCTAATTAAACCCAATTCCAAACATAAATTCCAAGCCCAATTTAAATTCCTTAATTTGACCATACCCTAAAATTTCACCAGAATTCAACTCCACTATATTTGAGTACTAAACTCTCCATAACATCCCCCTAGACCAATTTGAACCCTCAATTGGACTAGATCCAAACTCAAACCTAACCCAAATAAAAAACCCCCAATTTTGACCCAAAATTCAATATCTCCCAAATTGAACTCTTTAACCTCTCAATTTCCATCCAATTAACTTCCCAACTCCTCATGACAATATTCTACACCAAATTGAACTTCCAATTGACCTAAATCCAAACCCTAGCCAAGCGCAAACCCAAGTTTAAGCTTAAGTCATGACCTTTAGCCCAAACCCAATAATTCACCCCAATCTACTTGGTCTAGCCCAACCTTGGCCACCACAGCCACCATTTGGACCCTAAGACTCAGCCTAGATCCACCTAGCTGACCCTAGGTGAGATATGGACCAAGTGTCCCCTAATTTGGGTTATTTTCTCCCAAAATAGGTAAAACAAAGGGATCCTTGACACCAGCCTTGCCAAGTCTAAGGCAAATCACTATTATGCTCCTCTGGCTCCCCTGACCCTGCTAGTCACTAGCTCTACCCTGGACGGCTAGCCTAGTCGTCTAAAAACCCAAGACCAAGAGATCCTTCCCCATGACTTGAACCTAACTAAACTTATCCAATGTGACTCACCTCCAATGATCACTTGCTCCATTCAGCCCTTCACCTCGGTAATCATTTGCACCCACTGGCTAGCCCAATTGGCCACTCCTTCCATGGATATTTAAGTACCACCTCATCATGTTTAAGAGGAGATGATCCACTTCCTTGGGGAGGCTCTACCAAAATACTTCCAGAGCTTCTCCAGATCTTCCTAAGTGCAATCCCACTATTCTCCAGCCATCTCCCCCATAGTTTGAGACCAATTTCTCCACTTAAAAATCACCCAAAATAGGACACTTTTCTGTCATACCATAAACCCCAACCAAACTCCAAAATGATTCACCTCTATGCTTCCCCATTCCAAAGGAAGAAGATTCTAACTAAAATCCTTATACCTTGACCTCTCTTCACTTGAGTTTAATTAAGGTCACACCACTTGTAGGAGGATTTTTTACACAATTACAAACTTAACTCAATTTGACACTTGGATGAGGTGCACCAGCTCCCAACGAAGCTTATGAACCATCCCAATTGAGGCCACACCTCTTGGGCTTAAGTATAGACATCTAGACCTCAAACCAAGCTCTATTTGAGCCTTTGTGAAGAAGATCTTAATTCCAAGCATGATTAACTGTATATAGGTATTTGTATGAACTAGATGAAGGTGTAGGAACAAACCCCATGTGATTTGGTTGATTATTGAGAGAGATATTAGGGTTAGAAAACATGCAGTTCTTTGTTTACAACAGTTGGGGATGAAGACGGAGGGTCGCCAATCGCACTTATATTTGATGGATGGTGCTGATGAAGCCAAATGATGGGATAATACGTTAAAGCGGAGCCTCATGACAGCTGATGCGGAAGACGGATTCAAATGGGAGAACGTCGTGTTGTTTGTTTGGAACTGCCGAGGTTGAGACAGTGCTGAGTTTGTTAAGTAGGAAAATAAGCGTTTTTTATTTAATTAATTCAGAAACACTGAAAAATCATAACTTGATCTAGAAAATTCATAAAAATAAAATAGAAACACCCCTATGCTCAGTGAAGAGAGTGGAATATTATGAACTAAAAATAAAAAATATTTATCTTATATTTTATCTTTAAATAATTAAATAATCCAGAGATTATTTTGATTATAAATTATTAAATATTATGCAAAAAAATGTAAAATTTAGAGGGCTTGTTTCTATTAAGCTTAGGGATCAACTCTGATTTCTTCGAAGTTAGAGGACATCTCTATGGTCAAATGCCATAATTTTCAAAATATTTAACATATTTTCAATTCAAGAAAATATTAAAAAACAAAATAGAGTACTGTTACATTGAGGGATAACCCTAAACAAAATAGTTAGTCTGTAAAAGAGGATAACTTTTTTGCTTAGACTTATAAAAAAAGAACCTTTAAAAGAAGGTATGGGGTTATCCAGAGTTCTGAGATTCACTTCTTTTAACGCATCAAGTATTGATATGATTTATTGTTATAGTTAATGAGATGCATCTCCTATTGAAAGATCATTTGAATCTTTTGAATCTTCTAAACAGATTTCACCACAATGGTGGTTTATTTCAAAGTAGGCATGGTCTTACTCTAGATGATATGTGATGGTCATACACTATTTCTTATCACCTAAAGCATCTATAGTAGCAAATCTCACACTATACCTTACTATATGTTTCCTATTTTTTGTATCCAAAACATTTATGAGACGGTGTGATTGTTGTTTAAACTAGGTGTGAGGTATCAGGCTTAGTTCAACTATCTTCGACCCATAGGGCAATCAAAGGCTAACTCTACCAAATCATTAAGATTACTATTTTCCAGTTGAATTTCTGCTTTTAAACATTTAAATTATGATCCTTGATAAAATTTCTTATCCTGATAACCATCCAGTTGAGCTACAACCTTAAACTCCAACATATTCACCACCTCTAAGGAAAATGGGGTGAAGGTTAAAGTGTGCACATTTTGATTTTCTTGTATGCTGAAATTTTTGCCTTGTTTCCTCTTACAGTCAATGATCCTTCTTCTATATCATATTTTTTTTAGGAATTTTTTCAAGGAATAGTAGACTGCCCTACATTGCTCGCCTCATCCTCTGAGTTGGGTTCGAAGTTAATATAGATAAGAGGGGTTCTTTTCTCCACACTTTTGTTTTATTTTGAATCTCTTTAAATATTATCTCTTCTCAAATTTTGAGAGAGGTTTACAATAATTCGAGGTTTTCCTTCATCAATAGAGGATATTTCTTTTTCTTTCTTATGTTTTGTTTTGATTTTCTATTCTTTTTCTTCGTTCAACATTTTATCATCCTCTTTTATAGATGTTTTTCTTTATATGGTCATTTTATCTTTGTTATTTTTTTCTAACTTATAAATTTCCCCAATAAAGATAATTTGATTTTTTATAACATGTATTCATAAATTCCAAATTCATGTATAGAGAATGGTTGTAAATCTCCTTTGATGCATTGGTCAATATGGTGATGATAGAATTTAATACATTGATGAAGGGATGATGGGACCATTCTATCTCATGGGCCCAAGGTATACCAAGAAGTGCATTGAAAGATTTATCTTAGTCAAAGATGTAGAATTTTGAATCAAATTGAAAATTTTCAATCTTAAGTGGCAGTTTTATTGACCCTAATGTTCTTTCACCCTTCTGATTAAATTCTTGTAGTAACATCTTGTCAAATGGAAGTATACGTGAGTCAATGTTGAGGTATGCATGTGTATTTCGATTCATTATGTTCAAAAATGCGCATGGCGCAATAAGAGCTCTAGATAATGTAAATCGTCCATCATTAACCAAGATATATAGTGGTCGGTTATGGTAGATCATTCCCAACAGAAGGTCATCATTTGTGAATGTCAGTTTGGAACCATCATTAAAAAATTTAACTTCACCTTCAGGTGTTAACTAGTCATAAAAATCTCAAGGTCATATAGTGCTTTGATTGGATATAACAAGGCATCATAAATATTGAGCTTAGCCGAAAATTTTCTTAGGCGGGATAATATGTTATAATCAAATTTAAGAGAAACATTCATAGATTCATTCTGGATAGGAACATCCTATGATAGTGCCAAGGAAGAATTTTATTCACTAATTCTAGTGATCTTCACTTAGGGTGCACTACGTTATTGAAGTAATTTACCACTTTGATGGTTAACTTCCAAAACATCTATTGCAAAATTGTCCATAAAGTGTTTCATGATGTCAGGGATTTTTTTCTTGGGCTTCTTTAGAATCTAAAGAGGCATACCCTTAAGATTGAGTATAGGGGCATCACTATGAGAAAAAAGACAAATATTTTCTTTTATTACTTGAGAATTTTTATTATGGTGATTGTTAGAATTATTAAGATTTTCATTATTATTAGAATTATTACTTGAGTTGATTGATAAGGATGCATCAAAAATTGATAATATATCACAAAAACCACAATCCATTTTTTTAATAATCCAAGAGTGATAGAAATAAAATTCATACAAAGTTATTGGTGCGAGGGTCAATAGACCTTCGCCTGAAACAACTATCTTAGGAAGAAACACTATATAGTCTTGGACATTTCTATACATGATTTCTTCCTCTTAACTTGTTCTTCAGGAGTTGCTAACTTTAGTCTGGGTTTTGTTGCTTCATTTCCCTTAGGAAATACAAAAATGTGAGATGTCTAAGTTTTTTTATAAGCCATTTTTGAAAGAGTTTGAATTCTCTTGATGATATTCTTGATGGTCTTTGACATAACAAGATTCTAAACTTCTTCCTTTTGACTTGGCTTATGAGCTTTTATTCTTTCACCAAAGCCAACATTGCAGTTGAGATTCACATTTTAAACGTAAAATTCTCCATATCAAGATATAAACAAGCAAAGATCTTTCAGGTTTCTGTTCAATCACTAAATCACCAACTGTGACATAATGTTGAGCCCTGGCAAATCTTTATATGAACAAGTGTTCCATCTTTGAAAAAGTTTTTACTTACCAGTTAGGTAATTCAACATTCCAATCCAATGTTAATCCAGACAAGATGTTGATAAATAAACAAAATATTAAGGCAACACTTTCTTTGGCATTACAACAACTTGCTCGAAAATGAGCCAAGTGTTGTCTTGGATTACAGGCTCCATCGAACACCTTAATGGTTGGTGGTACAAACCATTTTGGATATTGTACTAAATCAAACATTTCAAGATATGATTTAAGACATATTTTATTTCTTGTCCAATTAAAATTTTCAAATCTTCTTGGGGGTTTGACAATGATTCTGCTTTCTTCTTAAGAACTTCCTCCTCAACTATCTCAGCTTCAGGTTTCTCCAATTATGGATGTAGAAAAGCTAAAATTTCTTCAATTCTTTTCTAATTTCTCTATCTATTAGTGCATTAATTTCATTTGATTTAGTAGATTTCAGTGTTATATCATCATCTACCATTAAATACTAGAATTCATTATCTTCTTTACATTTTCATACTGATGATCTAGTTCCAACGGCCAAGATAGCAGTATCATTACTTGATGTGATTTCTTCTTCTTTCAATTGTTTAATAATGGTCTCCAACTTGCTCATGACTATTTATTCAGCAAGATAGTAGTAACGTTACTAGATCAACTAGAATGTATTGAGATTTTGGGTCTCTGTTTGCCCAAACATCAATTGGATTGGTCTTAGGATCTAATATATGCCAGATTTATGATACCTTCCCTAAACTAGATGAGATGGGAAGCACCAAGGACTATATTCCCATGTCACTTTTTTAGAGAAGTGATTCACAAATTTTAGGTGATGACTTAATGGAAACCCCATATATTTTTTTTTGAAGATGACATGGAACATAAGGAGGAGCAACAAGTGACAATCGGTGTAGGATCCAAGTCTTTTGTCAGTACATTAGAGTGAAAGGAGGTGCCTTAGGTGACAATTAGTGTGCTGGACACGTTGAAAAAATCATGTATAAACCCGATTTGATTGTCATTCACACTTTAGGATCATTATTTTCTCATTTCTGAAATAATTCCCAATAGAACACAGAAGATTTATGCAATAGAAGAATCTTCCCATTTCACATTATTTTTAAATACTTTATCGTGTTTATGTATACTTTCTTTTCTTCCTTTTAGGTTGTGGGTTTTCATTTGGATGGATATAATTCTGCTATGATGTGAACATTTTCTTCTCATTGAGTGGTGGAGAGCAAATGAAACCTACTTCCTTAAAGGAAGGAGAGGTCTCGGATTCAACATCATCAATTTCTTCCATCATTTGTGCAACTTTCTTATGGAGTCTCGTATTTTGTTTCTATCTTTGAATCTTACTCAATACAAGATAGACTTCATCGAATGGGTCAATTTTAATGATCATTGGTATTTTGAGTAGTTTACAGTTTTGACCAGGTGTTTTTTTAATTTTTAGTTTTTCAGAAAATTAAGGAACAATAGTAGCAGTTACAAACAATCTTACCTCCTTTTTAATGGTAGAAAGTCTTCTTCTGTTTAATGTCAAAATGTGGCAAGGATTCTTTGTCAACTTATTTAGGGACCCACCGTTAAAAGAGCTTGGGTCAAAGGCTAGGTTACTTTCGTTTCAAAGAGAGAAAAAGTTTGGGAGACAGCTTACTTGTTATGTGTATACAAAGCTATTAACAAAGAGTCGACTGTAGAATCTTCAAAAATATTATTGAATGAAATTAAGAACATAAGTAGATAGAAAAACATTTAAGGAATATTGGTGATAAAAGAAATATTGAGATTTTACACAGAGTTTAGATGGGGGTTTGATGATTAAAGACACAGGATAGGACCTAGAGTTTCATATCAATTCAAAGAACCCATAAAGATTTTGATAGAATAATAGACAACCAAACTCATCACAAAAGAGGGTGAGGAAAATGAGTCCTCAGTGGAGTCTCTAGAAGAAAGTCTATGGAGAATTGGTTTGCTACCATAGTTCTCGAAAGACTTCTACGTAGATGATCGAATATGACATTCAAAGAATAATATAATATCTTGAGATATATAAACATTATCTTAAAATGGATTCAATTATTCGAATAAGGAAAGGCCTTGGTATTTATGGATCCATGGAACCATGATTCTTTCTTTATCTTATTGGTGGGTGTAAGATAGGGTTTACTTTAATTTTGGTGTCTCGTTTTCTACAAGTGCAAGCCCTTATAGTTAACTACATCCTCAAAGCTGTGAGCCCTAAAGAAAACTCTAAATTAATGTGACGAGTTAAATTGTCAGAAATCAAGCTTTCATTGCTAGAATGGGGGTCCAAATTTAAATTATTACATTCAAATGGGGAGTGGAACTTATAACTCAATGAGGACGTGTCAGGGGAAAGGCATAAGTTATATAAAAGATTTGATGTAAGAGGTCTGATTTGATTTTGAATTGATCATCTAAAGTTAAAGGATAAATTAGGGATACTAGATTTGACTGACAGGAATGGTTAAAAATCCTACGCTAAGGATAGAGTCAGGTAGGAATGGATTTCTACAAGAGAAGTGAAACCCTAGACTCTAAGGAATTATATAGGAAGCTGAGCTAAATTCTAGGAATAACGTCCCTGGATAAAATGCTCATGGTTTTTCATCATCCCAGAAATGATGGTATCCATAGAATATGACCAGCCTCTTAACTTGGGATGTTCCTTAAATTCTAGAGCATGGAGGATTCGTAGCTTCAAAATAGTTTGAAATACTTTCATCAGTAACCATGGGTTATTTTACTCTAAGTTATTCCCTTTAGTCTCAAAGGGTAGGTTTGTTGTTTTTCATGTCATAGTCTTTAACACTAACTAGGTACCTAAACTAACCAAGGCTTCTATACTTAGAATAATGATGTACCAAAAATATATACGATTTTTACTATATAATTTTACCCATTTTTGGTGATATTGCACTTTAAAGAATGGTATTTTTCATGATTTATTGCAGGTTTGATGATTTTAGGTGATTGGAGTAAAAAAGAAGCAAAAAGGAACGAATCCAGAGTAAAAAGGAGCAAAATGGTGAAAACGTGTCATGGCGGCGCCGGTGCCAAAATGGGCGCCGCCAGTGCCCAAATTCAGAGAGCCTAGAATTAATTGCACGATAGAGCATCGTCGGCGTCCTATCTGGTGCTGCTGGCGTCTGAAGTCAGAGGAGTTCAAATTTGAAGAGTTTTGACGACTTTTTGAAGGGATTCCTATGGAAATTCTTGGGAATTTGTCCCTATCTTATAAGTATCTGTGTTTAGACGAAAATGGTGTGCTTCTACAGTGGTTGTAGAGTAGTTTTTTTTAGTGTTAAGTATTAGGGTTTAGGAGAAGAGTGTCTAGAGTGAGGATTTGAGAGGAATTCTTCTCTAAGGAGTGAATGAGAAGGGGTAAAGTGAGAGATTGCTTCTTCCTTTCCATTCTAAAGAGAGAATCAAGTGTTGTAAAGAAGAGAGAAAAAGATTCAAAGGAAATTCAAGGGAATTACATTGGGGAAGAGCAAGAGATAAGTTGTATTTTCTTTTGTAGTCTGTATGATTTTTCTTTTATATATAAAATCCATGTTTTATTGTATCTTCTCCATCAATTCTGAGTAGTCTCCCTTGTCTTTCTTCTTGCACAGAGATGTGATGATGGATTGATGTGGATTTGATGTGCTTTTAATGTAATAAAGAAATTGTGATGGTTTTTCATTTAGAACTTAATTTACTTTCGATTTGGCGAATTGAAATGTTAAAATATGTTGTTGAACATTAAGTTTGAAAATATTTAATGTCCTACAACAATAATGAAAGATCCATTCAATTTCTATGGATGAATTGTGTAGTTCATAGGAATTGAGTGCAAATGAATAGGGAAATATGTTTTGATGGA